>CAUJNA010001846.1:20000-75000 GCA_963377175.1 Effrenium voratum | reverse complement strand
ATGCTCTAGGTAGGTTTGTTGAAATACATCAAAGGATCCTAGCTTCCGTTTGCTTAAGAATATTTGTTTTTGTTTGATCCCTTGTTGGTTTGAAAAGGAAGGTATCACTGGACATTATGTTTGTATTTTTTCCGGGGGTCGAAACACCAAATGGTGTTGACGCCGTTTGGCGTAAATCACGGGCGGGTGCCTTCCAGGCGAGCCACGCCACGCGCATGTGCGCCGCTCTGCCGCAGTAGAAGCTTTGCGGACTTCCAAGCCCGGTGGATGGTGGCGAAATCCATTTCGCACCAGGGTGTGGGTCAAAAAGTGGTACCCAGAAGATCCCAGAAGGGAACCCTGGTAAATGGAAACAAAGACTAAACCCTGCGGTGGTGGCTAATTTTGACCCATACTGTACCCATTTAAGAACCATCGTTGAAACCATAACGTCTTGTTGGTATTTGCAGGAGAATCATCATTCCAGGAGGTTCTTAGGCGGTGCAGGATTTCGTCCATCCACAGTAAGGACTGATTTGGCTCTTTCCAGATGTGACTATAGGTCAAAACCACTGGGATCCCATTTTGGTTGGTGGGTGCACCACCCGTTTTAGAACCTATTTTAGTGGGGATTGGGAGGTTCAGGGGGTACAGGCTTTTGAGCTATGGCCATGTCTTTGACCCAAGGGACCAGACCAAACTTTTTGGAGGGGTAGTTGGGGGCTGGTTTGTAGCCCCGACTCAAGCAGGCGGTCACGTGGTGGCTTAGCCGGGCTATTGGTGGAAGAATGAAACGAATCTCTGAATGACTTCATGTATGGCCACTGTTCTTCTCCTTTGGAAGGGAAGACTGGATGAACTAGAGCTGCGGGGTCAGAGAGACAGAATATTAGCTGTCAGGCAGGACTTGTTTGGAAGATACAAGCTGCGTCTGTCAACATCGGTTTCAGCCGCAGCCATTCACAGACCCCGCTTGAAAGGGTGGGCTATGAACCGAAGGAGACCGGGCCGCGAGGCGGTCTGCATGTCACATCTTGGTTAGGATACCCAACATATTCCCATTTCCCTCAACAGCGCCTTCTGCCCGCGGACACATCAGTTGAGTATCGGATGTCACCCCAAACCCCAAACCCCTGCATCCGCCCCGCCTTCGCATCGTTTTCCTCGCCTTAGGAGTCGGGGGACTGTCCCCACGAGGAGTGCTGCGACCCGAGAGAGCCGTGTGCTTAGAGCATAGTATTGGTGTATTCACGAACCAGAATGGGGCCCAGGGGGGCACCAACTCTTCGGTCTTTCATAAAAGTTGTTGGTTGCGTTGCTCCGCCCTATTTTGGCTGGTGGTCTCATTTGTTAGTGGCGCAGAACAGTCGGTCAGTCTCAGTCCGACCTGCGGATTGGGAAGCCACGGAGCCAGCGGGGCAACCAATCCATCGGGCCTTTTTTGGGGGTCTGGAGAAAGGTGACCTTTTAATTGTTGGGATCGCCGGAAGCCGTTGGTAAGCCATCGGAGCTGTACTTTGCGGGGAAGAAAACTCTTTCGGGTTTCGGGGGAAGGGGGGTTGAAAGCACAGCCAGAAGGAAACCGACCACGAGGGTCCTTGAGTTCCCCCATACTCCATACCCAACTATTACAGATATAATGTGTATATATATATATATATATGTATATATGTGTGTGTGTGTGGGTGGGCGGGCGGGTGGGGGGTGGGTGGGTGGTGTGTCGTTTGAAGCTTCCCTTTTCAGGTTCCATTGTGGGGTCCAAGCCCCTTTTTTGATGGCCGAAATCCTGCACCACCTAAAAACCTTGAAAACATAATTATCCTATTTAGTTGTCAAGAAACCAGGGTTTCTCACAGTGGTGCAGGATTTCGTCCATCCACAGTATTATGATTGTTGCTCGGTCACAGGATCATGTCCAGTGCCGTGCAACGCTGGATCCACCTGTGATCCATGCATGAAGATCACAGCGCCAAAATCCACAATCCACCTAAGAAACCCTGACATGATCATTCCCCTATTCTAATACCAAGAAACCATGGTTTCCCCCACGAAACCATGGTTTCCCATGGTTTCCCATAGTGGTGTTGTATTTGTAATTCCCCTATAAATACCAAGAAACCACTGTTTTCCATGGTTTCCCGTGGTTTCCCATCATGTTTTCCTTTTTGTTTCGTCCATCCGCGGTGAGGATGTCGTCCAAATTTCTCCCCCCCAACTCGGCCGGCCGGAGGCCCTGCTCCAAGCTCGGGTGCCCGGAGGCGACACATGCCGCCGGAAGCCTCAGCTTTGGGGGGTGGGTTGGGGGGTGGGGGTTGGTGAGCTGGGGTCTTGGCTGGGTTGAGGTTTCCGGGCTGGGGGGGGAAGGGTCCCACTGGTGTTCCATTGGTGTAGAATAAGTGGCTGTGGGTCAAAAATGCGTACCGAAAATGGAACCCCGGTAAGTGGAACCAAAGACTAAAACCTGCCGTCCCCTGGTGGTTTTGTTTTGACCCATACCCAAGTCGCGTGGTTCCATGCACTTCCATACTTCGGCCCATTGCAGCCAATTTTCTAGAGGTCTCGCGAGGGGTTTTGGTTTGTGAGCTAATTAAGAATATGTATTTTCTCGGAAGACACTTACTTCAGGTCGGTGAAGTATTGCAGTACGCTTGATGCTCCTTGATGTACATGTTCGTGGTTTAGGAATCGACCGCCCCGTTCTCCCTGTAGTTTGGACAGATTTGAACTCCTGGTTGATGCCAGCTGTGGCCGCGAGAATTGGCGAATCTGCTCTCGGGTCTGACTTGAGCGTAAGGGAGAAAGGAGGACAATCTCCCGTTGTAGGGAGATCGCAAGCCCCTCTCGCACTGAGTGGCGGCCCTCTCTTTGACGCTTTTGTCAGAGGAGGTAGGCCTATTCCCTCGGCGAGGGAGCAAAAGGGAGAAGGGCAAGGGCAAGGACTACAGCGTAGGTAAACGCTCGGGGCCTGCTGGAAATATGCAGTGAGGGGGAGTTTGAGACCATTGGTGGCTTTTGACCCCAGCGCCCAAGCAGGAACTCAATTGCATTTGAAAGTGCTATAATCACCATGGCGTGGGGGGAGGTAACTGCCTATTTTGAGGACAGCGGGACCTTCAAGTTTCCGGTCTGCGGGAGTCCGGATCACGGCCAGGAAGCAAATTGAAGCTACAAAATGAGAACTCGGAATGCACGGCTCATGGCTTTCCTTGGTCAAGGTGCACCATGCACCGCCAAGTTTCATGCACTTGATGGGGGAGGGTCGGGCCTGGACCCCCTTCATGACCTTCGAATCTCCCGACCTGTGTGCCAAGCATCAAGGATGTTGGTTCCGGTATCTCAACGTCAGCTCCGTCTGGCTTTCAGTGGAGCCTTGTCAAGTGCAAGCTAGAGGGCTGTAAAGCCTTGCTTCAGCAAGAAGTTGCTTTGGGTTTAACAGAGGTTTCAGGCAGGTTAAGTCCAGTCAAGTGTTATGACTGTCAACAGGGTTGGGCAATATTTGATTCAAAGCCACTGAGTCTTCACTGTTTTCATATCATGGTGAGTGAGTCCGTTTTCTCTTACAGACCCCCGCCATCAGCTGTAGGGTGGCAAACCGCGTATGGCAACTCGAGGACAGGCTGGACAAGAACGACCGGTATTGCCAGGGCCCAAGAGTCGCTGAGTTGTTGGCTGGTGAAGTGATGGCAAAGATTTTTCATTTCACAGGGCTCCCTAAAAGATACATGTTGCCCATTTGAAACATGGCTTTTTCCACCAAAATCAATGGAAACCACCATTTACAAGGCAATGTTCATTCAGGTGTATAATGTAAGGATCCCTGTTTCAGACAACCACTGTACTTTCTTGCTCTCCGGCTTGACATTTTTCAGTTTAAGCCCTTGGAACATTGATATGCTGAGAAGAGCAAGCCGGCGTCCTGGTGCGAGCCGAAACCAGTCCGGGTCATGAAGTGGGTACAAATGTCATCCTTTTCATTCAATCCTTCATCAGCGCGGCGGTGCGTGGGAGCATTGGCCGTAGCGTGTCTCAGAGTAGTTTGTTTCAGACGCGATTGGAGCAAGAAGGTAAAGGAACCCCGCCGTGACATTCCCGCAGCCCAGGTCTGGGTACAACGTGCGATGCGAAAGTAGACATCGCGGAGTGCTGCGGAAAGAGGCTGGCCGGAGTCACGATTTTTCCTGAGCTTCTTCAAGGGATTCCTTGAAGGGGTGATACCAGTTGCGGGAGTGTGACCCTGATTTGGTGTTTCGCAGGTGAAGGAACCGGTTACGACGCCTGGCTGGATCCGGTGTTTCATTGCTAACTTTTGAAGGTCTCACTGCTAGAGAGCCCTCGAAGATGAGCAGTTCATGCTCAGACTTTGGCAAACAGAATCCAAACACCTAGTTGTGCATGCTCTGCGAGTTGTGCAGCCACACATTCGGATTCTGCAAGCTGCTCCCGTTTCGGTGCAAGGGATGTTCGATGTTTCAGTTCAACGTGTCTTTCCATTTCAGCTTTGTCTTTCAGGCCCTTGGGGCGGCGTTTTTGCTCTTTCATATCCTCCATGAATCGCAAACTCTTCATGGATCGACCAAGGGTTCGTTCGGTTGCCACTATGAGTCTTCAAAGGCCTGATCTCTTATTTTGCGGCCCTAAGGGTTTCTTAGATGCCAAGTGTTCCGTCACAATTGCATTGCCGAGTCCTGGCCTATCTGCCATTTTCTGTCGGCTTGAAATGAGCAGTGCCCACAACAGATTGACTTTGGGTTCATCTTGCGTCTAAGATTGTTGCCTGAGAACATGCCGTATCACTTGACATTTTGGGACGAGTCCAAGAAGACATGGACGCAGAGGCTTGGATTTTGATGATTGGCATGTTGTTGGCAGACTCCGTTGAGTTTGCCCTGATCGCGTCAGCATTTTGGCGGCAATTGAGCCGCCTGCGCAGCAAGATATTGATTTAGTATGCTAGTTGGGCAGGTGTCAGATGCCCACCCCACAAAAAAGGAGTTGTTGGAATTCCATGCTATAGTTCCATTGTCTGTCAGTGGGAAGACAGACTACATTGATAAGCGGCACTGGGGGAAGAAGGCCCCAACCCCACTCGCCCTTAAGCTAGGCGCCATATCTCATAGCTCCAGCGTGTATTTGACAGTGTGGTTTGTACCTGGCAGCGGGATGTTTGGCAGATGTTTGCGCACCTGTCCAATTGACGCACCGTGCAACTATGACAATGGAGGATTCGTTCGGGGTTCCTCCCACACAGGTGACGGGCTTGGAACACCGTAAATGTGTTTGCCGAGTTTATGCTCTAGCAGGGTAAACAGCAACATATCCTTGCGAGCTACCCAACCATTAAACGTATACTTATCTGGCCATGGGGCACAACCTATGGCTTCATTTTGAGGTGGATGAACATCCATTTGTCACCTATTTTGATGTTCACCAGGGGTACAGGGTTTTGACCCACAGCCATCTATGAAGTGGCTCCACCGGGAAATGCCCTCAGGGCCGTTTGCCAGAACATGACGTGCCCAGCAGCCACGCACGTGAGGCCGCGACGGGGGGGCGGGGGTCAGCACGTAAGTTAGTAGGGCTGTCCGCTTCAGCCAACCAAACCGTGATGGCCTCATGTTGCAACAAGGCAAGGAGGAGTCTTACTCAGTGACTCAGGAAAACTCCAAGAAGCACCTCACACCTCTGGCATGTCCCGTACTTCAATATATCATATGAATGCAATCGGACTACCTGTAAGCCAAGTCAACCTTTGCCAACCCTTTATCAAACCCAAATCGGGATACAGAGGCTAGGACGATACCAGTCTCCCAACGCCCAAGGAGAGGCTGGTATATTGGGACAGGTAGCCCAGAAGCTTGCACAAATCTATGTCCGGCGGGCTGGGCGGTTCTGGCAGCTCATCTGAACTGAGTTGTTGACATGCGTCGAACTTCCAGCGTGAAACGTTGGACCGTTGATGCTACCCCCACCCTTTGAAGTCGAACTTAACTTGTGAAGATCACCTGCTGGATGTTCGGGTATCCTATACACTGTTTTTTGTTGTTGTTTGTGTTGGGACACTCCAAACCAGTGATTTGTTTTCCGGGTTGTTTAAGCCCGGAGCTTTGAGGCAGAGTTGGACTGGAGGTGCAATAACTCGCACATGGCCAGTCGCCCATTGATCTGACAAGCCTTGCATGCATCTCACAGTGATTCGTCGCTTGTGTCGCACTCTGTTTGGTCGATGTCGAGGTACCACAAGGTGATGACATCAGTTAAGTCCCAGGTGCATTGCGCAAGTTCATGCGTGCATGCGTTGATGAGTGACTGCCGTGAAGGTTTATTGCTGGTTGTAAGCTGTCGCTCGGGACAGGAAGCCGCTCGCCGTGGCCGCGTGGCAGAAGTTGTCCATGGGCATACCAAGGTCGGAGCGTGAAGGGCATGTGTAAATTGTTGTGGAACGCACCCCTCCTTCTGAACATGCATACGGCACGTCTCGACGTACGCATGGACACAGAGTGGATGTATACCCCTGTGAGAGTTCAACACATAGAGCGACAACTGTCGGTGTGAGGAGAGCCAGCTGTTTTCCGCCATCTGAGGATAGCCTTTGCAAAGGCGTGAACTGCGAGCTGGACGTGGATGGGTCCACGTGCTGCTGGGTGAAGGTGTCGCTAGCTCAGGCGTCAAGTGGCCTTCCTCTTGACCTTTGGCTGGGGGGCATGGGTCAAAACTGGGAAGATTTGGGAAGGGTTTGCAGTCGGAAGCCAAACTGCTTTGGGGCCTCTTCGCGACGATCCACGTGGTTCCCACCAAAAGGAACAGACACCGGGTTCGTGTTTTGCCCGCTCTGGGCGTTTGAGGATGGCTTGAAAGAACTGCCGGACTTTTGCCCCTGCCTAAATGAGATTGGATGCAGATGATGAAGTTTGCAATGCCGCACTGCGTTGCGCTGTTAAGTATCAGATGTTGTGGTTCGTTCGTTGCTTCGCATTGAGCTTGGAAAAAAATGATAGATATTTGGATACTTCCTAGATGTTTTCAAAGCGGCAAGACCAGCATGTGCTTGCCATGATGAGGCATCATCTTCCCCGGAGAACTTGGAACTGGAGTCTCCGCTTTTTCTGATGGACCCTACGCCCCCCGCCCCTCCTATTCCACTGCTCCTAGTCCTTCTCCACTGCTTCATGACTTTGGTGTTTGGCCTTGTCCGTGGTCACTCAGAAAGCCACGTAGTTGTCAGACCCCACTCCTTCGCTGAAACGAGACGCGCGGCATGTTTTCTCAAGCGCGCACTTAGGCCGCGGCAGTGCCCTGTTGGGCTGGAGGAGGGCCATTGCAATCCCAAGAAACATCGGGGCGCCTCGGATGGGAAAGGCTCAAGGGTCAAAACCGAAGGGGAACCCTCTCGCCTGTGTCGGAAGTCCTCCTTTGGAATCCTCTACGAGTCCTGTACATGAGTCATAGTATGAGGATCGTTCGTGGGATGCACACCAATGTTTGTGGAAAGTAAGGGTACAAATTGCCGATAGTGGTGGGAGATGTGGTAGCATGTGTGGGAATCTGGTTTCGCAGCTTGTTTTTTCCCCACAAGATCGGCTCCAGAAAGAGTGAGCTTTCCCCTGGCTGCAAAGTTTAGGCGAGACTCCTCCCAGTGGGGCCATGTTTGAGATGGAAAAGGATCCAGGGTTTGGAAGCTGCACAGAGGGAGGTTGCCTTCGGTCAGAAGGGGTTCAAAAGGCACTCTGCTGCAGACTCACATAGACTCATGTTTGTTCAGAAGCATCTTCTGGGGGGAAGGACCACCCTTTCAGTGTCCTTCTGCAAATTCGCAGCGGAGTATATGACGGCTCTTGCAGTTGACACACCCCATTTGAAGCAGCAGTGAGAACCAATCTCGGCGCAGCATTCAATTAGCCGAACAGAAACAAGTTACCGAATGTTCGTTTCAGGGTACACCCAGATGGTTTACTGTAAAGTCTTGCAACTGTGGGACAGCAAGCCCGAAATGGCAGCAAGTGCCTGGATCATTCAGTTTGTAGTGGAACCGAGGATGCGCAAACGGCGAATGGCTTCATTCGGGCATCCGATTCAGGTTAGAACATGCCCGACAAATCTACAACACACAAATTGCACTTGCAAGATGCATCTTGGAGATGCCCAGGGCGCACTCCAGGCAGCTTGCTCGTGTTGACGTAAAGCAACATGCGCAAAGCCATGATCTGATTCAAGCTGCTGCTCTTTATGTCTTTGGCAACTGGTCGGTCTCAAAACATGTGGCTGCAAGAGTTGGCAATCCTTGCGCCCAGAACTTGGCCGCGACCGTGGCTCCGTACTGAATATGCCGCCCGCTTCCAGCAGCTTTCATGGAAGGGTGAACATGTGCAACAACCATTGGCGGCTGCGCAGAGAATAGTATGAAGCATGCGCATCAAATTGCAGCACTTAGGTCAACGCTCGGGAAGGGCGTGTTTGCGCGCCAAAAAAGCTTTGGTGGCTTGTGCTGGCATGGAAGCCTGGCGCGTTGCAAATGCAAAAACGCGAGAGTGCGTGCGTTGCGCCAGCGTCCGTCGGGATGGTGGCACTCAACCACAGTGAGAAGCTACCTGAGACAAGATTGCCGGTTGTGCTCTTAACAGTTGCAGCAGCTACGTCGCGAAGTCAATGTGCCATGCTGCCGCGATCACTGTTGCATTTGGCGGGGAAGCTTGAGCAAACCAGGTATCTGCCACATATACCTTTTTGTGGAAGCAGACATCTCTGACGTTGCCGAACAAAAGCAGCGCTGGAAGGCATCAATGCCTCTCATTGCAAGTTTCTGGCATCTCGTGCAACGCACTTCTTGAGTAACACCTGCGCAAGTGCAACGGAGTGCGCTAATACTTCACTAGCAAGGGGGGCCCCCAACCTATGATCCTTGCAATGCTGCCCATCGCAGGACTGGTGTGGCTTTGTTCGGGAAGTGGCACAGGTGGCTCTTGCTTGAAGCCCGTTCCTGTGGGAACACAACCGTGCCTAGAGGGCTGTTCTTTGAGCAGGCAAAGAAAGCTGGACGCGATGTGTTTCCTTGGATGGATTAATTTTTGGATGTCCCATTCTCTTCACCGATCCTTTTCTTCAACCCGTGCACATGTCTGAAGAGTTTTGAACAGACTACGTCTAAAGTTCTTGTGCTCCGCCGGGCCAAGGCAGCTGCTACAACAAGCCAGATGAGCCACTCGAACCGCAAGCAATCGCAAGCGCTTGGTGCGCCCTTCGACCAGACCCCAACAAGTGGCTCATGTCCATGTGGTGTCCCTTGAGCAATCCAACTAAAAAAGGGGTGCAAATGTCGCACTGAATTCTGACTGTCACACTGAATGGCGTTCAAAGCGAATCACCATGACACGTTCGTGTATCCTACTCCAGGCTTTGCCTTGCGGGATATTGAATCTTTCCAGCTGAGGCAGAGCGACAGGCTCCGCGGCTGCAGTGAGTTGCGCTGTGGCTGGAATCCTGTAGACTTCTCGGCTGTCCCCGGAAACACAAGGTTCATGTTCGAAGCAGGGGACACAGCGTGTTACATTTGAAGGAACAAGGAATTGTAAGCGACACATGTTTCACCCAAGTCCTTGGTTTGATACGGAGAAAGCGCATGGTTATCGCTTCGAATGTCAGGGGTCTCTATATTTCCCATGCATAGGCCCGCTCGAGCGTCGCCTGCGTATTTGGTTGCCATTGCAAGGTGAGTATGGCCCAGTTGTTCAGCGGCCTCCTTGTTTCCAATGTTGTTTGGCAAGTTGCCCTCTAGAAACTGTTCAGCCTAGCACGAGCGCTGCGTTTTTGTGCCACTGGGCAACAAACGTGTACAAGTCTGTGAATGTGTTTGTGCGTTTAAAAGGAAGCCAAAAGGAAGCCCACAGCTTTGAAGAAGCCATGCGGAGCCAGCCTTTTGATCTCCCAGGAGGCGAAGCGGGCGACGACGAGACAGGACTTTGGCTTTGGGGGCCCATGTAGAGCAAGCATGCGAGGATCGCCTCGGGGTTTTACGGGGGAACTGTGAAACAGACGACCGCCATGTTGGGGGGTTCTAGCTTGAGCTTCACCTGTTGGGCCCAAAAAACTGTCCTCTGGGCGATTTTCAGAGGGCACCAGAAAGGGACTCTGACAAAATACCGGCTTCAACCAAGAGGGCGTTTGAGGTGAAGCTTGAGCGGTTCTGGTACCCGGGGGGATGTAAATTGTTCTTACTTGGTTGGCCCTGCTAGGTCTTGTACTGTCTGAGCAACGTTCCGATACTCTCCATACCATTGCCTACAAATACCTGCTTCAAATTCCAAAGAACTCAAACAAGCACGTCCCTTCGATAAGGGCTGGGGGGGGTTGTTGCTTCGGGGGGGGGGGAGGTTGTGGTGTTCTTCGGAAGGGAGGGAATTGCTGTTCTGCGGGTGGGGGGGGGGTGTTTGCATTTCAAGGGACTCCCCTCATTGGGCTTTCAGATTCTTTCGAACAAGAACTTGGAAACTGGGAGTTCTGGCCCTGGAAGATAAGTTCCCTCTAGAGACCATAGGTTCCGCAGTGGGTGACATCATGTTCAGCTGGCAGACTTTAAATGCCTGCAGGGACAGACTTAGATCGCAATTCGCCCTCTTGCTGGCCAATGGACTATTATGAACGTGTCCATTGGCCAGCCAGCAGACATACGATGTATGCACACGTGCATTATGTATATATGGGTATGAGTGAAAACTAAGCCACGAGGGGACCGCAGGTTTTAGTCCTTGTTTCCATTTACCAGGGTTCCATTCTGGGTACCTATGTTTGACCCACACCCATATGAGTGTGATGTATCTGGGTGTTTTTTCGTCTCTTTGCGGGACGAGTAAAAGCGAACCGCTGAAGTCCGCAGCTGCGAGGACAGTTCAGTGCATAGGTGCGGGCCCCAGCGCCACCATTTGGACCAAAAACCGTTGGAAGGAGAGCGAGTGTTCTTTGGTTTCGAAGCCCCCAGGCAAACCCAATTGCTACCCTTGTTCCAGGGTATTGGGCAACCATGCTCAACAGAAATGATTGCGACTGGTAAATGATTCCCTTGTCTTGGATCAGGGGGCAATAGCAGCGAGAGTGCGTCGCCGGGCCAAAGTTCAGCCAGAGCGCACCAACCTTTCTGAGGCCACCGTAATGAATCCTGTGAAAAGGAGACTTGCAATATTCGCACACGCGCAGTTCTGGGGGTTTGTAGCATCCTATGCGCTGAGTGGAGTGAGCTTTGCAACGTTTACAGTAACTTTATTCATGAGGGACCACAAGTCAGGAATTATTATTGAGGCAATGCCAAATCGACAGTTTCAAAACGGGTTCCACGCGCTGGCAAGACTCTGTCAATGATTAAAGTTTATATGGAATGCCTGATAAATTACAAATATGAATCAACCTTTGGCTCGCCTTCTTGAAAGTGCATGGCTTTTTTGCTTGTGGCGCGGATGTGAAGAATCACTGCGCGTGAGTCCTGCTTAGGCATGCGTATTTAGGGGTCACCTGCAACGACGGTTGGGTTCCAACGTGTTCTGGCTTAAGTGGACTGTATAGGCCCAGTGTATGGTTGAAGCCTTTGAGCCACACTGCATTGTGGTGGCAACAAGAGTGGTCTGGGTGAATGGTCGTACACCCAACAGAGAATGCGGCTTTGCCAATATCCATAGCGTCACGACACCCAGATCTCACGGCCCATAGGCTGCTTGAAATGCCACAAGGGATGGGGAGCAGCCGTCATTTTTTTGTGCTGCCCCGGACTTCCGAATGACGCGCCATAGGGCCGAACCACTACGACGGTCCTGGCCTCAGAGCCAGATGGGCCAAGAGCAGTGATTTTCGGTGGCCCCCCCTCTGGTGCAAGTCTGAAATGGAGCAACCTGGAGCATGTTTTTCGGTGTGTTAGCTTGCAGTTTCCCGAGCAAGCTGAGGATATTCCTGCCCAGGCGGGTGTGTGCGGGTTCAAAGCAGAGTCTTGCCATGCAATGTTCGCCAGGCAACGTGGACAGCAAGTGCAACTTTTGGTGAGCGAAGTGCGAGGACCTTAGCAGGAAACGCGCCATCTGCCTGCCAAAGCCCCGACAGACCTCGCTTGAGCACGGGCCCGACAGGATCTTGCGCTGGCAACAAACAAATGCGGTCGTTAGCTTGATGTAAAACATGGAAAATCATTTTGACGGGACGGGGGGCTGCGATCATGTCATTGGATTTGGGTGGGTGTCCAACTGTGTGGAGTATGCATTTGTTGAATCGGCTTGCGAAACATGTGAGTTTTCAAAGGAAGCTTGGATGAGAAACTTCCGAGTCGCGAACGACCCAAACCAGACAAGCCAAGAAATGACAAAGCAAAAAGATAGCCACAAAGCCGAGAAGAAAGATAGCCAAGCAAGGCAAAGCAAAGACATAGCCGAGCAAAGACAGCAATGCAAAGACATAGCCAAGCAGAGAAAGACATCGCAGAGCAAAGAAACAGCAAATCAACCTTTTGCGCACTTTCGGCTAGTAGACCTTCAACAATTCTTTGTTTTTGCGATTTCGATTTTGCCAGATTTTGAAAAAGTGACCTCTCTGTGCACTTCTGGTTGGTTTCAAGTTGCCGGCTCTTCAAACAGAGAGTCCGCTGCGCATTTTCGGTTCCTCGGCTTCAATACCAAGCGTTTGCGCGGGGCAGGTTTCGAGGCAGGTACAGCACGTTGCGAGCTGCGGTTGTCGCGAGGGGAACCTCGAAAACGACCGCGCCCGGGGTTTGCTCGGATTCTGCTTGGAACTGGCTGCATTGGCGTGGTAATGCGCACTGCTTCGAGGGAGGGGGGAGTGGCAACTCGCTTGGGTGAGGTGGCTTCGAAAGAGTTCCTGCTAAATTCCCCCCCTTTCCCCTCTCCGCATACTTGCGATACCTAAAAACTAAGGACCAAACGCATTGAATAAATGATTATGATTTTAGAGGTTTTTAGCAAAGCCTTATCCCGGCAAGAGACCCAAATAGCATGGGATTTAACTTGACAACAGGTGGCCTGGAGGCATAGAAAGACGTTAGATAAACCCTGACACCTCTCCCACCAGATAAGCGTAGCTGTGATTTCTGATGAGCAAGCTTCGCATCATGTCAACTTCTCGTGCGCTCGATGCTGTGGCTTGCTGCGCACGAAGCTGTGCGTGATGTTGCGCATGATGTCACATAACGTTGCGCACGATGCTGCGCATGATGATCTGCAACCTCTCTTGCCAAATCTTTCATGTCCTCTCTTGAGAAACTCTTGAGAAACTCGTTTTAAGTACAAAAGCCACGCTCCAGCTGCGAAGTTGCAACTTTTCGTGTCGAAGGATCCGCGCAGCGAAAGCACTTCCACACGCACAATCTCCGCCGAGGGTTCGCCGAGCTCAGACACATGTGCACGGCGCCACAACGAGATCGGCTCGACATGCACAATCTCCGCAGAGGATTCGGAGACACTCACGCGGCGCCACAGCGAGGGAGCGCTTCGGCACGCACAATCCACAGCGATATTGCTTCGGCACTTGCTCGAGCTCAAGACACATGCTCACGGCGCCACAGCGAGAGCGCTTCACCACGCACACTCTCCGCAGAGGATTCGCGTTAAAGCGCTCTGGCTGTGGTGCCGTGCGAAAGCGTCTCGGGTTGGCGACTCTCGAGGCGTTGCGTGCTGCAGCGCTCTCGCTGTGGTGGCGCGTGTGTCTTCAATCTTCAGCTTGGCGCGTGATCTCCGCAGAGGGTTCGCCGAGCTCAAGAGACATTCGCACTGCGCCGCAGCGAGAGCGCTTCGACACGCGCTACACGCCTGAGGTTTACTGGAAAATTGCCAAAAATGCGGTTTGTGCAAGGAGGCCCGCAAAAGCTCAGCGCGCACTTTTTGTATTGTCCCTGCTAGCAAAAGCCGAAAAGTGAGCAGGGTGCCACAATGAAAAAATACTGCCTACACGAACCGGCATTTCGCACGAGACTTTCGCACGAGACTTTCGCACGAGACTTTCGCATCGAAAACAACTTTTTACGCGTAGGGTCAACACTTTGAGCGTGTATTATTGGTTATAACCCTGTAGTCTAAATATTATTCGGGGACACCGTGTCGCCCCCGTGTCACCTGCGTGTCACCCCGAATAGATCGCTGCGAACAACACGTAGTTTTAGCGTGTCGCCCCGTGTCGCCCCGTGTCACCTGCGTGTCACCCTGTGTCGCCCCCGTGTCACCTGTGTGTCACCCAGTGTCGCCTGCGTGTCACCCCGTGTCGCCTGCGTGTGACGCCGTGTCACCGTGTCACCTTGTCTTTTACTGTGTGGGACAACGTGAAACGACCGTAGATAGGGGATCTACTGTTTTTTGTTCTATTTCCCGAAGTACTGCCAAATACCCGGTAGTTCCGAACATAAAATTTTGATTATCTCAATTCTTAAAAAAAAATCAAACAAAACTTACGAACGCAGCGACATGGGGTGACACGCAGGTGACACGGGATGACACGGGGTGACACGCTAAAACCGATCTATTGTGTTCTAGCGTACTCTGACACGCTAAAACCGGTCTATTGTTGTTCTAGCGTACTGACACGGGGGCGACACAGGGTGACACGCAGGTGACACAGGGGCGACACGGGGTGACACGCAGGTGATACGGGACGACGGGGTGATACGCCAAAACCGATCTATTATTGTTCTAGCATACTGACACGAGGGTGACACAGGGTGACTCGGGGTGACAGGGGTGACATGCTGTGAGGCCCTTGCTGCACTTGCTGCCGCCCCTTGATTGCTATCACCCTTGGTATGGCATGTCACCGTTGTAAGCAGTAGCTAGCATAGTTAGACTGGGCATCTCGCAAATAAAATAATTGACAATAATTTTTCTAACTACGGTCGTTTTTGGAGAAATGTCTATTTACTGCCCTCGGGGCAGTCGGAGGGCGCTGGTATATATAGATTTGAATTGAAATTTGGGGAAATCAGTATTACAGAATAATTGAGGTTTATACATAGGTAAATTCTATAATATATATAATTATAATTAATTAAAATTGTAACAATAGGTAGAAAATTGTCAAAATGATAGTATGTGTTAATTTAGATTAAAACAGGATATTATTGAGGTTTTTGTTGATGTTGTTTTTTAATGGGATTGAATTATGGTTTTATTTATATTTGTATTTTTGATATGATTGTTTGTTTTTAGAAATATATTTTATATTATATATAATATTTGAATGTTGAATTTGAAATAATTATTTATTGTGGAATATATATATATATATATGTTTTGTGATATTATTTAATATAATATAATATATTAAATTGGATTGGATATTAAATATATATATATAAATATATATGTTTAAAATAATATATTAATTTATAATAATATATAATAAATTTGTTCCTAAATATTAATTTATATTATAGAAATTATATTAATTTATAATATTTAAATATAATAATTATATATTATTTAAAATTTATAATTAATAAATTATATTTATAATATTGTTTTATAAATATATTATATATAATAGTATTCTATAAAATAATATTTATGAAATTTATTTATCGCACTTATATGTTTTTGTTTTTTTTTGTTGTTTTTTTCCCCCGATTGTTTTGCAGAAAAATTCTGGATATCGGAAAAAAATGGTTTGGTTTGTTTTTGGAAATATTCCGAATATTTTAACGATAATATTTCCCGAATTATTTAGATAATTTCCCGAAATATTCGGAATATTTCGGGAAATTAGTCCTTGCAAAAAATGAAATCATTATGTCTTGTATATATGCCGGGGTAATCTGGGCAAATTTAAACAAATAAACCATAAGAAATATAAAATCATTATATTTTTGGAAAATTGGTTTGGAATATAATTATGGAAATATCCGGATATTTCGGAAACATGGGCCGGGTTTTGAACGAAATTATTGTATTTTCTAGATTAAGAGTTTAGGCTTATATCTGTTCATCTGTAGCCGTTGAACGAAGCCGTTGTGTCTTCCAGATAAAGAATCGGGCGGATCCGTTTTCACCTTGTTCCGGCGACCGCCTTTTACTGACTTTTTGGCATGATCTTATCGCGACTAGCCCGGCCTTCAGTGCGTCTCGCGACTTGTGTTTGGAGAACGGCAGCATGCATTCCCATACGAACATACATTTTTTGATATATATATATATATGAAATGATAAAATATATTGGTGTAAGATTTGGACCTTGGCCCCTTTAATTTGGCCCTTTTTTGGCACCCACCTCAATTTACTTCTAATTGTTGGTTTGGATTGGTGGTTTGGGGATTGAATCCCTGGATTATATTGAAGTTGAATGGGAAGCCACCCCCTAACCTCCAAAATATCGATCCAAACTACGAATCCAAATCGGGCCGGTAGTAACCCGGGGTGCCCAGTCTTGTAACTACCTCCTGGCCGCGGGAGCGGCGGGGCAGCGTCGAGACAAGCGCGTGACAAATCGTTTCCCACTGGCTTGCTCCATTGGGCGAGGGCGGCTAGCGGCCGAGAGCTCGCACGTGCATTCTTGCAGCCCGTCTGCATCACGGCTCTCGGGCTCGGAGTCGGATACGTACACGTGCATAGGCGAAGCCTGTGGCATGTCGACATCAGAATTCGGCGCTCTGCGCGCCGGAGGTGTGTCTTTTTTTGTATTTAATATGTTTGAATTAATTGGTTTTTTGTAATTATAGATAGTTATTATTGGTTTTGATTTTGGGGGGAATGAATTTGGAAGTCAATTTTTTTAAGCCGAAATTTGTATTTTTAGATTGATATTCGAAAATAAAATAATATAATAAAAATATAATAAATTGGAATTTATATATAATAAAATCTAATGTTGTATTCATTTTTATATTAGATAATTAATAGAAATTTATAAAGATTCTTGTGCTTTTTTAGGGGGAATTGATTTGATGAAATTAATAAAAGGATATTATATTATTATTTTTTTGGAATGATATTTGAGATATTGATGGTTATATAAGTTCATTTTTGCGAGATTGATCGACTATGTTGATGTAGGAGTAGTGTTTAGGATGTTGCGTTATGATTTGAAATCGTAATATATTATTTGGTGTATATATAGAAATATATTTTGTTTTTTAGATTTATATAGCAACATATATAGTATAATATAATATATATATATAATGGATTTTTTGGGAATGGATTTATATGATTTTTATTTTCAAAAAAAGAATTAATTTGTGAGTGAACGAGATTCTATTTAATTGTATTTTATTGATTATATAATGAATTATATTAATTATTATATTATATATTTAATTTTTGAATTAATAATTATATTATGAATATAATAAATATATAAGATATAATTATAATATATGAAATATAATAATTTAATTAAATATATATAATTAAATATATAAATATATTATATGAATTAATAATATTTTTTTTTTGGGAATGGATTTATATGATTGTTATTTTCAAAAAAAGAATTAATTTGTGAGTGATCGAGATTTTATTTACTTGTATTTTATTGATTATATATTGAATTATATTAATTATTATATTATATATTTAATTTTTGAATTAATAATTATATTATGAATATAATAAATATATAAGATCTAATTATAATATATGAAATATTATAGTTTAATTAAATATTTATAATTAAATATATAAATATATTATATGAATTAATAATATAATATATATTATAATATATTAATAATATTAATGAGAATTATCGAATATATATATATATATATTATTATTATTATTAAGAATATTTGAATTAATTATAAATATGTTTATTATAATATCTATGTTATTTCGATAAAATCATAATTATATAAATAATTTAATATTAAACATATTAAATAGAATTAAATATTATTTAAAAAACAATATAATAAATTTTATTTGTTTATACTATATATCTAGTTAAATTATTCTTGTTATATTTTTATATAAAAAATTTTTCTTGTTAATTTTAAAAAAACATATTAATTTCAAACTAATTGGAAATTTTGGATCTGAGCCCAGATAGGCTCCGGGCTAGTCCAGACGACCTTAAGATAAGATTTATTTTATAATAATATTTAGACATTCCTATTGTTTAATACGTCACTCACCCCACAATATCATAAATAAATCCTATTAATATATCGCAAGAAAAATACACATTTATGATGTAATTGCCTTATCCGATAATAATATAACAATTTTTCTATATGGACAATTTATTTAATTATAATACAAGTATAATATAAAATAAAAAGAAAACAACAATTAAGAGAAAATATAAAAGAAGAAAATCAAATAACAAAGATATATTTTAAATAGAATTATATTAAAGAAATAAAATATAGAAAAAGAAAGGAACATAGAAAAAGATTCTAAAGCTTATAAACAATACAAACAAGAAATGGAGAGAGACTCGTGATTTTAATCTAATGTTTTTTGGATGTTTTCTTTGTGTTATTTATCTATTTCTTTTTATTTCTTTAAATTAATTCATTTTATGATTATAATTTTCTATGTTGAAAAGATCCTAATAAGAAGATAAATCGTTGAGATTCGTGAATTAATTCTTTCCGTCACGTCACACTAATTAATCCCAGAGCCTTTTTTACCTACAAACAAATTCTCTTTCTCTCACTGGCCAATTCTTTCCATCGATTACGCAATCATACCTATATAATTTCTCATTAACCTCTGTTTATCTAAATTAGACTACAAATTTACAAAATATTCAAATCATATCCATAAATGCTTAACATACCATATTTCACTAAGATATATTGTAATATTCTTGAATTCTGTGTTTATAATCAATCCTATACAATATACATAATAATCTTCCAATCAGTTGCTAACCACCAATACCCATAACAAACATTTCCCCTTAGGACATTGTTTCATACGTATTACAACCAAGATCATACAAATATATCTCTAGCGTCCCTAATTATTTTATACCTATCCATATATATATATATTCATCTATATTCAGATTATGAATTTAAAAAATAACCGAATCATATTCATAAAATTTGTGCCTATCCTTCTAGAAATTATATCTATCATGAAATTTAGATCTGACCTTATGAACATTCTATATCTACCACGAAAAAATGAGTTAATTAGTTTAACGAAATCTAAATAATAAATTAAAATAGATTATATAAATATTCAAATATAATATAATATATAATTCAATCCAAATCTTTAAATCGAGATATTCGAGGACACTAACGAGAAACTAGAATCAAGAAATAAAATCTCGTCCAATTTAAGCACGAAGATTATAAAAAACACCACCATACATCAAAAATATTCGAAACACTCATCGATAGCCAAATTTTCATCATCTTTACAATACACCTCCAAAATCACCTATGCAAACGGCCAAACGCCGCCTCCCAATACCTTTCACATGCCGAATAACAATGTCTCTATAATTCCAAAATTCAAAATATGGTTTTCATTTATCATACAAATAAAGAATCGAAATATTAATATATTCCTGGGTCCTCCGTCTCCGGGTTATTTCTCTGTTTTTCCGTTCTCCGGGATATTTCCAGGAGACCCTCTGAAAAC
Source organism: Effrenium voratum (assembly GCA_963377175.1). Taxonomy (NCBI): domain Eukaryota; class Dinophyceae; order Suessiales; family Symbiodiniaceae; genus Effrenium; species Effrenium voratum. Next base: position 55,456 of record CAUJNA010001846.1, on the reverse strand, counting down.
TAGGAGTTTCAGGTGTTTCAAATGCAGGAATCAAAAAGCAGGAGTGGCTTGCAAAAGGCAGGAGTGAACATCAAAAACTAGGAGTGGTTCTTGGGGGAATCAATTGGATTCAAGTTTTGTTGTCTTTTTTCGTTGTTTGGGCGCGCAATTGTGCAACTCTGTACACTATCCCAGCAATTATGCAACTCTGCACTGGAGTGGGTATTCCACTGATTTTACTACGCACACTCCGGAAACTCCGTCTTTTTTTGATTTGCGGGAGTTTGCGGGTTTTTGCGGGAGTTTGCGGGCTTTTTGCGGGTGTTTTGCGCTGAGTTTCAGGTGTGGTGCTTTCCGGTTTTGCCAATTTGTTGCCCACAGGCAATAATTCCGAATTCAGAATAATTCTGAATTCTCAATAAATAATTCTGATTCAGGTGAACGATTCTGATTCAGGTGAATGATTCTGATTCAGAATATGTCTGAATTGGAGAGTTCCTTCCGTCAAGTACCGAATATTTGCGATTTCTAGGGGTTTCAGGTGTGCAAACCATTTCCAGAAGCGACAATCAATTTCTAGGAATTTTACCTCAAAAACCAGGAGTTTGAAAACTCCGTGTTTTTTCACTGAGACCCTCAAAAAACTGGTAGTCTCCGGATTTTACGTGAAATTTCCATGATTTGGAAGATCCAGGTTATATAAATTAATCCTAATCTTTAATCTCCATGCCTAAAATGGCGCTAAGTTATGGGTGGGCGAGATTTTGTCTCCCGATTCTGTTTTGTCGTTAATGCCCTCGAGCATCTCGATCTGAATTGCCTATTAAACAATACATTATCAATCCTTTTGCGGAAGATAATTACATACATGTAAAATCCAGCTCCGGCTATTTTATTTAAAACGAAGCTAAAAACGACCTCGAAATTTCGAGAAATCAAATCTAATTCTTAATTAATATATTATTAATTATATATCTAAATATATTTAAAAATACAATACAAAACATCAATTATCAAATCAAATCCTATTAATATATAAATAAATTAACCAACTTAACCTTCCATTATAAAAATAACATACCATTATAATCTAATAATATTTATATCATCAATAATATTTAAAAAAAAATACATATAAATCAAAAAATGCTCGACCGCGAGAAGGTTTCGTTGCTAGAAGATCCTCAAATTTCTCGTCGCGAAGCACGCGATGTCGTGTAAACGCATCGTATAAGAAAAAATGTGAACCCCAGACTATGTTAATAAGGGAATCACAAAGAAAGCGAATAATAATAATTTATAATATATATCTATAAATAACAACATTAATATAATTCTTATAATATAATTTCCTCATTATTATATCATATATTTATATCTCACAAAATATACAATATACACAATCCAAATAATATAATTACTATAAATATAATTATTAAAATTCAATCTATAAACAAATTTACAAAATATATTAATATAAATTATTAATATTATTTATTTAATTTATATCATAATATTTTATATATTATATTTATCAATTTATAATTTATTTTTAATATCAATCTATAATATATTATCATGTTTAGTAAACTTTATATTTTTATATTTTATAATATAATAATTTAATATATATATTTCATATATTCTATAATCCTATAATCTATAAATAAAATAATCAAAATCAATAATATTTAATACACACCCTCAATTATTAAATATTCAATATAATTATAATCTATTTCATTTCACCATATAGATATCAATAATCAATTTATTATAACTTAGTTTAATTCCATATTTATTTCAATAAATATATATTTCGTAATTAATCGGGTTTATTCCTCGATGATGAACATGATAATGATGATGAACATGATGAACATGATGAACAGGATGATGACAATGATGATGTTGATGATCATGATGAAAATGATGATGATGATGATGATGATGATGATGATGATGATGGTGAACATGATGATGAACATGATGATGATGATGATGACGACGATGATGATGATGATTATGATGATTATGATGATGAACATGATGATGATGATGATGACGATGATGATGATTATGTGATTCGGGCACGAGCCTGTGCCCAGGCAATGGGTAAGTTGGGGTAAACAAGCCACAAAAGAAAGGTTCCCCAAAAGCAAACCAATCCCCGGTCCCAAAGATCAGGGTTTCCCACACACCAGAGAACAACAACCAAAGGAAAACAAACCAAACAAGAAAAGGGTTAACCCGCAACCTTGGTCGACAACAGGCCGCACGACTGGTCCCTACCAACCTGGCGGCGGCCCGAGGTCTCTTTCTCCCCCGAGATGCCGTCGGTCGACGCAGGGGTTCGGCGACGCCCATTCGAGGCGCGACGGAACCCAAAACTTGAGCCAAAACACCACAGGTCGGTCACTAACGCGACGTCCCTGATGATGATATGAACCATGGCTAATCACACCCCCCTCACGAGGAGCCCGTCATATGACGGGTGGAGCGTGCCATTTACTGATAGGATTTAACTGCTCGCATGCATCCGCAAACAGCTGGACACTACCGCCGTCAGCGGTGGAGCAAACCCACAAAGGCAGTTGCGCGACATCCCGGGCATTAAATTCCCGCCACCACCCCGAATTAATCGGGGTAACGCTGTCCAACAACCTTGTGGAAAAGTCCACATGACGACATTAGGTCACAACTGTTTGCATCAACAATGCAAGAAGTTTAATTCTTATCAGAAGCCATGAAATAAAAGATAACGTATGTCCATTAGTACCCTCGCCTAACGGCAAGAGGTACTCCTGACCATGCGTACCTGAATAAAAATGCTTGAATTCTGCAAACCCGGGAGTAACCCCCCATCAGTTTGCTTTCCCTCTCACTCACACTGCTCCCTGATGAACACGTCCAGCAGCCCAGCAGCGGTATGGGAGAGACATGACCTCCGCGCCTCAGCGGTCCGGGAGGAACATCACCACCTCCGCACCGCGCCGACCATTGGAGAATGGACGCAAGCCTATCGGCCGCAATCCTCGTGACTCAGCCTACCGGCTATCGTCACGTCTCCTCCGGTCACGTCCGCCCCGCGCACGGTCCCTATCACGATCCCTCTCGGATCTCCTGCGATCATCTCGCCTTCGATCTCACTCCCGATCGAGCGATTCATCATCACGACGATCACGAGCATCGTCCCTCCTCCGGTCTCGATCATCCTCGCGCCGTGGACGGTATCTGCGCCTCCTTGACTCCCTGGAATCCCTGGTGTCCACGGTCCTAACGGACCTCCGAGAAGGAGTACGGGAGACATCCGATTCCCTACGCCTCCTTCCAGAGCGAGAGTTCGTCACGATCTGGTTGAGAGCCTCCAGTGCTGACGCGTCCTCACCATTTCTAATGAAATCCCTGACTTGCTTGTTCAGCACTCTGTTGGTGGAGACCGCCAAAAGAGCGTCCACCACCGAACTCCCAGGCAGCACCAGGAAGTGACCCTCCACCGGGCTCGCCGCAGTTCGCTCAGCCGACTGCAACCTGATCTCACCGCCTTCAGGCTTCTTTGCCATTGCCTTGGAGGCCGTCAAGGGCGCTACCGCGTCCTTCGCCGAAGATCTGCCAAGCGCGGAGTGAAGATCATCCCCACTAGCCTCTCTCGCTGCCGCACCTGGTCTGCTGTCGACGTCATCAGGCCTTGTTGATGCCTCCCGCTTCGTCGACTCCTTCACAGTCTCATCGGGACCCCAACGGGACTTCCTTTCTCTAGCCCTTCAGCCGACCCCCGGCTACCGCCAGGAGCGTCATCTCCGCCCGTCTTCTCCTTCTTGACCTCAACCTTCGGTTCGGCCTGCTTCGTCTCCTTAGCTTCAGCCTTCGGAGCCGGAGCATTCTTCGCCTCAGATGCTGAAGCGGCCTTCCCTTTTGGCTCGGCCTTTGGAACCGGGGTCATTTTAGCCTTCGCACTCGGCCGGGCTCCTTGAACCACCATCTCGACCCAAGTCTTCTTCGGTTGAGTCACAGTTGCATCAACCTCCATCGGAGCTGGTCCAGCATCATCCTTTGCTTTTGCCTTCGGGACAGATGGGCTACCGCCCTTGCCAGATCCTTTACCTGGCACTTCACCTGACTTCGGTGGTGGGCCGGAAGGACTACCGCCCTTACCGCCCTTTTCCCCCTTCTTCCCTTTTCCTTTTCCGCCCTTGATGACCGGCTCCTGCTTGGGACCAGGACCTGGCGCAGCATGATGCACCGATTGAAGTCCCTCGATGTCCACGTTTAGTGGTTCGGGTTGACGACCATCAAGAACCGTCCTCACCCTCTCGTCGCTGACGTAGACGAACGGGTCACGAAAGGGTGCGGGAGGCTCCGACTGTCCGGCACTGATCGCCTTCTGCACCTTGGCTATCGCCTCCTTCAACCTCTTCTTCTCATCGTACCCTGTCTCCGACACCATGTACTGCCTGAGCTGCGAAATCAACGCATGACTTTCCAGGATGTCCACGTCCTTTCGATGGGTCGGATACAATGGGGTCAGATGACCAGCCGCGGAGCCAATCACGTATGCCATCGGGATGTAGAAGGACAAGTACGTGTCATGGCGAGCGAACTTCCTAACGGAAGTCGTCATACGCCTACCCCACTGGGCAGCATGCCTTGGGTTAGCCCGGAAGTACTCCGTAACCGACTCAAATCTATCGACTTGGTTGGTCAAAATCAGGTGCTTCGCCACCCACTTCTCCACGAACGCATCCGATGCCGAAATCCCCGACACATAGGAGAATTGGAAGAGCACCTTCGCCGCATCGACTCCTCCCTTGTCCTCACCAAGATAAGGGGGCAGTCTGATGCCGCTCTGCACCGTCATCCTCAGATCAGACGCCATCGAATAGGAAATCAAGTTCCTCTTGATGACTCCGACCACTTCGGTGGGGATCCTCTTGGGCTTGAACTGCCCCATGGTCCTCACCCACTCCGGTACGATGTGGCAGCCTCTCGAAGTCTTTCTCCTCCGCGGGGATAAAGTTCGGGTAAAAGACCGGGAGCGCGCATCCAGGACACAAATGCATCCCATTTGGCGTCATCTCCGCGCACCTCAAACAGAACGTGGTAGTCACATTCAACCTGACCTCTTCCCGCGATCGCCTGTGCTCTCCCCTAACGGGGGTGAAGTCACCATAGTCCCATGCCCGATGGTACACTATCGTGTAATCATCGTACATGTAAGCCGCCTTCCATGCTCCCATGTGGATCTCGTTCCTAACGGCCAGAGTCTTCCTCCTTGTCAAAAACACGGGCCCAACCAAGGACCAATGTACCCGAAGGTCCACCATTACCACCACGTACCTACCGGAGTAGTTCCGCAGCCTGTCTCGGACATACCACGAAGGCGATACCTCGGCGTCCGGCGCCATGGCTCCCACAAGTGGAATCAGACCCTCATCTTGCCTGCCATCCCCAATGGTCTCGTACACATCGGGCCTCGTGATCAATATCTCGATCATGGCCTTTCCGTTTCGCCTCACCCTTTGGAGCTGAACCGCCTTCCGAAAGTCCGAGAACTTCATGATGACGTACCCCACCATGGGGAGTTCATTCCAATGCATCTCGTACATCAGAGATCCGCCAGGTGCATCTTCTTGAGTGTACCTATGCCTAACGGCACTGTAACTCATGTCGCGTCCGATCCGCGTGTGCCTAACGGCCACCAACCTAGTGCTCTCCTTGAGGAGGACACCATTCCCGTCGTACATGACCATGAGCATCGCCTCAACTTGCCCTATCGGGAAAGCTTTGAGCGTCGGAATGAAGAACTTCCAAGACATCTCAGCGCTCTCCATGCCCGAGATCTCCTTCAGGAACCAGATGGCCTGGTCACTTTTCACCCAGTTCCCAGCCTCACGTCCAGTCTCCTTCAGCACGCGTTCCTCGAATAACTCCGAGACTCTCTTTGAATTGATGACCAGACCCTCGAAATCGCACGAGAGCAGTCTCATCAACTCCTTAGCCGCCTCCCGCCCTGCAACGGTGCCCACGGTCTCCTCATAGTTCGGGAGGTATTCGCCCAACCTTGTCTTCGAGGGAACCACAATCTGGCAGGTAACGGCCTCATCAGGGATAACTCCAGTTTCCCTCAACTCTGGATTGATCTCCCGCCTATCGGCAAGATAATCCTTCCTCCCATCCAATATCACAAGATTGTAAGTCATCTTGCTCGCCGCCTCACTAGGTCTGAACCTCCTGCTATCATCCAGCTGATCGGGAGCAAAGGGTCCACTGGGGGCAGCCGCACTCACCATAGGCGCTCCTCGCCCAGAGCATAGGTGCTTCTTGTGAAAGTTCACCATCTGATTCAGCTGCGACAAGGCATAGGCACGATCCTCCAATGACGCACTCTTCATCCCAGCCTCAGTCAGTGGAGCCTCAGGCTTGTCATAACTCGCCTTTCCGCCCCATCTCGCCGCGACTAGCTCAGCAGACTTCGCAGGGTCGATCAGATTGCCCGACCATTCAGGCATGTTACTCAACCTCCAAGTCAACGCGTCTACCGACGCAGCCAAGTCTTCATCCGTCACGGTGTAAGGGTCAACCTTCTCCCTGTCTTCTTGACCCACGTCCGGGAGCCTATAGTCCCCGCGGACGGCCTCCATTGCGGCCCTCTCGGCTTCCTCAGCCTCCTTCTGCGTGGCCACTGCTCTCGGAATCAAGAGCGCTACCTCGGCCGGCAACGACTTCTCCATGTCTATCGGAGTGTTCTTGGGAAGGATCCTTCGATCATCTCCCTCCCCGCTGTACTCATAGTTAGGAGCAGTCTTCCGGTACTCCTCGACGGTAGCCCCTTTGAAGTTGGTGATCTCACTCGGGTCTGCCTTCCCAGCCTCAGTACCCCGAGGCGTGGGCTCCTTCGTCCCGGTGGAATCCTTCTTGGAGCCTTCCTGATCCACGTCCATGTCGTCCTTCTTCTTCTCCGTCACGGACAGTTTCCCAATGTCAGGAAGAGTCACATCATCATCCTTTCCTGACCCGACGCCCCTATCGGGGGCCGGCTCGGTCCCCTGTTGCCCCGAAGAGCTCGCCCCAGGATCCACGTCGCCCTCGTCGGCCACATACGGCCGCTTTCCCCACACGATCTTCGTCTTCGGCTTCAGCGGGACAGCGACACCCCCAGCCATGTGGTGCCCAGGCCAAGTGGCTCCTTCAGGGTCATCTTCGAACCATGACTTCCCGAACGGGAGCCCATCCCTATCGAGGATCTCCTTCCTATCGGAAGTAGACCCCGAATGGGACAATGCCGACACATGAGACAGCATAATCTCAGCCGCTGATTGCGCCAGCGTGTCGGGCATCTGCTCCCTCGTTGGGACAGTCCGCAACTCCGGAGCAAGGTGACCGGCAATCATGCTGAAAGGCGCAGTCCCCAACCGCTTGCCTAGCACCGCTTCGTTCAGCGCGTTGAAGTACTTCTGCAGCTTCTCCAGCATCGCCGTCGCCGCCATCAGCTGAGGATGGAACATGGGCATCCGCCACGCGCGCCCAAGGGCGCAGTCCACGTGCGATGCGATCGTAGTGATCGTCCCCACCAGCAGGTGTGATGATGCAATCTCCGGCACCCAAGTCGGATCGTCCAAAGGAATGCATTGTCCCGTCTGCGCGTTCAGCAAGGTAGCCCTCACTCCCGGCGCTCGAAGACAATCATACGCCCTGCGGTTCGGGTCACTAACGACACCACGAACCATGTAATCATCTCGATCGGGCATATCTGCCCAGTCCCCCGGAGGTGCTCGTCCATGATGGTACTTCGCCTGAATGTCTTGCCTCATCCCTAACGGGATATGGGCAGCCTCGGACGCCACCTTCTTCATGTTCCATTGCTGATCACCCCACGGCGTAGACTTCCGATCTCGAGGATTGATATATTCCTGATCGATCCTCCCAGCAGCTCGGGAAGCATCCAACGCTCCGTACATGTAATCGTTATGCACGGCTCTCTCCAACACCGCAACCCACTCGCTATCGCGATTCGGGAACACAATGTGGCTAGTCTCGTTCGCCTTCCTCCACTCCTCCGCGGTAACCCGCTCTTGAGTGATTGCCTTGTTCCGGATCACGGCATAGATGAAGGGCTCACCAGCCTCCCTAGCCAGGATGTGCTGAACGATGAACCTCCTATTTGACCTGCTCTCCGCCAGTCTTGCCGAGGTCCGCGAACCCCTCGTGGATTGATAGGAACTATGCTCACGGTGATGCCGAACTTCCGCTGACTTCAGCTCGGGTGCTTCCCCCGGGTGCTCCGGGTACGGCGTGTTCGCATAATTGTGTATGCCCCCTCGAGACTCCTGGGCCGAAGCCGCCTTCGGGGTCGCTGCAGTATCCCGCAAGTCCCCGTCATCGTCCGTGTACTTGGGAGCATAGGATACCGGCACACCTGGGCCAATCGTACCCGACGCCTCCTCCTTCTTCGGAGTACCAACATGATCTCGAGCCCTGCGTTCCTCCCTAACGGGCGACGCCGCTCGCTTTGCCGCAGACGATTCCACCGACGGTTCAGTCGTAGTCGTAGTGGCCTGAGGTATCTCAGCTTCCCTACCGGGAGTCTCCTCCTCACCTACAGCGGGAACCTCGGCTTCCTTCTCCGGCTCCATCTCAACGTCTCCGGTGAACTCCAACACCTCATCCTCGGTCGGACCCTCACCATCATTGAAGGTATCCGTAGGGAGATCGACCCCTCCCCTATCGGCCAGGAGATCATCGACCTCAGCGGAGCCACCCGTGTTCTCCTCCTCAATCGTCGCTCTAGGCGTCCGAAGATTCAATGACCACCGATTCCCAACTTCGGTTGCCGTGACCTGAGGTGAAGAAACCCTCGGACTCCGAGGTGGGTTCGGCGGAGACTTTGGTCTCACCGATGCCAGCATCTCCTTCGTGACTAACGCCTTAGGAGGTGCTTTCGGGGCAGCGGTCTGACCTTCCGCACGCTGACCTGCGTCAGACGATTGCCCACTGGGGGTTACGCCTACCGGCGGTCCTCCCTGAGCGGCACCTGTCATATCGACGTCCTCGGACTCAGACATCGATCCGCCATCACCCATCTTCGAAGAAGTACCCTCCTTCAAAAGCTTGAGGATGTTGTCCCTGATGTGCAACGTGACGAAACCAGGCCACGTAGTCCTAGTCAGGGAGTAAAAGTCCAGGACAGCCGCAAGATAGGCCGGCACCACAGCCCATGCTCTTTGGACTGGCCGATTTCTACCGTAGCTGTCAACTTCACTCCCCCATGACACGGCGTCTGCTGAGACCACTGGGATCAAATTCGCGCGGAGATCACCCATCCTGTACTGGATCTCCTTTGTCATGTGAACCCCTTGGTCGCCCTCTCGATCTAACGATCGCCCCGGGCCGCAAACCATCACCTTGACCTTGTTGTTGAGCGCGACCAGCGACTCCACGTCCTTACTCCACACGGTTGCCGCGTCGCTTCTGGCCCTCCATGCGTTCCTCTCCCACCTATACAGGTAGGAGCCACGGAGACCAAAGACATACAGGTCATGCTTGGCGGCATCCGCGTTGCCGTACTTCTGGACGCAGTCGTCCGTCCGCTTGTCCATCAGCGCGTACGCCTTGTCGACCATCATCCGAAGGGATGTCTCCTCGTTATCACGAGTGCTGGTCACGTAATGCACCTCATAGTTCCTGAACGGTCGGTGATCTGGGGAACCCCTCAACCGATCGTTCTTTGTCCTGCACTTGAGGATGTCCTCCGCCAACGTAGCTGGGTCCATCCCTTTCTTGTTCTTCGTGGATGCAGTGTTGAACGTCTGATCCAGCAGGTAGAACACAGTTGCATCCGGAGCCGCGGACTCCTCTTTGAACACCGGAGGGACCGTATCCGGCCGCCAAGGCCGCAGCAATCCTCACCGCAGCGCCCGTCCCACTAGCCGCCAAACACCGAAGCAAGATTACCATCTTGTCTTGGTAGCGACTCATTTCGTGCAGCACGATGGATGGGTAGATAGACAGCATCACATCCGCTAACACGGCAGCTGCCCATGCGTCCCACTGCCTCTCCAGTTGCACAGAATCAACCGCCACACGGGAGTATCCTCCCCTCGGCAGCTCCACCGTTGGTGGGACGACTTTCCCACTCCTGATCAGGCGCATCACCTTCCTAGCTTGCTCAAAACACTCAAGCTCCCTCGGGAAGAGCGCTCCCCGCCCAACGGCCTTTGCCTCATCCTTGACCTCGGTGAGGTATCCCTTCGTGAGGGTGATCTCAAACGTTTCGCCCCGGATGGCCTCAAGCATGTTCGATTTCGGCACGATCCTGGCGTATAGCGCCCCACCTTCCGCCTCGGCAGCCTGAGGGGTCCCTGGAGCAGCACGCATGTTCTCCTCTTCAACAGATAGACCTATCGGTCCCATGTAGTTCTCAGGGAAGAACTTGTGCATAGCCCACACGACCGATGGAGCATGCGGATTCCATTCAACGAACGGGTTGTAGTACTGCAGGGTGCTATCGCCCCCTGAGTTGCATAGCTCCACAAATTGTGAGTCTGCCGCAGGCTTCTCAAGCTTGATGCAGATCCCACAGATCCCCAGCCTCGCGTTCGGGAATACTCGCTGGGCCCCTCGCTTGACGCCCTTCAGGTGGGGATTGTCGCTGAACAGGTTCTCAGACTCGTCCGGTTGCGCGATGCAAATCGCGACCCTCGCCCACGTGTTCTGACCGTAGTGCGACAGAGTGCTGTACCCCAGGGCCTCAACCGCCTTCAAGGATGTCCATACACCTACCGCCTCATCGCTCGCGGTGGACGCAGTAACCTGCATACCACCCAGGATGCTCCACAATGAGGATTGCGAGGTTCCATGGATGAGGACCTTCTCGGTATCCGTCTGGCCCTTGAAGTTGATGGCCAAGTCGAAGAATGCCCATCCGTCATCGGGGCCGATTTCCAAGTCAGTGGCACTCGCCGGGTTCTTAGGCGAGATCCTCAACACCTGTCTGCGATCCCAGTCGATGGCATCATGCAAGGAAGTGACCACACCTGACATCTGTCCCATCGCGTGCAGGTACCCCCGCATTCCTGGCTTATCAGCCGACGCGAACCTTTTGACCGACGGGACCGATGATAGCCTCCGTCCCGAGGAACATCTAACGATCTCCTCCCTGTTTCTCCCCTCCGTCAGCATCATCGCGTCAACGACCACCTCCGGAGGAGTGAACAATGCGTTCGGCCTCTCGCTCATCCAGGCACGGAGCGCTTTAAAGTGGTGCTCCGCATCACCGAAATCATCTCCGCTATACAGAGGGTGATCCCCGAATGCCGCCTCTGCCTGATCAGCGACCGCCTTTACCAAGGCCGTCTGCTGATGAACCGTCTTCCACTCCGGCCAGGCTTTTGGGTCTCCCACCCACATCCCGCCGCAGGGTTCAGCTGCCGGCTCCGTACTGCTATCCATGGGTAGCGCACTCACGCCACTCTCGACGCTCTCCTCAAACACGAATGCAGCATGGTAAGGAAGCAAGAAAGCAGGGTCCGTTGGAACCGCAGCGCACAAGATGGCCGCCAATTGTACGGCGTTCATCTCCGTGACCTCCACTCCCCGGCGCTTCATTTCCGCCACTATCGCAGCAGTCCTGACCGCTCGGTACCGGAGCAGCTTTTCATGGTCCGGCACCGCCATGTGGGACTTGTCGAGCTTGTCCTTGCTGATGTGGGACACTCTGCCAACCAGTTCGTCGAACCTTGCGGCATCGTCATCCTCAATCAGCTGATCGGCCTTCTCCATATCTGGATCAATCGTGGTGAGCTTCGGATCCTGTCCCTTAAACCCCTTAACCGTCCACTCGCGGTATCCCGCAAGCAAACAACCGGCCACAGCCTTCGGCTTCTCCATACCCAGCCCCATCGCCAGGTCCCAGGACGGCCGCGGAGGCGTCGCCATGCAGCGCCCCACGCCCATTCCGCCAGCTGCCGCCACGCGTCAGCAGGTTCGGGCCACCGGCCACAGAACCACGGATGAACCGGGAACCCAGCCTACCGGCCAGAGTCCCCTGTCCCTCAGAAGGCTCAGCCTATCGGCCAGAGACCCTCTCCCTAGAACAAGAACCTAGAAGATGAACAATTGACTGAATCCGTCCATCACGAAGCAGAAGAAAACCTTAGTGACAGGCATATCTGCCTCATGCTTTTGTTCTGGTCAGTAAGCGCATTGAGTCGCCTGTGAATGTGGTGCGGTTGCCCGCGAGGTGAGCCAGCTTGATCAAGCAAGAGCTACGCGGCAACGAAGTTGTTCAACCACTTCCCAACAGCAAGCAATCGGTCGTGCTGAGAGAGAGTATCCCCTCCTCGCATCTTGCAAGTACTCCAAAACGAATTGAAAGACTTAGAAGAGAAGCACCTAAACACGACCCCATGTCTCTTGAGACCACATTGGCAAGCGCAAACAGACCTGCAATCGAACCCATGCGTGGTAGCGATTCCTTCAACCTCACCTTCCTTCAAGATATTGCATTTAGGTCGATAGAGAATGATCGGAACACATCCACTGGTCCGAGCATCACAAGCCAAGTTGAACCTTTGCCTAACGGCAGCATCGGTCCTATCCCTAAGCTTTCTGGTCTGCCCCCACTTCCCAGTCCTGGAATCAACCCTATCGGGTGCAAGATCATTAAGAATAAGCACAACATAACAAAGGCTATCGCCTTCAATCCTACCAGATCGTATGATGTGATTCCTGTAACCAGGAGCAACTTGAAGCGTGACAACCCTGCAAAGATCACTATAAGCAAGAACACCGGCTATCGCCTGATCCGCAATAATAGTTTTCTCGCATCTTTTCCCTCCTTTTTCCTCGTCAATCACGATTCCCTCGTACTCAGAGAGTAACCTCTCAATGAGCCGATTGAAACCGGATTTTGCACCTGATTCCATGCGTACCCCCCTAAGCGGGGGCAGTCCAGGAGCGGCAGGGGGCTTAAGACAGGGTTGGGTGGGTTGGGCCAAATATTCCTGCAGGTATCCCGGCAGAAACATACCAAGGGTGTGCAGATTTCTATTCCACACGACCTTGTCAATGCAGGCCTTAGTGAAAATGTCTGCACCTTGGTAGTGAGACGGGCACGCAACGAACCGAAAAATTCCATCATTAAAACGTTCGTTGAGCCACGAGATGTCAATGCGCTGCGTCCTTGACATATAGCGCATGTTGGGATTATTCCCAGTTATAACGATCCGGCATGCCGATTCGTTATCCTCCAGCACGTTGATAATAAACGGCTGGGTCTCCTTTCCCTTCCCAATAGCGTGCTGCCAGAGGGTAGCTAATGCCATTCCCTCCTTGGACACTCCATGGTCGAGAGCAACAATCTCTGCTTCGGAGTCGACTTCGAAACGGAAGTCTGTTTCTTGCTTACTCCAGTGATGGGCATGTAGGTCCTAGGACCCACAAGGCAAATGAGCACTCCCGACGTGCTCTTGGAATCAGTTCGATCCCCAGCCAGATCCGCATCACAGTAAGCAACCAACTCAATGAACTCCGGGCTATCGCCCACCCAACCGTGGTCGAGCGTAGAGTTCACATATGAAATTAACCTGTGGAGCTTGCGGTCACACAGATGATTCCACTTCGTAACCCGGCTGGCTAACGCCTGCACGGGACGAATCAGGTCATATCTGCCCATCCGAGCTCCGTAGAGAACCTTCATCAGCACCGCCGCCGCGTCATTTCCGAGGCATCCTGGCTGCGCATTGACGGTCTCCATGTCCATCGCCTGGTTGAAGAGTTTGTCAAATTCAGGATTGACGGAATTCTCGTCAAACTCCGGCTTGCTCTCGTCCAGGAACGGAGTTTCAACCTTCTGCAGCTTCTTCGGGTACTTTCCCTGACACAGCTCAATGTATCTATCGACACACGCCTGCATGAAGCTGCTCTCGCTGTACTTGATGAACCTTATCGTGGTTTCCGGCTTGGGGATGTCCTTAGAGAGTAACCCCTCTGGACCAAACCTCAAGTCGGGTTGCTCCTTATAGGATTGCCGACCGTCCACGCCAGTCTCGGGTCAAAGTGACCCTTGACCACCTGTTGCGTGAATTCGTGCTCGCAGCCAAGATATCTCTTGAGCTGCCTTGGTTCCTCCATCTTGATGACCTTCGAGATCAGCGCCCATCCTTCTGCGATGTTCTTCGCCGGCCCACTCATCTTGAAGTCATCCACGTACACGACAAGGAAGAGGTCGAGCTCCTCATGCCTAAACACGCTGGCCCAATCCTTCACCTTGACGTATCCGACTTTCTTCAGCATTGCCTCGCAGTGCTGTTCCCAAAAGGTACCAGCGTCCGGATGTCCATATAGTGCGAGCACGAGGACAACGACTGGATCCTTGTATCTGGGATTTCCGCTGCCGTCGAACCACTCAGGTGGCCACTGGTCACGAGGAATCCTCACCCAAGTCTTCTTTCCCTTCAAGCGGGCCTGAGTATATGCAGACTCCCCATCACTCACTTCCAGAAGATTCCCTGGGAGTAACCCGTGAGCATCACCCATTTTACCCGCCGCCATAGTAGCGGGGCAGGAGGTGTTCTCGGAGAACAGGGCCCAATGCCCGATCTCATCACGGACGAAACATCCCTCGAACACGACTCGCCCTTTATACTTGCGATTTGGATCGTCCTCCGGCAGCTCGTGATTCTTCTCGACACAAATGTCGAAAATTCTACCAACATGGATCTTCTCCCCATCCTTACGTGCCTTGGCCGCAACATCATGCCACTCTTGGACAGTTGACAAGTCCCAGCATCCTTGCGAAGTTAACTTGTCCCACTCCTTCTGAAGAGCGGCCTTAGCCTTGGCATTCCCAGCTTGTTCCTTCTTGTTCACTGGCCTAGCGACACAAGCGTACAAGGGAGGAAAAACACCCGAGCTCTTTGGCCGATGAGAGAGGGATATCTCCCCCCTGGGCATAGAGAACTCAAAGGTCTTTCCATCAGATCCAATCGTAGGGGCAGCAGCAGCTATACCAGTGCTTCCGAAACCCGCGGATCCCCTATCGGTTCCCCGCTTGGCTTTCCTAGGGACGATCGACGCGTCGATGAGCATAACACGCTCCAGTACGATCTGCGCAATGCGGTCCCCAGGGTTTACGACGAAGTCCTCATCCCCATGATTAAAGAGGATGACCTTGATCTCTCCGTCGTAGTCGGGATCAATGACCCCACCGCCTACAGCGATCCTGTTCTTCACGGCTAGTCCTGACCTGGGAGCTATCCTAGCATATACCCCAGCGGGCATCTCTATCGAGATTCCGGTGTTGACCAAGCCTGACCCCCCTGCGGGAATACATGCTCCCTCAGAGGCATAGGTATCCAAACCCGCACTCCCCGAAGTAGCCCGCGTCGGGATCTTGGCAGTCTCACTGTTAAGACTAACGTACAAGGTATTCGGCTTCTTCTTCCATCGCTGTTCAACCGGGTCAATCTCGACCGGCATTGCATTCGCGACCTTCTTGAAAGTGCCGTTCGGGTACCATACTCCAACGATTGCCTCGCACATTTCATTCGGATAGAGAGCAGTCGTTGGGGTGACCGACCCCTCAATACGTGCATGAAGGTATCCCTTCTCGTGCTTGCATTTCCGACCTGACAGCTCATCAATGAGCTCCTTGGAGGTCGTCGCAACCTTCCACTGTTTCCTGATTGGCACACCGTCCTTATCCTGCATCCCGAAATCACAGCCGTCGAAATCTACGGTCTCGACATCAGGATCAGCAAGAAACCTCTGCATGAACGGTTGCTTCCATCCAAGACAGTGTCTAGGCCACTCAAATGCAACCCTGCCCCCTCCTCGCCTAACGGCTCGGGAGGCCCGCAGGAATGCCGCAAACATAACCTGAGAATTCCTTCTAAGATCATTCAGGTGTGATGCAAACTCAGCACCGTGGATTGAAAGGTTGACATACTGCCATGTACTCCACGGTCCGCACGGAATTGACGCCCACAGGTCACACCCAGGATTATCCTCGATGATCCCAATAAGCCGACTAACGTCTTTGGCTTTGGTGATGTCAAATGAGCCAACGTGAACGCGAATTGCATCGCCTCCACACTCCATCATCACTGCGGACAAACGCGAGTCAGGTTCGCACGCAAACTCGATGAGGAGCTTGCGGCCAGGCGCTGGAGCAGCCGGGTCCCTCTCAGGATGTTCGCGGCGTCGTTCTTCCCTTAGGGATAACTCCCGTTCGGTTTGAACATATATCTCCCGAGACCGGGTGACATCTGTCTCCAACTATCCGCATCAATTGAATTGGGTTTTCCGGTGCCTGCGTATGGCCGCTCACGCCTATCGGCGGATTGGCCATAGTCGATCCTGTCTCCGTGCAGCTTATGGCCCTTCTTCGGACCTCCGGCAGATTCGGCTCCTTCTTCCTTTGGCTTGAATCTACCGTGGGGAGCACATCCCTTATCAAAGAGGATGGTCACACCAGTCCAAAATCCACGCGTGAAATGCCGATGATTGGGAGCATCGTGATGACGATCATCTCTCACCCAATTTCCAACGGCATCAAGCCCCCGCATGTGCGTGACCCTAACGGTGTCAAGCTCCTCATGCGAAGGACCACCTGGAGGAAGGTCCTCATTCGTCGTCCCAAAGAACTTCTTCCGCACCTCAACGTGAATGCGATACCATGCGCTGTCCTCGTCGTGCCGCTCCCAGTAATCTGAGACGCATGCGTCACCACTCCCTTGGACAGCCTTGCTCTGAATGGCCCCATCAGACTTGGAAGAGCTACCGCCCCCCTCGCCCTGTTGGTCATCGTCATCATCATCAGGATCATCAAACCGACCTTCATCAAAGTCGAATTCATCCCTGATCTTCTTACTCGGCTTAAGGTCGGCCCTTCGGTCAGCTAACGCCTCCCGAATGGTCCGAGTCCTAGCATCATAAGATGCCAACATCGGGAACACGTAGGGCTCCTCAGGGTTCTTCCAGATACGTTTGACCTGGTGTATACTTGGTTTCCTGAGGCCCCTTTGGATGTGCTCGAGATCAGCAACGAGATAGTCGCCCTTCCACAGCCCCCCTGGTTCTAACCGATAGCCCAGAAATAGGCCTGGCTTGGAAGATGGGGCGAACTTCGGATCCTCCTCTATCTTGATGAAGTCCCGCTCTTTCTTCTCGGCGGGCAGGGCAGTAGTGACGCTTGTCTCTTCAACCTCTACCTCATCAATGGGAACAAAGTCCGGTTCGTCGTTGCATTCGGGTTCATACTCCTCGTTCTCATAGATCTCGGCCTCGTCCTCATCGATCTGATCAAAATCACAGTCGAAATGAGTTTCTCCAGTCCATTCGTGGTTACCTCCACGGTCGTTCTCGGCCTGGAGCCAGTTTTCGTCAACAACAAATTCGGTCGATCCGTCCAGATAGTTGAGGACTGTGCTCCGCCTCCTGCCAAGGTCTTTGATCTTGACTGGACAGCTCGTCCCTATCGGGATAAAGAGCTCGGTTCGCGCTTCAACGTGGACGCGAGTGAGAACCTTCTCGTCTTCATTTGCGATCCAGTGGTCTCCTCCTTCATCAACGTCCTCTGAGTCGATCTTTCCAGCGTGTCTGAAGTCGTTTTGGGCGTTTTGAACCCCCCCCTTTCTATCCCTGCGAATCTTGGGAGCAATGGGGTAGAAGTCGACCAGACAACCAAACGGCAGAATGACTCCGCTGAAGTTCCCGTCACCGTGGCGTCGCATCCACGGTGATCCCTCACCGCGATTTTCAATATTCCTTGCCATGGAAAAATGCCTAACGGCAAATGGCCACCATCGAGGTTCAAATCCAGCTTGACGCAGGAGCACACGTGCTCCATGGAGAACAAGCTTGACCTTGTTCTCGATCAGGCCGTTGGTCTTGGGCATGCCCGGTGTAGAAAGCCGGTGCAATGCTCCAAGCGTAGTGACAGCATTCTTCAGCTCTGGGGCCTGGTCGCTGTACACTAACTTCAGAGTTTGCCCCCCTGCAAACCTGCGAAATGCCTCCAGCGTATTGCTACGGGATCTGGACTGCACAGGAAGGACTTCGAGGTAGTCAGTAGCGAGGTCATAGAACACTATCGCGTCTGCTTCGCCATGAAAGCCTCGATCCTTCAATCCTCTCAACACCATCGTGTCGGCGGTGGTTAGGTCCCCGAAACTTACCACGTCATGCGCAGCAGCACCACCTTTGCGGCGAAGCTTGACATTCTCCATTTTCGCACGCTGGCAGTGCGGGCAATAGGGGTTCTTTGGGAGATGCGTGAGCATATGGCGAAGCGTCTTAGCATCTGCCCGCCACTCAGCCTCTGTGCGTAGTCCGGAGAGAAAGTTTATCTCGACAATGTCACCATCATCCCCTTCCCCCGGGCCAGGAAAAGGTGGTGAGTGGCTATCGCCCTCACCCCCCTGTTCCGCCTTTCCGGGAAGAGCAACGGTCTCGCACTTGACCCGAAACCACGTTTCACCCGTCCAAGGGACATCAGATGCTATCGCATGCTGATCTCTTTCGGATAACTCCCATAGACTATCAACCAGCACCTCATGGGTAACCCCATTTCGATGAACGACAGTTTTCCTGTAGTTGTCCAATCGATCAACTCCAACGGGGCAATCATCGCCTATCGGCACAAACTTTGCTTTGCGCGGAAGCCGGTGCTCCTTCACAACATGGCCCGACCGCTCAGTGCGCCAGGTGTCCTGTAGCTCACTCTTGGCCGCAAGCTCAGACCTACACAGCGGAATCTCGCTGGCTTCAAGCCCTCGATACGCCGCCCCGGGGGCAGGCATAGCAGGGATTGGCTCAGCATCATCAAGAGTGGGAGAAACGAACTGAGTGTCACCATGAGGAAGATATGGCACGTTGTTGATGACATCCAATGTCACCGTCCGGCCCGAAGGACACGTGAGAGTAGGCTTGCAACCTGCAGCCCATACAAACGAGTATCCCATATCCATACAACGCTTTCCAACGGATATGATGGATGGAGTGGACTCAAGGACGTGCGCCTCAATCACCTCGTCCAGGTTGCCAACATCAGCATCAACACGACCAGCGGTGCGAGTCGCCCCGTTGGCAGTGTGCAGCGCATGAGTGTGTCCGCCTTTGGCAATCAGGGCCCTATCGGGTCCTTTCAAATCACCGAGACCGACCAGATCCATTGGGCAACCAGTATCTACCAGCCACCTCACCCCATCGTATCCAACAGGTGCAGCAACCTTCTGAGTGTACTTCGGCTTTCGTACAACGCGATGTCCCCGCACATCACCAGGGTTGGTATCGATGTCCTCGTCATTGTCTAGGAGCACTTGGGCGTGAACAGCCGCTGCTCTTATCAGAGCACTTTGAACTTCCCTAGCAATTCTCTTGCGCGAAGGGAACTTAATCGCATTTGGATGGCTGTATCCAGCCTCTCGGCAACGATTCACGACCCTGCCCGTGTTGTCATTCTCAATCGAAACAACAAACACATCAGGAAGATCGGGAATCTTGGCCCTGAGAGGTTCCCTACCGGGATCCTTCGGGAAGTACTTTTTCCTCCAGGACAGTGCAACCTCCGCATCATCGCAATACCAAAACGTCGTCTTGGTATCACTTCGTCTTGGGAGTCTCCTGAACAAGGTTGCTCGGCGATCACAAAAGTTCACCCCGATATCCTCGATCACGGTCCCATTTGCGTCAACTGTCCGTCTCCAAATGACTTGGTCCCATTTAGGACCTCCACCGGTAGTACCGGAGAAGAACAATGCGCCTCGCTCGCTTTTCTCCCAACTGCTAACGCAGGGAGGGAGGCAACCCGGTGCAGACCCACCGGTAGCTGGGGCAACAGCCCACATAGCAGGACACGCCACAACAACACGGTTGGCCTCAGGGTAACGGCCCGCCCCGCCTAAAAATCCGTCAATCCTTGAGCGGGGCTGTCGAGACGCCTCGCCTCCCTATCGGGAGGACTGGGCGTAGGCGATCTAGGGGTATCCCCCTCTTCATCCTCAACAACCGGACCAGCAGTGGAACGAGGCGTGATGGGCTTCGTGCCTGGTGGTGGCTTCTGATGCAGGTACTTGCACGGCTGAGCTGTGCACTTGCCATACATCCAGTCGTAGCAGTATCCGAAGATCCTCGGCGTAGAGGGCGCAGCGGGGTTCCTTGGGCTTTTGTCATGCTCGAACCTGCATTCCCGGCCATATTGACATTTCCCAGTCTTCGTATACTCCCAGCACGCCCGATCAGCAGGCCCAGCAGGGGACTGTCTTCTCGGCGACTTGGGAGATGGCGTGCGCTTGTCCCTCTGACTGCCTCTTCCTGGTGAAGCCCTGTCCCTTTGACTGCTCCTTCCGGGCGAAGATGATCTTGGCTTTCCGTCGGGTTTCCCATCCCTTCCGGACCTAACGGACCTTGAAGGACTAGGATCACTCTTCCTGGCAAGTGGATCGTATCTCCGCACAACACCAGGAGCGCCAGGATGCCGATCCCTCTCACGGGAGTGAGAGCCTGATCGTGACCTTTGCTCATGAAAAGTCTGGTACATCTGAAGCGTGTTCTGCCGCTTCTGCCATCGCTCAACGCAGTCCTGACAAGCCTTATAAAGCCACGCGAAAGACCTAACGGTCACATCGCGATCCCACCTCTCGATGTCGGGCCGCATACAGCGTAGATGACGAACGTTCTCAATGAACACAGCTAATAGTACCCCATCATCGATCTTTTTCCTGATCCCAGAAATGAGATTGTCCCAGGTGCTCAGATAACTCCGGAGCCTAGCTTCATCGTCGGAGTGACCTGTTTGCCGACACTTGAGACTGGTCAACTCGGCAATCTTGAAGGTCTGGTCGTCCTCGACTCCAGTCTGCAGATGGTTCAGCAGAAGCTTCAAGATCTGTCTCCCCTTGATACCCTGGGGAGGATTCATGTTCTGAGCGGCTTCGGTCAGGCGATTCATCTTGTCCCTAACAGCCCTCGTCTTGATACACTCCCTGATAGCACTCGTGAAGTTGGAATCCAAGATCGGGTACTTGCAGGGTCCACCAAGAGCATCATAGTCGAGCCTCTCGGTCTCTGAAATCCACGCTAACGCGTAGTCAGAGTCAAAGCTGAAAGCATTCCTGACCCTTTCCTTTATCTCGGAAAGCCATTCCCGCAGCTTATCAGCTGTCGGCTCAGCAGGCAGCACTATCGTGTTGCACTTATGATGGAACCGATCCTTATCGACAACGGTGGAAATCAGAGCCCCTATCGGGGTACATGAGGTAATCCTGCAACTTTCACACAGCCTAGCAGGCATAGGGCAGCAAACCTCACACGCCCTCATTCCACAACCAACGCAAGGAACAAGAGGGAAACCAGGCTCAGGGATCCTGCTACACTTAGTGCACCTGTCTCGTCCATCATCTCCCCTCAAGGCTTCAGGGAGAAGACCACCATCTCCCTGCCTACCGGCACCATTCACACTATAGCCGAGGCTAAGACCTGGCCCAAGGTTACCACCGCTCGCAACACTTGAGGGGTAACCTGCGCATTGCTAGACTGACTAACGCCAGCGCCAACCCCTTGGTGACTAACGCCACCTCCGTAGGCAGGACCATAGAAGCTGGAACCACACTGATTGTTCCCAGTTCCTTGAGTGTCAGCAGCACTACCATGGAACCCGGGTGCTCCACCAAGCTAACCCCCGGTAGGCGCCCCTCCACTCGGGCAGCGGGACCTGGGCCTCCGCCAGGATGTCCAGGACCTGGTGGTGGAAGTGGAGCATGTCCATGACCACCGCTTCCGCTCCCACCTTGACCAGGTGGTCCGCCTTGCCCACCACCTCCCCCGGGAGGAGGAGGAGGGGGCGGTCCAGCTTGAGCGCGTTCATGCCGAATATTGCAGCGCGCACATCGCTCAAGGCCGTCATTTCCAAAGTAACTGTGATTCTCACAGACGTGAGTCCCACAATCCGTGCAGAAATACATGGAGACCTCCTGAGCATTCTTGCGACATGCCCAGCATTTCATTTTCAAGAACTGACAATTGCAACAGTCCCCGTCGTCACCCCGGCAAAGCCTGCAGAACTCACGATTGCACGTAACACACGAGAATTCAGCGCTTGGGTGCCTACGGTCGTTGGGATCATCGAGGGCACAAATCTTTGGCGCATCTGGGCCACCGGTACCGGGAGCTCCTCTTGCAGCCGGTGCCGAGGCCTGTCCACGATCAGATGGAGCTCCAGGGGTCCTCCACCCATCGCCGGGACTCTGGATGTCGGCACTAGCTCTACTCCCAGGAGTCCTCCAGTCATCGCCGGGACTCTGAATGTCGGCATGGGCCCTAATACCCCTACCACCTCCTGGATGACGGTCTGGGTTCGGAGAGACGTTCCCGCTATCGCGGATCGGCCTATCCAGGTTCGGAGAGATGCTCCCGCTATCGCGGATTGGCCTCTCCCCCCTTGATTGCCGACTTCGGACCTCAGATCCCCTATCGGGGACGGCAGCAGGCCTCGGGCTCCTATTCCTACCCACATCCCTATTGGGAGAAACAGAAATGTCCCCCCTTGCGCGCGCGCGGGGGCCATCCCTCGCACGCCCTGGCGGTGAATGCGACCTGTCAGGCAATCCCCGAGCCCTCCTGCTTCTGCTGTCATCCCTCTCCCTATCGGGATAAATGGGATGCCTGTCTGCACGAGAAGGATCGACCCTACCGGGCACATCTGGCAAAGCGTGATCGACCAAATCGACACCTCCGCCCGGTCTCACCGGAAGGCCAGTACCCCGGCCATTACCTTCTCCGGGAGTGGGCGTCGGAGACCTGATTCTGTGTCCTTGCCCCGCGAAGGCGTCGTATCCGACGTTCCGTCTCTCTCTAGGCTGTGGGGGATTCGCCTGATTGTCCTGGGCACCTTGAATAATGACAGCAGCTTCATCAACATGACCTTCGATTTCATAGAGCTGAGCCATGATCCTGTTGTTCATTCCATTAAGAGTACGCATGTTACTCTCAACAGTGCTGATCCTCCGCATAGCGCCCTCAAGCGTACCCCTGAATGAGTCAATCTCACGCCTAACGGCAGACCGTGCTTGATCACTATTTGCAGGGAGACTGCGGATCTGTCTTCTGATGTCATCAAGAACTTGATGTTTCAAACCTTGCAAGGACATCGTCATGGTCCCCATGGTGGCGTTGAGCTCCACGGGATAGATCCTGGATCTTTCGATTGACTTCGTCAATCGCTTCATGCCAGTCCTGCGGGGATACGGGCCCTGATGATCTATCGATCGCCTGTGAACCCCTTCCACTTTGCAGCCTCGACATCCGATTAGCAAGAATGGTTTGCTCTTCATTTATTCCACCAATAGATTCGGAGGCCCACTTAGCAAACTTCTCATGTTCGAGGAGAGCCTTCTCGAGCTTCAGGTTCAACTCCCTGAAATTCGCGTTCACCACACTGCTACTGGCCCTATCGGACGGTTGCGCGACAGGATGCAAACTCCATTCACCTGCTGGCGTCCGCATCCCGACGGTTTTCTCTACCGAGAACATCCGTTTCTCGAGCTTCTCCAAGTCCTTAAGGATCTCATCCTCGGAAGCAGCACTGCTCCTGTGGACGGCCTCACGATTCTCTTGAATCATCTGACGAAGCCGATCAGTCGAGGCCTCATTTTCCTTGACAGATTCGTGAACCTCGTGGGACAGTAGGTTGATCCTCTGCTCCACGACTTCAGCCTGTTCATCGATGGCTTGCCTAACAATGGCTTTGCTGTCGGGAATAACTTCCCTCGCAAACCGTTGAACTATCATTCGCATCCTCCCGGCATCAGATTGAGTTGCAACCTCAGCCGCCAGGCGATCGACCTTGTCCTTCGTCTGTCGGCTCTCGTCGCTCCATTCCCTTCGCAAGGAACTCACCTGACCGTTCAGTAACCTGATTTGGTCAGCAAAAATATGGAACGCCTTCGCGACTGAGCCAGAAACCTCACCCCTCTCGAGCATCTCCTGGATGTGCAACTCAAACATTTCCTTTGCCCTGACGTCACCTGATTCGCCGGAAGACTGGGATCTGAGGGCGGGAGGAGTCGATATCTCGATCCTCTCAGGAGCCCCATCAGCCCGGCATGTCTTCTTGGGTCACCTACGGGACAATCATCAATCCTGGATGGCCTACTCGGGGTAGACCCCCTTCTCCGGCTATCGCCAGATCGGGGATCAATGTTGGATGCACGTGACTCGGGGGTGGAGTGAATGTGTACATCAGCAGGATCGGGCATCTCCTCATCCTGCAGAGCCAAACCCATTGGTGAGGGGCTAGCCCTCCTCGCCTTCGACCTATCGGTCTCAATGGCGAGAGGTGACGGCCTCTTCGCAGAAACACTACGTTCCCTGGCGGTCGAGCCCCATTGAGGTGTAAACTCAGTACTAGACCTCAGCGTTTCAAGATCGCTGGTATCTCGCCCTAACGGGCTAGCGATCGACGGACGATCTTCGATTCCGAGTGCATCGGCAAGCCGACCATCTCTGGCACCTGTCCTAACGACATCGGCAGCCCGCTCAGTGATCCTCGGCGAACCAGTAACCCGGTTCGAGTTCACGTCTCTCTGACTCAACGGACCTCCAAAGGTAATGTTGGGAAAAGGGGGAACATTCGGGGTATCACCAATCGCCGGAGGACCTATCGGTCCCTCACGGTCATGGATGGCCTCCAATCCCCGAAGAACTTCCCGACTATCCCTAGCTCTCTCTCTCTCGCTTCGGACGTCCCTGTCAACACGAAGGTCCCTGGCGGCTCCACGAGAGAGGCTCCTGGGCCTCGCAGCATCACGGATCCTAGCACTTCGGCGTGATTGGTCCTCCTCCTCATCACGGCGATCCGCAAATGCGGCATACTCGTCATCATCACCGACCTCAAACTTGGCAGCGGCAGGGCTAGTCCTTGCAGCCGCACGGTTGCCTGCATTTCGGCGCGAATGGCCCTCCTCCTCATCCGCAAAATTGTAATCTTCGTCATCATAAGACTCAGATTTGGCAGTAATAGGGTTGGGCCTACCGGCATCAGATCCCTGCTTTGAGCTACTGCCCCATCCTGCGGTCGATTTCAACAGATCATCGTATCCGAAGTCCGAGAACTTCCGCTCCTCGTGCTCATCAAACTGACCTGGATTCTGAGAACCAGTGGATCGGCCCGGGATACCTCCCGGAGCCAGAACCATAGTCCCTGGTCCCTGCGGCCTATCCTCAAACTCATCCGAGACCTGCGACTCACCTGGAACAAGAGATCTCGGAGGTCGAACCGGCATGGCCTCCGGGTCATCCGAATGAGGGCGGGCCATGTCCATCGCCATGCTGATGAAGTCAAAATGTCCACGCCTGTGACCTGATTCAGAGCCACTCCTATCGGAGTAAACCCTTCGTGTCTGCTCGTCATCAGTGGCCTGGCGGAAAATACGATCATCTCCATCGTCGGCGTACCTGCCACGGCCCCTGGGTGTATCCCTACCGGGATCTTCACCCCTGCGGTCCTGACCTGTCGAACCTGCTTCGAAATCCTCGTAGTCATAGTCCGGTAGGTCCTCACCTGAGCGGAGGCCACCTAGGATGGCCTCCTCATCCACGACGCTCCTTCGAGATCGTGGGGTCGACATAGAGCTTGTAGTTGATGGTCTCAAGCGCGTAGGAAAGTCCTACGGCTGATAACCTGTGATTCGGGCACGAGCCTGTGCCCAGGCAATGGGTAAGTTGGGGTAAACAAGCCACAAAAGAAAGGTTCCCCAAAAGCAAACCAATCCCCGGTCCCAAAGATCAGGGTTTCCCACACACCAGAGAACAACAACCAAAGGAAAACAAACCAAACAAGAAAAGGGTTAACCCGCAACCTTAATCGACAACAGGCCGCACGACTGGTCCCTACCAACCTGGCGGCGGCCCGAGGTCTCTTTCTCCCCCGAGATGCCGTCGGTCGACGCAGGGGTTCGGCGACGCCCATTCGAGGCGCGACGGAACCCAAAACTTGAGCCAAAACACCACAGGTCGGTCACTAACGCGACGTTCCTGATGATGATATGAACCATGGCTAATCACAGATTATGATGAACATGATGATGAAAGTGATGATGGTGGATGTTCATCAACATCATCATCTTCATCATGAGGTTCCTCATCATGTTCATCATCAAAACCGTGGCGCTCTTCTTTTTCATATACGTTTCAAGCCATCGGTCAATGGAGAATCAGGCCTACCGATATTTACATATTGCGAAGGTTACCTGTTAAAAGAACACCCGAGAACAACAGTAGCACCAACATCAAAATAGTCGTCTCCACTTATCAACATCAACATCTATAAGAACAAAAACAAAGAACAATAAGAAAAGGGTGACAACTATGACAACACCACACACACAAAGCACAACCTCCTTCGCAATCACACTCACAAACAAACACGCAAACCACCGATCGATCAAGCAATCAATCAAGAGAGCAAGAGCTTACCCAAATGGCGCCCTTGGCACAGGAAACTGTGTGCTCAAGAAAAAGGAGACAAAGAACTAAAGCCTTGATTCGCATGGGAGTGTCCAAATGAAGAACTCGTTGCAGCAACAAACACAATGCTTGAAGGAGATTGAAGGATCCTCGGCGAATTTGGAAACTCCCATAGACGATCAACATGTGCACTGTGCACATAGGTTTTGCCGGCCATTCCAGCCAGGCAATAGATTGTCGCTCGGCTACATTCTACAAAATCCGGACCAACCCGAAATTGCTTTTGGTGCGAATAAACCTCTGGACAGCTGGTTTTGCGTTTGGGGAGGGGCGCCCTTTTTGTTGCCGATAAGGTCAAGGTAGTCTCCTGATGCGAAGCCCAAAGGTCGATTCGCCAAACAGTAACTCGTAATCAAAACGACTCCAACCGAGTCGTTCGTGGGCAGCTTGTAGAAAGGCAGACCACGAATCATGAAACATGCTCAGACTGACGCTTGTTGCTGACAGACTGGCAAAAATGCGGGGACACAACTCGGGAGGCTGGGGACGTACACCCCAAGACAGCTCCCTGTGAACCGAGTCGAAGCTCACTCCGGAATGCCCAGCATGTCCTAGTGTTTTTTGTTTTTGTTTTAAATAATTTATATAATTTGCAAGCGAAACAAACATCGATTTTAAGGGCGCCACGCGCCACTGAACAACTGGGACATGCTTGGACTCCAAGATCCCCTTAACTTGCCCATCATATGCCCACCACGATGCTGGAACCTGGTGCCAAGCGCGCCAGGCTAGCATCTGGCCTCGCGGCGCCGCGCAAACGCGACGTCACGCTTTTTCGGGCGGACCTGCTTTCAACGTAACATCAATTGGGGGGGGGGGGGGGGCAAAAACAGAGGATGATGTGTTTATGAGGATACACTACAAGCAACTCAAACAGGGAAGAGACGCAGCGCTGCTGACCAAGCACGCTCTTTTCTCGAGCCAAATGGATCACAATCAAGACGGTTAAGCTCTTGCAAACAACTCTCTACTACATGCTACCCGCTGACAACTCAGGAGTGCCATTATTTTTTCTTTTTGTTTTCTGGCGGCCCCCCCGGATAGCTTTGACTCCCCCTCTCTTTCCGGGCGTTGCGCGCGGAGAGAATTGGCCGCATCCGCGGCTGCGGCTAGTAGAAAGCAGTCTGGCGCTTTACTGCGCCCGCAAGACATGATTAGACTTAGGCCCAGTCATAGAATGAATATTCTATTGTTGGCTTTCCTTTGAGCCGCTGGTAACATCTAAAATGTATCCTAAGTCTACCCCAGAAGATATCTGACACTTACAATTCTCATTCAAGTTTGAGTTGGTGAACTTCACTTTGATGCGCTCACATGTGCACCTCACGTCGGATCGGTACGGATGCCAATCGTCCCCACTTTTATGGGGCGTGTGATTCACATGCGCGCGGATGGTTTTCTCAGCTTCGTGCCGAACCCACGCAGCAGCACAAAATCAAGGGATCACACGGCACACACTTGACAAACACTCGAGAACACCAAACAGCCCAGGATCTAGAAACAGCACGGCGCAACCAACCTAGAAAACTGCAGCAACCTTGGAAAACAATGAAAGACAACCAAAAGATACAAGCAAATGTTCAGGGCGAAACGTGGTTGCTGACATTTGGCTTTGGTATGGTTGTTTTGGATTTGCTTTCTACATTGTGAAGTTGTTGCTGTATGTTGTGCTTTTGCTTTATACCCGGCAGCCTACGTAGTCAGCGCAACAAGCCTCGCTTTGCTTGATTTGTGGGCTCTCAAATGGCTTCGATTTTGAGTATTGAGGGCTTTGGAACACGACCGGAAACACGGGCTGCAGGACGGTACACCACCAGAGGCAATAGAATATTAGACCACATAGCTGGACAGGGGAAAAACACACATCTGGACGCATCAAAATCACCAAGCGGTCATCGGTTTTCCGATTCTTCTTCGCATCGCTCGAAACATCCAACCCAAGGCAAACAAAGCCAACGCAGGTGGGGCTGGAAATCAAAGCCACTCCGCGTTGCAACGCAGGGCACTTGCCATTCTTGGAGCCTTTGGTTGGGTTTGGGAGCCCGGTTTGGGTCCCACGTTTCACAGCAGGCTGGGCTTTCCTCAGATCCGCTAAAAGTGACTAACTCTTCGTGGGTTCAATGGAAATCCAACCACTAAACACTAAAAGGCTAAAAAGCTAAGGAACCGAATGGCTGGGAACCACCAAGTTGCATACTCGTTTTCAGAGGCCAGAGAGGGTGCTCTTCGGTTGTCCTTTTTGAAAGAACACCGCGCTTCCGCAATTTTGGGAGGCATTTTTGGAGCAATCCAAATGAGCCAGGGTTCAAAACTTCTTGCTCCCCCCAAGAGGACAGGGGGAGATGAATTCTGAATTGGGCCGGGAACTGAGCAAGTCCCCAAATGAACCATTCCCACTGGCCTGCGGGCTGCCTGGCATCGCGAAAAACTTGGCATCGCATCACTCTCTCTCTCTCTCTCATCCTTCAGAAATAATGATCAGTTTCACTGGATTGTTCCTTCAAAAGTTTCCGAATGCCAACTTTTGGCGGTCCAAAGGGACATTGACGGCGCCTGTAAATGTCTGGGTCTTTGGCCGGCAAAAAGCTGACCTGCGTTCTGGCGTTCAGTAGGGATATCACTTCTGTAGGATTGGCAAGAAAGGGAAACATTCCAGAACCGCTCCCCCCTTCCTCCCTGGTGTGCGACATGTTCTGGGTTGTTGGCCCCCGGCGGCTGTAACTTGAGTCATTAAGAAGATCCAAATGCTAAAATTTTCGGCAGATCTTCCTTCAATTTGAGTGAGCCCCTGCGATATGAGGGGCCCATATTAAGGGCACATGTCCTGTTGACTGGATCGATAGCCCAGCGGAACTGGCTTCGGCAAATCTGAAGTGGGAAGGCAAGAGATAGGCGACTTCCCCACTTGGTTTTTCGAGTGAACTGCCTCAACTAGGTTGAAAATCGGCGAAGAAAAGGACAATCAGCCATGTGGTAGGAACATAAGTCGTTGTAACTTAGTTTCAAGCGAATCCCACCTTGATAAGCCCATGTCATTTAGCACGTAAGCCAATCTCTGCCACCCAACTGGACGGAGATAGGCCAGTGTCATTTCATGTCAAGTGAACCCCTGAACTGAACGCACTTCATAAAGGTAATCCCCCACCCCCATGGGAGGGGGCATGGGGTGGACAGGGTATTCAACGTAGAATGAGAAAAACTGAAGATGGGATTCAGAGACAAAATGTTCTGCGAAGCCGCGGTGACAGCCACCCAAGGCCTCAAACCGCACATTCAGAAGACAGCAAAGAAAAAAAGGCGGTGGGCTTGCCAGCCAAAAGGCTTCTGTGAGGCCGGGCTGCGCCACACAGCAAGAACATGGCAAGAAGGGAGATACCACCTCGTAGACAGTTGCGGGAAGCGACATGTTCAAGCACGCAGTGAAACACGTGCAAGCGTTCTCGTGCAGGAATTCTGCATCCAACTGCTGCCAACGAGGGCGATGCACAAAGGGGCGCGCAAGAGGCCAATATCCGTGCATGTTGAGTCAATCCAAACCAGGTCCGGCTGAGCATGGACCTGTATGTCCATATCTCTAGGGTACCTTCCCCATTCTTTCCAGGGATCCTTCTTTTCAGGAAACCATCAAACACCCAGCAGAAACCGCCGATTTTTGAAAAGAACGATGGTTAAACAAAATGGGGAAGTAACCCCTAGAATGTCTGTAGTTTTATCGCGGCCGCAGATTTCAAAACCAGCTTCCGCTGACCCCATCAACAGAAACACGCTTTTCACGCCCGCGCTGGAGAGGTCGTGGATGGAAGTTGCGACGATCCAGTGCGACGCCCGCCTCCGTGGCGCGCTTTCGCCTGGCAAAAAGAGTGGGAGGATGTCATCAGCTACCGGGCTGGCCAAACACCCGAAACGAGGGGCGCGGTATGAGGAGGATTTGCACGAGAAGCCAAGAACCCTTCGAAGGCGCTCTTGGGAACTAGGTCCTCCAGTAGATAGAAAAAGGGTACCAACTTTTTTGTGTGGTCTATTTTAGTAGGGGAACCCTCCCCCAACGCCCCCAAAGGGTACTGTAAAACGGCACCACTGGGAGACCTAGGGAAGCACCTTGCCCCAATTCTCGCAAGTCCGTTTAGTGCGAACAGCTCAAGAAACGCCAGGGGTTTTCAAAGCAGAGGCTTCGAATCTTTTGACGAAGGCCCCATTTCCCCATGGCTCCGTGAGTCGGTTTTGGCAGGCTGGGTCACCATAGATCTAGGGACGGGTTGGGGAACCGACCCAAAAGATTCTCCTGGTTTATGCTGGTGGAAGGCTAGGTGGTTTCTTTGATCGCACAAAGATGACAAACATGTTTTGCCAAACTGAAGAGCAACCAAGGGATTCCCCAGTCGCGTTTTAAACAAAATGCTGATGAAGAGGGCTACCTTTTGAAGAGGCTTTATACATCGTGCATCATCGCGCATCGCCGAGTACCATTAGTTCGCATGTCCAAACAAGCAAGAATCCAACAACACCGGCTGAATGGGTTGGACACTTTTGGCGACAAGGCCATGGTCTTGCTACGGCACATTCGAACAACTCCTAGGAGGTCAGCAACATCTTCACATCGAAATCCACCCGCATGGCCGCGGTGAGAAACTGAAAAAAAAACCGCAATCTCTTCGGCCAAACTTGGACCTCTGATTTTGGTGTCGTTGGGTCTGTTGACATTTAGTTGACAAGGCAACTTTAAACGGGGATCCGTGGAGCTGCGCCGGCAAAAATACGGTTTGTCATCCATGATCTTGCTATGATCTTGCTTTCGGACCTGGAGAAACCTCTGCCTTTGAAGGATTGCTTGTTTAAAAACAAA
Organism: Effrenium voratum; assembly: GCA_963377175.1. Classification (NCBI taxonomy): domain Eukaryota; class Dinophyceae; order Suessiales; family Symbiodiniaceae; genus Effrenium; species Effrenium voratum. Next base: position 24,111 of record CAUJNA010001846.1, on the reverse strand, counting down.
CGGGAACACAGATTGACGCACAGCCAGCATGTTTGCCGACCCCACTGTGGCAAACGCGGTCTGCTTTCTTGAGGAACATTTTGGGTTGTGCGCAACCCCGATGTCCTTCGGCATGGCCCACACGTTATCGGTTTGCTGTAGAATGTGATAGTTTGCAACCTGGTGCCTGAAAAACGATTTGTGTGCTTCAAACAAACTGGCTTGGCTGTCCAAACTCGGCCGCAACTTCTTGGCGCGGCCGTACACACGCTCAGGTCACTGGTTCCCAACCAACACCGTCAGCACGTCTGTTAGTGTATGTTGGCGCACGAGTAAAATGCTGGGGTGTAAAAAAGCAAGCTCTTTACGGTTCTTGACCACCGTGATTCTGCGGGTTTGCCAGGGTTGGCTGGCACTTTCGAGGCGATAATATGCGTGTGAACGGCCGCAATTTTCGAGCAAGCAGCCATATCCTAGGGCTTCGCCATCACCAGCTGCGCGGTCGGACAGCTGAGATGGGGAGCACTAAGAAGAACTCTGCTTAGGCAGGACCTTGTTTCAGAGACTGACCTCCGGACCACCCAAGCACGCGCTCGCTGCGAACCCACACGCGCAAGAGGCTGCAAGGTTGCTTGCCCAACCCCCCTGACACTGAGCATGCGCTCACCCACCCTAGCTTGAGCGCATGTGTGTCTGCTTGCGTCCGGTGCTTGCGTCCGGCGCTTGCGTCCGGAGAGCGCGCGCGCGCGCCGCACGTGTCTCAAGCCAATCAGACCAAAAAATGCATCCTCGGCAGCCCGTCCCAGCCCCACAGAAACCGGTAGAAAATGCAGAGAAATACGGTATGCGCGATGTTTTCCGCACAGCGGCGGCGGCAGCACTTGCACAAGAAAAACCGCCCACTTGATCGCAGACTTGCCCGCCATGTCCGCCTACCGCCAAAACCTACTCTCTCAGGGGGCCATTTTTGAAGGGTTTGAGCGATGCGGGGGTGCAGGGGATGTAAGGGATGCTGGAACGCCCAGATGCTGGTGATGCAGGGAATGCCGGGGATGCTGGCGAAGTTTGCAAGGATGCAGAGGATGTTGGCAGGGATGCTGGCGACTGTCCGGGGCGATTTGCACGGTATTTACAGTGTTTTTTGAAGGTCGGGCAACGTGGCATCAGAAGCCCGTCGCAGGTCGGGGATGTTTTGGGGTCCAAGTGCTGCGTGTAGGTGATGCGGGCAATGCTGGGCTGGCAAGAAGGGGTGTTGCCGGTAGAGCCTCTTTGGGCCCTCGACCAAGCCGTGTTGACATAATTGTTTGGGATCTCCGCCCCCTTTCAGAAGCTTTGGGCGGCATGCGTGAAGCGCAGCATATACACGAAGAACGATGTGGTATACCTCCAGCTCGAAAGTCGCAACTTTCAAGTAAGACGTAGCACGCGAAGCAAACTTTGGCAGCCGAACATCGCGACTCTTCACGTACAAGTGTCATACACGGGGTACACTCACTTTGGCAGCTCCAGAAAGAAGACGAAGCTTTTCAGCACAAACGTAGAACACAAAGTACACTTCGGCAGCTAGCTCGAAAAGCAAAGCTTCTCAGCACAGGCGTAAAACACGAAGAACTCTTTGGCAGCTCCAGCCCGAAGATTCCAACTTGTTGGTACAAGCGAAGCGCGCAAAGTGAACTTTGGCAGCTCCACATCGCATGTTTGCAACCCAAACTCGGTAGAGGAAGTACACTTCGGCGGTTCTAACTTGAAATTTGTCACCTTGTCAAGTGACAAGCTTGAAGTGAAAAATGGTCCTTCTTTCCTCTCGCCCAAAAAACGAAACTTGGACCGAGGGAAGCCTCCTTCAAACGAGCCGAGTAAAAAAAGAGAGACTCCGCCAACTTGAAATTCATCTACACGGGCTGCAAGTCTTCTGCGCAATTACGTGTACACCGCACTGGTACTTTGCCAGTTGGGGAATCGAATCCGAAGGCGACGTCATACGGCATTCCCTCACTGACTGGGGTGCTGCTTCGCGCTTAGGACTGAAGGATGGGCGTGTCGGAGTAAGCTGAAAGCAGAATGTGCGCGCGCTTGCAGCACAGCCGCAGCTGGTGTGGGGCGAAGCCTTTAGATCTGAAGCAAGCACGTCAACCACAATCAATTTGGTTCACTTCGCTTGGGGGTTCTTGAGAAACACCCGCTTCCCAGCGTCAAAAAGGCATTCTGGCAAGATTGTTGTAGTGGTAAACTAGTAGCGTCGCCTCAATTCCACTGGGGAAACGGGTGGGGTGCGAGTGGGGCTTCAAAGCGCTCGGCTCCATGGTTCTATGGGGATTCTTTACATCCAAGTTGTGAAAGATTTTGCTGGCCGACGTATCCAGGGTTTTTTGTGCGGCCTTTGACGATGCTGTTTTCACACAATGCCTTTATTCAGCTCCTTTTGTCCTTGCTATGAGCAAAGTTAAGAATGTCCCGCGCTTCTCTTATGTGAAACCTTATAATCAAAGGTCCGGCGCTTTCGATGGGCTCACCCCCCGCCTCTTCAGCACGGCCTTCTCCAAAAACACTGGCTCCTGCTCCACGGCTGTCAAGAACTTCTCCAAGACCTGCACCTCGGCCCCAAAAAACTCGACGAGATCTAGATCAGCGAAAGGGATGCTACTGGGTCCTCCAGATTTGAGAGGTTAGAATAAGGGCACCAACTTTGTCCTGTAGTCTATTTTAGTAGGGGACCCCTCCCCCCAAAAAAGGGGCAAAAGGGCACTACTGGGGGACCTAGTCTACTTGCCGCGTTTTAAGGGAGCATCCAAAGAAAGGGAAACGAGACACCCGCGGGAGATCTGCGGAATGCGATTCCATGCCGCAACAAGCAGCGACGCCCGGAGATTCATCCGATGGAGCGGTGTGATTCACTAGCCAACACTAGTTGCATCTTGGGGGAGGCAACCACATCCCAAGCCTGCATGGTCTTGCAACAGCAATCTGTTGCTTGCCAAAGTCGAGGTTGCTTCACACACGCAAAAAAGAGAACAAACAACTATCGCAGAGGCATTGCTCATCCAAGTGGCAGCATGCCTGTCTTTCACACTAACTCCAATCAGCGTTCATCAGCCACAACTTGGACGTGCCCTGAAGGCGGTCCATTGTGTAAGGAAGAAGAGAAGGCTTAAAGATTGTCGAGACATTTAGGAGACATTTAGAGCCGCATATGCTATGAGGCTGCGTCCTTGTAGCACCATGCAATAATTGATTTTCTTCGCCACCCACCCAGAGAACTAGAGATCCAGGTGAGCGCAGCCAATCTTGCTCTCCCCCGGCCTCAACCAGCTTCGCAAACCAAAAAGTGACCCCCCTCTTGCCCAGTTTGGCATCGCTTTGCAAAGCGACCCAGTCCCACATCGCCGAGGCACGTGGCGCTCGTGCATGCTGCGGTCGGGCCTGGAGCACTTCGTGCCCTGATCCGGGCCTTGCCATGAGAGGCAGGGCGAGATCGGCAGCCCCTGGCATCGGGCGAGGGCGAGGTGGTTAGCCTTTCACACACCAAACATAATATTGAAAAAGACCACCTCACCAAATGGGACAAGGGAACAGAGGGTGATGTTCAACCATCACGGGTTTGGCCAAAAACCTGCGACTCGAATATGCTTAAACCGTTGGTTGTGCTTCAAGTCCAGCAAACGTAACAGAATGTGGACCCTGTGGGGCAAACACGAAAAACGCTGAACCTTTCGCAGCCAGCCAAATCCCTGTCGACCCTCAGTAGCGGACCTTGCAAAACTCATGTGTGCTACCTCGTTTCACTTGCTTCCCACCACCAAGTTTTGCGCACGCTTTCGGCCTGAGCCATGAACATGCTAAGTTGTTTCTGCCCAAGTCAGGTCTCCCAAACACAAGCAAATTGAGCCAAAATTACCTCCTCACTGCATTGAAACACTCACCCCATCCCTCCACTGACCAGTCTGTCGATCTTCCCCCTGTCGATTCTTACTGCTACAGGCTTGTCTTTTCCTGAACAAACAAAAGCCATTGTTACATTGCTAGAAACGCTGCGCTCGTCTGGGCACAAAGCGCGCCTGCGCCCCGTGCGCCGAGCATGTAGGCACGTTCTTGAAGCTGTGACCTCTTGCCACCTACAAAGAGGCACGAGGTG
>CAUJNA010001846.1:0-15000 GCA_963377175.1 Effrenium voratum | reverse complement strand
GCATGAATCCAGCAAGTCCAAAAATGAGAGCTTCAAAGCATTTGGAAGAATGATGATCAGGTCATCACTGTTGTTGCTTCAGAAAGAGAAGTCGGGAAGGGAGAAGGCTGTCTACACTTTGGATGAGATCAAGAGCATGTTCAAGCAGGACTTGCAAGGCCAAGCCGAAGGTGCAGTGGAAGCACCATCAAGCAGCTCAAAACCAGATGATTCTCATGCAGTGGCCCTGAAGGATGCCAAGAACCCGTACTTCCTTGCATCAAAAACCATGGAGCTTGCCACAGGAAAGCACTATATTCACAAGGATTTCCCTGACAAGATTTGGGTATGTGTGGCAAGCAGTGACCAAGGCATGGAACTCAAATTCACACACCACTTGTCCGGCCAGGTGTGCGCCCTGAACGTTCGTCCTGAGGAGATTCATGAGAAGTTGAAAATCACAAAGACATCATCCCCTCACATCTTGGACCCTCAGATTGCTGCTACGTTGTTTCCATCATCTACATGCGAGGATGAAGCTGCCAAAGCAGCAATGTGGCTCTGGCTCCATGACAATTACAGTGAGCATGACACTGATGAGACCATGGTGCTATTCCAAGACATGCCCAAGATGGCAATGTTTGCATGTGAGAACATCAAGAAAGGTGGCCTGACCTTGCTGCCAGCTACAGACAAAGTTGGGAACATTGTCAAAGAACGCCCTTTGTCCAAAGAGTGTGCTCAGCTGAAAGCAAAAAATGGTTCCATTTGGTTTATTTTGCCACCAAAGGGAGTGAAATGCAAGGATGATTCCTACAGTGGTGTACTAGCCCCATATTGGCTTGTCAAAGAAGACCCCACTGGGAAATTTGGTCAAATGGAGAAGAAAATGATCAAGTTCAAGGACCATGAGGTGGAGTGCTTCACCAACACTGATCCAATTTTGAAACATGATATGATTGCCTTGAAGTTAGGGAAGGGGCAGCCTGCAAAGAAGCAAAAGACTTCATGAGTCACCCATGCATGGCCCATGGCTAGATATGTTAAGCAATGCTTGGCTGTATGACATGCTCAACAATTAGTTATGTTTCTTGTTTTGTGCCATGAGGGTGCTGCAGGCTCTATACAGAGACACAGGAAGAAGGCGTGGCTACATTGCAGTGGAAAAACATCAAGTCTTGCTGTCACCAGTTTGCATGATTGTGTTTTACTATACAATCACCTCATGCAAGTACCAGCTCATTGTGAACCATGACATGAGCAATGTGAAAGTTGCCTTGCTGCAGCCATATGCATATCATTGTGTTGCTAGACTTTGTGTGCTGGACAAAGCCATGGCTACCCTGAGCACGCTGCATGTGATCAAGCTTGGTTCTCAAAGCTGGACTGCGCCTGAGAGCTTGATCCATCAAGACAGCAATGACCAACTGTGGCTGCAGATCTCTTGTACTAACTATGGGCTTTGCAAGCTGCTTTGTCAATCAGATGTGCCTGCTCACCCAAACATGAAGAGTTGTCCTGGCATTCAGTTGCTCTTGGAGAAGAGGAGTGAGATTGTGAATGACATCAAGCACCAAGGGAAACCTGAGAAGAAACTGTTTGATTCAGTTCGAGGCCCTCCCAAAAAGCGAGCTAAACTGCTTGAGACCCCATCCAAGCTTGATCTTACAGTAGAAGGTGTTACTGTCTCTGTGAAATGGCCTAAGAAGTCAACTGATGATTTGCAGATCCTCCTTGATGAAAGAACCATCACCGTGTTTGCAGATTTCTTGCAAAGCAAGGGTGTACAGTTTGAGCATCTTGCAGGCTGCAAAAGGCAGTACACCAAAAAGGGTAAAGCTGAGTGCCCTGCAGAGGAAGCCTCTGAGTAAAATAGCAGGTCAAACATGACTTTGCTTTTGCCTGGATTGCTGATCACATCGTCAAGTGAAAAATGTCTCATCATGCAGAGTTGGAATCCTGCATGCATGCAGTCAGTGTGAGAGATACTTGATCCAATTCAAGTAAGCTGGCTGGCATCACAGTTGCACACATGAGTTTGCTTGCACAACAACAACTTGTCACATGTCAACTGTTGCATGGCTGCATTCAGGCATGGTCTGTGCAAACCATCATGGACATGTGATGACAACTGAATTCATGGTGGCTGTTTTGGGCAGCTCAAGCTCAGCATGCAAAAGCACTGCAGCGCATGGCCAACAACTGTAGGAAGCTTGTATCAAAACTGCAGCACATGTTTAGCAAGCTTGCATGCACATAGGGTTCACCAGATGGCAGCCATGAACAAAATGATGGAGAAGCTGATGGACAAGCCTGCCCAGCACAACTGGCATGCTTGCCAGTGCATCATGCTGGACAGGATCAACGTGGTCAAGACCTCCAGCTTTGGGCACTTGCCGCAGCCACCGCCACCACCGCCTCAGTGCAAAAAGAGGCCACGCCCAGCTGAGGGACCTCCACTTGCTCCCATCACCAAGGCTGTGAAGACCCAACATGATGATGACATGGTGGATGTGGAGGTGGAGGAAGTAGAGGACACAGAGGCTGCAAGCTCGGAGGAGAAGAAATTCAAGGAGGCAGAGAAGAAGGCCAAGGAGGCCAAGGAGGCCAAGGAGACCAAGGAGGCCAAGGAGACCAAGGAGGCCAAGGAGGCAGAAAAGGAGATCATGGTGAAGGAGAAAGAGATGGATGGTGGAGCCCTGATGCAGGATGACCCCAAGGTGCTGGAGATGAACCTTGTCAAATATTAACATCAACTTTGCTGATGCATGTTGACAAACTAGCATACCCAACATCACACATCTCAAAGCCACATGCATCAACATTGTAACAGATTTGCAAGGTGTGTATGTTTACAAAACACTATACACTTGTCAGTCAATCATGCTTGTCATTTGGTGATGTTGACTCATGAGTGGAAACATTGGATGTGTGCACAATTTCAGCAAGCCAAGGATGGACCTGTTGAAAGGACGGTACTGGAGGGTGGGCCTTCTCAATGGGCATGCCTTTTGGAAGGGTGAGGCAAGTGGGCAGATGATCAGCCCCAAGGTGGTGGCCTTCCTGTGGTGGAGCCAGCACCAGCAGACATGGTTCTTCAGCAAACATGGCAATGGACGAGAACATGGTGGATGAGAGCACCTACTGGGAGGAGTTTGGCAAGCTCACGGTCTATGCCACATGCATGGCAGAGCACAAGGACACAGAGGTCATCCCTGGATGTGTGATGGCTCCACATGACAGCAACCTGAAGGTGCCCTACAAGGTTTGGTGCTACCTGCGCTGGCTTGAGGCCACTAACATGAGCTGGGCCGAGGACTACGCCAGCCTGGACAAGAAGCTCAAGGAGCTGGAGGCCCAGAAGAACCCATCCAGTGGATCCACCCAGACCCAGAGCCCAGCCTTCGCGAAGAAGCAGGCCAGTTTCATGATGAAGTTGGTCGCCCTGATCACCGCCTACAGGATGGAAGACTGGCCCAGGGCAGAGTACCTGATCAGCAGGCTCCATGGTTGCTGAAAACATTGCATTGGTTGAACACAAGCCAAGTGTGCATTCACTAATTGATGCAATGACTCATTCATACAATCCATGATATGGTTGGTAGTTTCAAGCAACATTGATTTCATCAATAGTTGACATGTTTGTTTCTGCCACTCACCAACTCATTGGGTTTGTGCGGCTTGCCTGTCAGGTTCATGTACAAGGACAACATCAAGGATCTCATCGACGAGCACACACAGGTGATGCAAGAGCATGGGAGGGACAACAAGTACAACTACTAGCCCCCCATACGCCAGTAGATTGCCCGCAATGACCATGTGCCATTGGTACCCAATGGGGAACACAATAGAGCTCATCACCACCACATAATCAACAACATGATCAAACATTGGTATCATTGGCACACTTATGGCGCTTGTATGTTTGCTGTACAATGTGATGAAAGTGTGATGACAATGATCACCACACATGCAGCCACGGTTGAACATTCATTCACCATAATGAAATTTCAATCAGGTGTGACACTCAACTAGATAATGCATCCACATGCCTGAATTGGGATTCCCAATTTAGAGCCCAAGGATTAGACCCCTGAATTGGGATTCCCAATTCAGCCACCCAAATTCTAGACCGTGAATTGGGAATCCCAATTCAGCCACCCAAATTCTAGTTTGTGAATTGGGAATCCCAATTTAGGAGCATCCATGTTTACATAATGTTTGTGGACCCCGCTTGTCTCATGTGGCTGATGTGTGCATCACAGTGTAGCGTCCATCTCTGCAAGTATGGCACTATGTTTGGAACCCAGCCCACTGTCAAATGTGATGTTGACACAAACCATGCCATGTGGCAAAGACTGTGTTGCTTCATGGTGCCACATTGCATGGAGAAACCTGGTCATGTTTTTGGCAGAGCAGGGATGATGAAATCATCATCGCATTTGACACGTCTTCCTGGAAAAAGGAAATAGTTGTGTGGGTAGGTGGGTGAGAATGCTTGCATGATCCTGTCTTCCATGAGTTGCAAGCAATGGCATGTTGGATTGAACACTTGGACATGGTTGCTTGACATTGTATTTCACCACCTTGTCTGCAGCTTCTGGCTTCAACAGATTTGACTTCTGCAATTGTTACTGATGACATCTTGCTGTAGCTGCTGCCAAATGGGTAGGTACTATGCATACACATGGCTTGTCCACCAAGTTCATCCTGACACAATGATGTCATTGGCAGAGCAGGACTTGCAGGACGACATGTTCAGCACGAGGTTCTTCACATTGTTCTGGCATTACTTTGGACGAGTTTACATCTATGCTCATGAACAGCAGCTCCACATGTTCACTGGGTTTGATGTCTGCAATGCTGACCAAGAAGCCAACACCTTGATCAGGCCCTGTTCTCAATTGTCTTGTTGCACATGTCTGTGGCATGTTTGGTTACACCATGTTGTGTGTCTAGCCACACGTCCCTGGAGGCACATGATTCTCAGTGAACTCTGAGGAGATGTATGCTGCGCCTTGGCTGCAGCTGCTGATCTGTATGTTGCCTCTTGATGAACTGAGAAACTAATCAGTTAGAAGCATGTGATTTGAACATATGATGATGGAGCCTGTCATCTAAGGACATGATGCAGTGTACATAGTGGTACATAGTAGCACTCGTGTGAGAAGCAAAAACGTGCCATGCCACTGTGCTTGCAGTTATCATGGTTGAAGTCACAAGTTGCACTCAGCTTGAACACTTTGTGCTTTGATGCTTGCCTTGTACACACCTTGCTTGCAGCTATTGTGGCTACACTTGTGTTTGTTGTGCAGGCGGGTTGCTCATTTACATGCGCCAGCATGTGGACTGTCAAGGACATTGAAGCTGAGCTGAAGGATGTGTCACAACTTCTACAACTCAGGGCTCAGTCCGACCATGCTAAGCTTGAAGCATCACTGCTTGCAGGTGTCACTTCAAAGATTGAGCACTTGAAGCAGCTGCCTACATGGGGTCCTGGTATGGCTGTGTCTTTGTATACTTGTTTGGACACTCTTGCTTTCAGTGTGGCTTTCAAGGACAAGGTCAAGACATTCATAGATGATGCTTTGGGAAGTGGTGCCACTGCCAAGTCTGAGACTATGAGCATGCTGGTGCTGAAGACTCAAACAGTGAATGTCATGCCGTGGCTGACTGAGGCCGATTGGGAGATTCTGAACTCCAACCAGGGGTACTCCACCAAGCTCAACTGCATTTGTGCAAGGTTGAGGGCAATTGGTATCAGATCAATGTCTGAGCAAACAGCCAAGTATGCTGTGGCATGTTTGTGTTGCTTGTACACTGAAATGCCTGATGCCACAACAACTTACAGAACTGTTCAGGACATGAAGATGACATTCAACAGCATGAGTCAACCACCTGCAGAGTTTCCCTACATCAGAGAGTATCCAATTGATCCTGCTAGTCTTTCCCCTGAGTACATCAGCCTCTTCTACAGGGATGAGCAACCAGCTGGAAGGCATTTGGATAAGCTTGCTCAGGTGCTACCGCGTGTGTGTGTTCGAAGCACAAGCAAATTGCTGAGGGATGCAGCAGTGAAGCCATCCCCCAAGCCTTGCAATCAGAATGTCCCTGTAATCACTGACCAAGGAGACTCAATGCAACACATGTTCCAGCATGCAATGACATCCATGTTTGCCAACATGTTCAATTCCCAATTGCAGAGGACACATGCAACTGGCAACAAAGTCGTGCCTGATTTGAAGATGCTGTCACCCAGGAAGCAACTTGCAATCGCTGCAGGGAAAGATGCTGAAGACGATGAACATGGTGCTCCCCCTGTCGCCCATGCAGCTCCTGCCTTGCCAACTCACCAGACTGAGGCATTCAAACCTAAGGTGAGGGTGACCTTTGCAGACCAACAGCAACCCAAAGATCAGACCATTGACATTGCCATGGAGGATTCTGCAACAACAAGGCCTTTCAATGATCAGTCATCAGGGTCTCAAGGTTCTCAAATAGAAGGGGCATCAAGATTCGAAGAGCAAGCGTTCAACCTCTTGAAGGAAAGGGCTGATAGCAAGAAAGGCGTGATCAAGGCTATACTGAAGAGGCCAGCAGCTTCACCTCCACCACCTCCAAAGCCTACTTTGCCTGAGTATGAGCCTGGCAAGGATTGCAAGGGCACCAGCTTGAAGAACTGGACAAGCAAGCATTATCACAAGGCCAAGCTCCTTGCTAAGAAACAAGAGGCCAGTGCAGAGGAGGCGCTTGAATACGCAAGGAAGGCTTCAAAGAAAGCCTCCATCGTTTGGAATGAAATCAATGGCTGATGACACATCAATATACAAAGGACCCTTGTTTCCAATTCAAATGATTTAACAGCTCATGTGTGATTCCTTGTTGCTGCATGCCACCAATGTTGCAAATACAAAAGGATGTGTTGATTTGCTGAAGTCATCAAGCTTGAGGCATAGTGCCAAGTCCCTGGCCAAAGAGTATTAGACCAGATTGTAGCATGTGGTGCATGGATTGCAACAGCTGCTGCCTGGAGTCAAAACAATGCTGTGCACACCTGCCACATGCAATCAGTGTTCGAAAGTACATGCATGCTTCAAGCAGGTGTGGCCCAATCTAGAGACAGTGTGGTGATTGCCAAACTTGCACTGTGGATGACCAGGTGGAAGAAACCATCACAAGTGTTGAAGCAGTGTGCAAGCAGGTTTTCAATCAGCTTTTATGTGTTTGGTACACGCACGCCCTTATAACCTTTAGCTTGTCCTTCCACTAGCTAACCTTGAGCTTGGCCGTTTTCAGTTGTAACTTGCATATAGCTACTTGCATCACTGTTTTCTGCATTTGCTTTCGTTCAACATGGAGACCGAGCGGGCAGCCAAGCTGCGAAGGCTTAATCAGATGAGGAGGTCTTTGCCCTATGTTTCAGCATCAGCTTTGTCGAGTGTTCTACAGGACGTGGAGGAGCAAGGGGTGCCAGAACTGCATGGCAGAAAACACATGAAGGAGGCCTCTGAAAAAGCTCTGGCAGATCACAATGCTTATGGTGATCTTATTGACAGCATTCCAATGGTCCACAAGGATGGAGGCACAAAGATGATGCTTGTGATCAATTTCCTGTCCCTGCTGCAGGCAGCATTTTATGAGGGGGAAGGCTTCTGTCAGTTGATATTGGATGCTTTGAAGACCAGCCCTTGATCCATTGATGCACCATGGGACTTGATATATTACACAGATGAAGTTACACCAGGAAATCCACTGTCAGCTGAAACATCCCGCAAGATCCAAATGGCTTACCTATCATTCTTGCAGCTTGGTGCAGTGGCATTATCAAAAGAGGAGTCATGGTTTTGTGTGCTTGCAAAGAGGTCTTCAATAGTGGCAGACATGGAAGCAGGCATGAGTCAAGTTACAAAAGGGCTCCTGAAGTACATCTTCAAGCACCCAGCCTGTGATGTTCAACAAATTGGGTTGCTCCTCAAAGCCAAGAATGGTGCCAAGGCAAGATTGTACTTCAAACTGGGGATCTTCCTACAAGATGGGGCCGCCCATAAACATGTGTTTTCTTGCAAGGGTGATGCAGGAACAAAGTTCTGCCTTCTCTGCACCAATTTGGTTAGCGCAAAAAGCGGGCTTGCCGACCAAGACGGGGAAGATCTACTAACCTGCTCAAGTTATAGCTTGAACGAGATTGTTTTAGCAACTGACAGCGACATCGCTGGGACGTGCCAAAGGCTTCTGGAGAGGCATGCCACTATGTCCAAGACTGACTTCACATTGTGGCAGCAGGCTGTGGGGTTCACCTTCAATTCCCATGCCCTTCTATTTGACAATGAGATGAATGACATTGTGAAACCCATATCTCAGTTTCTTCACGATTGGATGCACATGATCCTGGTGAAAGGTGTCTTCCAGACCATCCTGCACCTCCTGATGAGCACCCTGAAAGATCACAAGGTTGATGCCTACACTATGTTTTCCCAGTGTGTGGAGCTTTGGCACCTGCCCTCTGCAAAGTCAGACAACTTGAAGGTGCTCTTTAGCAAGAAGAGAAAGGATTCCAACAATGAGGCAAACACTTTTAAATGCACAGCTTCTGAAGGATTGTCAATGTACCCAATTTTGGCTTACTTTGTGCAGCATGTCCTGATGGTCAGTGGGCTATGCCAACCTGAATGCAAGGCCTTCCTGCTACTTGCAGATGTCATGGACATGCTGGCCTCTGTCCACATGAACATCATCACCCCTGATATGTTGCAGCGGTCTATTGATTCCTTTTTGCAAGCGTGTATTGCATGTGGCTGGGGCAAACATCTTCATCAGAAATTTCACTGGGTTTTACATCTCCCTTCTCATTTGCACAAATTCAAGCTTCTACCAGCATGTTGGGTACAAGAGCGAAAGCACAAATGTGTGAAGCGGTATTCTACTGCAATTTCCAACACAACAATTTTTGAAAGATCTGTACTGGTTGAAGTGATCTGTCATGACCTTGCTGCCATTCAAGACCCATTGGTGTTCAAGGAAGGCCCGCGTTTATTGAAGAACTCCAAGGTGACGAAGAAAATGAAGGCGCTGCTTGAGTCTATGGGGCAAAATGTCACTGAAGATTGCTACAGCTGCGCCACTGCTGTGTTACACCCTGCTGGACTCTGTCACAAAGGCGATGTCGTCTTGATGAGAGGCCCATCTCAGGTAAATGCTGGCCAAGTCTGGATCCATGCGTTTTTCAACGGGGTGTGCATGACTTTGATGAGCAAGTGGAAGTTGATCTCTTACAACGCTTCAAATGGGTTCGCCGTGTTCAAGCAAGAAGATCATGCTGAGTTTGTGGCAACTTTGGACATATATGCATCTACCACTTGGAGTGTTCATGAGCCAACTGTATGCAAGGTCCTTGTGCCCTTGGCATTCAGAAACTGAATTGGTCATCTGGACACCTGTCTCACCCAATGCAGCCGTGGTGGAAAACAAGACAAGCGCTTCATGCAAACTTGCTTGGGCACATTGACCATGACTTTCATGTTGCGCATGTGGTTGACCAAACACAATCCAGCCATCCTTGCAACTTGTGATGCTGTGTTTGCAACCAAGCTCTTGCACACAAGGTTTTTTTCTTGTCAAAGCTAGAAAAAAAGCTACATGTAGGAGTTAGCTAAGTACTTAGCTAAACCGGCTAACCTAGTAGCTAAGTCCTTAAGTTAAGTGTTTAGCCTAACCCCTGTAACAGCTTAGCAACCTTTTGGCAACTCGCCTAAGTAGTCCTAAGTTCTAGCAAGTTCACAGCTCATCCAAGTAGGCCATGGGTCAAAAGCCAAATCGTATCTGACCATCCCCACTATAGACTAAAATGGGTGGTGAATTCACCTACCCCAGAATGGGATCCCATTGGTTTTGACCCACAGCCATTTCAAAAGCCCAGAGCGTCAGTGGCAGGTCCATTCCCAAAGCTCTACAACGCCTAAAGGAGAACAAGCCGCTGAAGAACACGTGCTACAATCAACTGACTGCGACTTGCTTCAAATGGTTGAAAGCTGGATCCCCGCTCTTCTAGTGCACCGTAGGCAAAGACATGTTTCGTCTCAAAATCAGAATAATCCCTGGTTGCTAGCTAAGCAGCTGAAGCCACTTTCAAAGCTCAACGGAAGATGCTGAAGGGCCTTTTCCCACAGCAACCCCAGAGCCATCCTTCCATACCAAGCAAATTCAGGCGGCTTCATCTATCATAAGGCAATGTACGAGCTCCTTGACATCACGCTGCTCGTTTCCTGGCAACTGCGGAAAGGGCCCAGGACTTGATATGAAACACGGGTAGAAACAGGAGCCACTCAGACCTGCCCATACAAGTGAGGTTCCGGCCATCACGTTGGTGCTGCAAGTCCCCATGGCGCCAAATTTGCCGCCTGCCACGCTCCGAAGCAGGTGAACTACTTGAGCAAAACAAAATTAAGGGATGCGGCGGTCCGCATTTTGCTGACCGACATTGTCCTGCTGCGGCTTTCTAACTCCTACTGTGAAGGGCACCGACCAGAACACGGACATTGTTTCAGATTGACCCAACTTCCGCCAACCGTGCGACAAATCTGGAAATGGCACAAGGGTGTGCCGGCAAGTGTAATGGCAAATGTCATCACTATCGGGTATGTCCAAGCCCTTCGCTCGTGACGAGCATCAATACTTGCAAGCTTGTCGGCGTGTTATGCATGTTGGTCCAGTCCCTTGTTTGATCTGGCTGTGGGTCAAAAATAGGTACCCAGAATGGAACCCGGTATGGAAAGGTAGACTAAAACCTGCGGTCCCCTGGTGGTTTAATTTTTGACCCATACCCATCTCTGCACTGGGGATCTATCAACGCCATCTGCTACTAAGCCGTGTTTCCGTGTTTCAGCTAGTGGTGATCTCCGGCTTGAAGTTACTCTGAGTAGCGCCCACCGGCTGGTGGTCTCAGCATCGGCTAAGCCACACCTCGCCTTCACGTAAGATCCGTCTACGAAAGGGGCGCACCCGAGTTCTTGCTGATTGCGTTGCTGTTCACCAAGCTACCTGTTCAGATTGCTTGGCATTTCTTGTTCATGACCATTTGTCGCCCAACTGGCAAGCTCGTAAGATCTCCCCGTCTCACAATGACAATGGCCACCCCACTAAGCTCCGCAATTCCACAAGAGTTTGTCGAATGATACTCGTAATTGCCCAGCATATGTACTGACATCGTCACTTTCCCGCTACTGTACTTCTCCCCACTTCCCAATATTGCGCTGGTGCACTGCAAAGCTGCGCCTGTCTTACAATTCCTTCTTCATTTTGACTCAAATTCTGCAGCTTTCTGCCCTTCTGATTCTTCCATTGTCTCATTCTCGCGCTCTCCTCTCTTTGGCCGAGAACAGCCATGCGGCCAAAACACCGGCGACCCTAAACAGCCTCGCAAGCCCGACACATCCTGAAGCGTCTGCACCAGCAAACAGAATTACCCCACCTCCATAGCTTTCATACTAGGCGCCTCACCTTTGAGAGACATGAGCAGCTGGAAAAAATGACAAACGTTTGTGTTGCATGTTCTCTTGAATCTGCCTCCAGTCCAAACACTATCCGGACGCAATCCGGAGAACACAAGGGGCCAATGAGTTTGGCCCAATACTACAAGGGGTGGCCCTAAAAAGCGTCCTCTGCAACTAACGTTTGTTTTGGGGGTTGCTATGTATTTCAAGATAATCCGCCGACAACAGACGGCGTGTCATAAAAAATGCTCCTTGCCTCTTTACATTTCAGACTATTGCCGGCGGTGATTCGAAGACGCTTCACTAAATCTGTTCATTGTGCGGGCTTGCGCAACTCAGTTTGTCAAAAACAGTGGGGTGTTCGATTCCCCCCGGGTGCGCTTTCGCATCCTCAGCAGCTCCAGCGGCACATCGCCAGCATCACCTGCATCATCCGCATCAGCGCCTGCCAAGGATGCGGATGATGCAAGTTATGCTGGGGATGTTTGCCCATGCTGGTGAAGGAAATGAAGGGGGGAAAGGGGGAAAGGATCTCAACAGCGAAAGGGGGGGAAAGATCTCAGGGAGGAAAGGGAGAAGATCTGAGGAAAAATGCCTTAAGGGGGAAAGGGGGGAAAAGATCTTTGGGAGAAAAGGGAAATCTTTCTTGGGGGGAACAGGCCCTAAGGGAGAAGGGTGGAGATCTTGGGGGGAAAAGGCCTTAGGGGGGAAACGGGGGAAAGATCTTTGGGAGGAAAAGGGAGAAGAACTGAGGGTGGGAAAAGGCCTTAGAAGGAAAAGGGGGGAAATAAATGATCTCAACAGGGACCTGCGGGGGGAAAGATCTTAGGGAGGAAAGGCCTTAGGGGGGAAGGGGGAGAAATGATCTCAACAGGGAAAGGGGTGGAAAAGATCTTAGGGAGGAAAGGGAGAAGGTCTGGGGGAAAAAAGGCCAACAGGGAAAGGGGGGAAAAGATCTTAGGAAGGAAAAGGGAGAAGCTCTCAGGGGGGGAAAGGGAAGGGGGGAAAGGATCTCAAACAGGGAAAGGGTGGGAAAGAGCTTAGGGAGGAAAGGGGGGGGGGAAGATCTTAGGGAGGAAGGGGAGAAGATCTGGGAGAAAAGGACTTAGGGGGGAAAGCCCAACAGGGAAAGAAGGGAGAAGCTCTCAGGGGGGGAAAGGCCTTAGGGGGGAAAGGGGGAAAAGGATCTCAGCAGGGAAAGGGGGGGGGGGAAAGATCTTAGGGAGGAAAGGGAGAAGATCTGGAGACAAAGGCCTTAGGGGGGAAAGGGGAGAAATGATCTCGACAACAGCTCCAGGTTCCATGTCAGAGCATTGCGCATGGCATCGTGCCCCACTGGCATTGACATTAGTGCAAACAGCCCAAGCAAACAAATGACAAGCACAGACAGACAGCTGCCAGAGCTGTTTCGCTGGAGCCATTGAGCGGGGACGGGGGCAACATGCAACCATCGGAGTGTGCAGACAACATTACACACAGAGAGCAAGCTATTCCTTACACAGACGCCTGCTTAAGTGTCTTCAACATCTGCAAAGTTCAAGATGTGTCCTGCGGCTGCTCAGGCAAACCTGCCGCAGCCGTAGAGGTCTCTGTCCGTGGGAGAGTTGAAGACATTGCCATTTACTGGGAGATTGTCTCAAAAAGTGATGTTTCAGGTGGCACTCTACGGAACATTGTCTCTTCCCATTTTGATTCCCCAACAGCTGAATTGATGGGATGGTCCCCACCCGCCGGAAAGCACAGCTGCTTCTCCTCGCCTCGGTGAAACTGGCAGCTAGCCGCCCTCCAAAAAGACCACCCACCATCCCTCCATGGCCAACCGCTTAAGCCCGACCCCAACTCTGACAAACCATGGCCTTTCCGGCGCATTGGCCGCTGTGCCAGCAACGCGTCAGCTTCCGCGTCCAGCTGCGCAGGTCCGAACAGGGGGCGAGGAGTGTCAAACTAGACGCGACACAGGTGATGCAAGAACACACAGGGGTGATGTTGCTTGTGTACAATGCTTCGCGCCACGTATCCAGGCACTACTCTACTCGACAACTGAAGTTCTTACATGTTACATATATTTCTGTCTCTCGCGCTCTCTCTCTTTCTCTCTCTCTTTATCTTTCTTCTTTCTCTCTCTCCCTCTTTCATTTTCTCTGTCTCCTTCTCTTTCTCGTTCTCCTTCTCTTTATGTTTCTTTTTCTCTTTCTCTTTCTTCCTCCTTCCGCTTTATCTGTATTTTTCTCTTTCGTTCTCTTTCTCTTGCTCTCCCTCTCTCTCTCTGTCTCTCTCTCTCTCTTTCTCTTTCTCTTTCTCTTTCTCTTTCTCTTTCTCTTTCTCTTTCTCTTTCTCTTTCTCTTTCTCTTTCTCTTTCTCTTTCTCTTTCTCTTTCTCTTTCTCTCTCTCTATCTCTCTTCTTTCTCTTTCTCTTTCTCTGTTTCTTTCCCTCTCCTGGGGTGGAAAAGATCTTAGGGAGGAAAGGGAGAAGATCTGGGGGAAAAAAGGCCAACACAGAAAGGGGGGAAAGATCTAAGGAAGGAAAAGGGAGAAGCTCTCAGGGGGGGAAAGGCCTTAGGCGGGAAAGGGTGGGAAGGATCTCAACAGGGAAAGGGGGGAAACAATCTTAGGAAGGAAAAGGGAGAAGATCTGGGAAGGCCTTAAAGGGAAGGGGGGAAAGGATCTCAACGGGGAAAGGGGGCAAAGGATCTTAGGGAGGAAAAGGGAGAAGATCTGAAAAGGCCTTAGGGGAAAAGGGGGAAGGAGCTCAACAGGGAAAGGTGGGAGAAGATCCTAGGGAGGAAAAGGGAGAAGATCTCGGGGGGAAAGGGGGAAAGGATCTCAACCAAGGGAAAAGATCTTGGGGAGGACAAGGGAGAAGATCTCAAGGGGGGAAAGGCCTTAGGGGGGAAAGGGGGGAAAGGATCTCAACAGGGAAAGGGGGCAAAGGATCTTAGGGAGGAAAAGGGAGAAGATCTTGGGGGGGAAAACGCCTTAGGGGGGGAAAGGGCGGGAAAGGATCTCAACAAGGAAAGGGGGGAAAAGATCTTAGGAAGGAAAAGGGGGAAGATCGCGGGGGAAAAAAAGGCCTTAGGGGGGAAAGGAGGGAAAGGATCTCAACAGGGAGAGGGGGGAAAACATCGTAGGGAGGAAAAGGGAAAAACTCAGAGGGAGAAAGGGCCTTAGGGGGGAAAGGGGGAATGGATCTCAACAGGGAAAAATTGCAAAACATCTTAGGGAGGAAAAGGGAGAAGATCTCAGGGGGGGAAAGGCCTTAGGGGGGAAAGGGGGGAAAGGATCTGAGCAGGGAAAGGGGGGGAAAGATCTTAGGGAGGAAAGAGAGAAGATCTGGGGGCAAAGGCCTTAGGGGGGAAAGGGGAGAAATGATCTCAACAGGGAAAGGGGTGGAAAAGATCTTAGGGAGGAACGGGAGAAGATCTGGGGGAAAAAAGGCCAACAGGGAAAGGGGGGAAAGATCTAAGGAAGGAAAAGGGAGAAGCTCTCAGGGGGGGGAAAGGCCTTGGGAGGGAAAGGGGGGAAAGGATCTCAA
>CAUJNA010001845.1:0-54081 GCA_963377175.1 Effrenium voratum | reverse complement strand
GCTGAGGCCCTGATTCCCCCCTAGGTAGAGGCGCTCACCGGGCTGGAGCCTGGAAGATCCGTCTCGGGGATTTCTTGCTCCCAGGAGGTGGAAAGATCCGTCTCGGACCTTGGATTAAAAGCCCCCTAGGTAGAGGCGCTCACGAAGATCCGTCTCGGGGATTTCTTGCTCCCAGGAGGTGGAAAGATCCGTCTCGGACCTTGGATTAAAAGCCCCCTAGGTAGAGGCGAAGATCCGTCTCGGGGATTTCTTGCTCCCAGGAGGTGCGGGATCCGTCTCGGACCTTGGATTAAAAGCCCCCTAGGTAGAGGCGCTCACCGGGCTGGAGCCTGGAAGATCCGTCTCGGGGATCTCTTGCTCCAGGTGGAAAGATCCGTCTCGGACCTTGGATTAAAAGCCCCCTAGGTAGAGGCGCTCACCGGGCTGGAGCCTGGAAGATCCGTCTCGGGGATTTCTTGCTCCCAGGAGGTGGAAAGATCCGTCTCGGACCTTGGATTAAAAGCCCCCCTAGGTAGAGGCGCTCACCGGGCTGCAGCCTGGAAGATCCGTCTCGGGGATTTCTTGCTCCCAGAATTTGGAAAGATCCGTCTCGGACCTTGGATTAAAAGCCCCCTAGGTAGAGGCGCTCGCCGGGCTGGAGCCTGGAAGATCCGTCTCGGACCTTGGGATAAAAGCCCCCTAGGTAGTGGCGCTCACCGGGCTGGAGGCGGAAAGATCCGTCTCGGGGATTTCCTACTCCCAGGAGATGGAAAGATCCGTCTCGAAAATTTCTTGTTCCCAGGAGAGGCGCTCACCGGGCTGGAGGCGGAAAGATCCGTCTCGGTCCTTGGGATAAAAGCCCCCTAGGTAGTGGCGCTCACCGGGCTGGAGGCGGGAAGATCCGTCTCGGACCTTGGGATAAAAGCCCCCTAGGTAGCTCACCGGGCTGGAGGCGGAAAGATCCGTCTCGGGGAATTTCCAATCGCAGGACCGAGGAGAGGCGCTCACCGGGCTGGAGGTGGAAAGATCCGTCTCGGACCTTGGAATAAAAAGCCCTCTACATAGTGGCGCTCACCGGGCTGGAGGCGGGAAGATCCGTCTCCTACTCCCAGGAGATGGAAAGATCCGTCTCGGACCTTGGAATTAAAGTCTCTTAAGGAGAGGCGCTCACCGGGCTGGAGGCTGGAAGATCCGTCTCGGAGATCCTTCTTGGCTCAAGGAAGAAAAAAGAATTCCCAAGGGCACTCGCCTGCAAAAATGATCCGCGCCCGGCCTGCGGTCTGTAAGCTTCAGAGCTGCAGAGCATGGACCCTTACTAGTCAAGCACGGAGACTCCTGTGCCAGAGAGCGTCACCAGCTGATAGGCTATCAGGTGGATGAACACATCCGTCATCGTGCCGTCGAGCGCCTTGAAAGTGAACCGAGCGAGGTCGCGCGAACGAGTGCTGACGCCACTGAGGGGCATCTTGGGCACTCGCTCTGTCGGGAAGCCCGCGATGAAGCTGTGGCGCAGGTAGCCAGCGCGGTCGATGTCGATGTTGCGCACCGTGTCGTCGTAGGTCCCCGCAAGGACCGAGAGGAAGTGGAAGTGCTCCGAGGCTCCCTTCATGGGGTTGTGAGGGTACTGCAGGCTGCCCAGCTGCATCTGAGACTCCAGGAGGCTGTCCTCCTGCCTGGCCGCGCCGATGGGGGCCACGTCCTGCCCCGGGTTGGCCAGCAGGTGGATCTTAGAGCCAGCGTCGTTGTCCCAGAAGGTCACGAACGCGCCCATGAGTTTCGTGAAGGCGCGCGCCACGGTGACGTTGTGCTCCGCCACGCCGTTCGGGACGCTGGACTGCTGCGTGTGCACCGTGGGGTAGCTGAACACCAGGGACCTTCCTGAGAGGAGCACGCGGTTGAAGGACTCCACCAGCGCAGAGTCCAGGACGACCTGGGAGGCCAGAACTCGGACGTTCTGGATCTCGAAGTCGGTGCTCAGCGTGGCCCCCGCCGGGTGCGCCCCGGCGTTCTCGGACCACAGCGCAGTCGTGGCGTCCGCGAACTCGATCTCTATCACCAGGTTCAGCTGCGGCGGCAGCATCTTCCCGCAGCGCAGGATGCCCACCATGGTGGGGCGCAGCAGCACGTCCGCGTAGCCGCTCTGGTGCACCGCGCGGGGCGTCCGAGAGTTGTTCACCTCGTCGAAGCCCTCCACGGCCTTGTTCTGGTTGTACTCGCGGCCCTTCAGCAGGTCATGCACGGCCACGGTGCGGCCGTAGTAGTTAATGTCGTCGCAGCGCTGGCCGTTGGCGAAGACCTGGATCCTCTGGAGAAACAGGCTGGGTTCGGACTCCGGCGCCATGGCGGGCGAGGTCCGCTGGTCAGCGGAATGCGGCAGACCCTCGAGGTGGCGGGAGAGAAGGAGCTCAGCGAGCTGGGGAAATACTGCACGTCGTGCCGTGCGGTCACGTAGTTGGTGTTGCTGGTTTTCAGCTTGTAGTCCAGGCTCTGCATCAACTCATCCTGTGCTCCGGCTGTGACTACCTCCATGCTTCTTTACATGTAGCGCAACACTCATTTTCGCTCGTACGGCGAAGGAGAGTCTAGGCCGCCTCGATGTCTCGGGCCAGCTGGTCGTAGCTCGGCGGAGGCAGGCGGCTCTGGCGTCCTGAGCTGCGGGAGCTTGCCCGGGAGTTCGGCTGGGACTGAGGCAGAGTCACTGGGTTCAGGCCCCAGGAGAAGGGGCGGGCGTGTGATTGGTCTGCGCCTGGACTCGGAAGCCAGACTGAGGAGGCGCGGCTGCTTGCGGGGCTGCCGAAGTGCTGCTGCCGGAGCGCAGCGTGAAGTGCTGGGGCTGAGTGGCGTCGTTCATGTTGTTGGCGGACCGGACGTCCTGCACGGCCGCGTCCTCGCTGCCCTGCTGAGGCCGGAAGAGCGTGTTCTCCAGCACCCAGCCCGTGCCGCGGGCCAGGCCGTAGGCTGCGCCGCCTGCGAGTCCCACGGCCAACCCTGCCGTTGCCGCCGCGCCAACTCCCGCCGTGGCAGCCATCGCTCCAGCAACCTCTCCCGCTGTGGGTGCGAGGGCTGCTGCTCCTTCGGCCCCCAAGTACCCGAAGGCTCCGCCCACACCCTTTGCGGCAACGGCAACCTCTCCCTCCTCCGCAGCCACTGCTGCCGTCTCCTCTATGGCCTGTGCTGCGCCACGCTCCACCTCCTGCGCGCGCTGCCCCGCCTCGTCCAGGAGGCGCTCTGCGTCGTCGGGTCGGCCGATGATCTGTGGTGGTGGCTGCGGCTGCGGCCCTGGGCGGGGCAATACGTTCTGGCGGACGTACTCAGCAGCGTCCTGGGGGAGCTTGCTGCTCCTGCGCCCACAAGGTCCGCTGCTGCCTGCGCTCCATCGGCCGCGCTGCGCAGACGGCCCGTGATGGAGGGCGGGCCCTGACCGTTGTTCGTCAGCGCGTCGGCCTCTGGGTCTCCAGCCAGGTCGTCCTCGCCGAAGCGGTTTCCTCCGCCTTGGCGCATCCGGGCCAAGTCCTCGTGCGTGGCCTCAGCGGGAGTGCGGAAGCCTTCCTCTGGAATCGCCCTCAGGGGAGTGTGCTGCAGAGGCTGCGGGTTGGGGTCCTCGCTGGACTGCACGAAGTCGTCCAAGTAGAAGTGGCTCGTGATGAACGTGGTGGCCTTGCGGTCCGGCTGGTCCAGGGGCAGCGGCTCATTCCGCTCCAGGTAGCCCACCACCTGCTCGAAGCGCGGGCGCTGGCTGAAGCCGTGGGCCCGAAGCGTCTTCATCTCTTTACTGTTACTGCGCGGCAACTTCGCCCGCTGCGCGTTCGACGCCCCTGCGCTCGGCGCGCGCGTAGCGCAGCTGGGGACCTGGCGGTGCACGGCCTCCGTCAGCCGGCTCACATCGTCCAGGTGCCGCTGCCCCTCTTGGGCCAGCCTGCGCTCCCTGAAGGCCCGCGCCTCCTCCAGCTCTCGCTGGCGCTTCAGCAGCAACGGCTGCAGGTCGTAGCTCGGATACGTCTTTCGGAACCACCGGAGCATCTGAGGCTCGTTGCGAGGTTCAGGGGACATCATCGTGCTTTTCATACCAGCACGCTAGCGCCCGCCGTCAGCCGGTCGTACGCCGAGCATGCGCATGGCGCGCTCGCTCGGACGAGGCGCTTCTACAGGCTCGGGCCGTACCTCTCTGTGTACCTCGGGCTCGGGCTGTACCTCGGGCTCGGGCTGTACCTCGGGCTGTACCTCGGGCTCTAGCTGTGGCTCAGTCTTGGGCGCTGCCTTGGGCTTGGGTGCTGCCTTGGGCTTGGGAGCTGGCATGGCGGCTGCCTAGGGTGCTGCCTTGGGCGCTGGCTTGGGTGCTGCCTTGGGTGCTGCCTTGGGTGCTGCCTTGGACACGGGTGCTGCCTTGGGCGGTGCCTTGTTGGGTGCTGTTTTGGGCGGTGTGTTGGGTGCTGCCTTGGGTGCTGCCTTGGCCGCGGGTGCTGCCTTGAATGCAGCCTTGGGCGCCGTCTTGGGCTTTGTGGGAAATCTCACCCTCTTGGGTCGGAAGGGGGAGTCGATTTCGTAAGCAGGCTCCGTGGGCAGGTCGGCGATCATTTTTTTGCTCTTCGGCAGGGGCAGCTCGGGCGGCTTGGGCTTGTTTTTACTACCCGGAGGTCTGCCTCTAGGCCTTGGCGCCGGTTGCGCTTGCTTCATCGGTTTTTTTAATAGAAAATATTTTTTTAAAAGACCTTCGGGGAATTAGACGTGATCCAAAAACAGCACGAAGGACAAGGACGAGCCCCTCAGTCGGACGACTTGGCCCTTCCAGGTCTGTCAGCCGGAAGCGCAGGTGTCTCAGGGTGATGGGGCCCCTAACGGCCATGAAGTGCCCGTCATCGGAGCCGGTCTCCACAATGGTGCCCACGCCGCTCTTCAGCGTTATCTTGGACAGGATGTCGTCCCCCAGATTGCCCAGCACGCGGCTGGCGTTGGCCAGCTGGGGGCAGCGCAGGTAGACCTCGCTGTATGCCATCATGCGGACGAACTCAAAGACCTGCTGCCCGCCAGAGACGAAGCTGGGGCCAAGCATGTGGTCGATGCTGAAGGGCTTGGTCGGCGATGCGGCCGGCGAGGTGGGGTAGTCCACAGCGTTAGGGAACTGCTGCTGCAGCTCCAGATCGTTCAGAATGAGGCGGTTGCCGTCGTAGGCTACGCTGAGGCTGTTCGTGGTCTCGCTGTAGGTAGCAGTAGCGAAGTTGGAGCTGATCCAGGCGGCCAGCCGGGAGCCCGTGTAGGCGCCCTCGGGCAGCAGCGCCCAATTCAGCGTGCCGAGCGCGGCGTCTACCCAGTAAAGTAGCGGCCCCGGTCTGTCGAGAGGAAGCTGTCGGCGATTCTGATCTTATAGACGGCCAGCCTGGCATCGCTCTGCAGGTGCAGAGACTCTCCCAGGTCTACCTCAAAGTCGCTGTCCGAGCCGGCTACCCTCTTGCGGCTGTCCACGTAGATCGTCGTCATTCTTTTCTTTAGGAAGCCACCTGTTCGGCGAACGATGGGTGGCTGGACTGCTGCGACGGAGGTGCAGCAGGAGATGTTTTCACACCTCGCGTTTATCAGCGTGGAGCTGGCGAACAGCTTCTGGCCCAGGAAGCTGAGCGCCGCTCCCATCGGCTTCTCTTTCCAGTGCAAAACGCTCTTCGAAGCGCGTTCTTTGGCTTGAGGTAGTAGACGAAGAGGAAGCTGTAGGGCTCCCGAGTCGCCTGCTCGTAGATCCTGTGCAGCTTGTCCTTCGGCAACAGGGCGCTCAGCTCTTCGATGACGGCGTCCAGCTCGTGCTGGTTGCGCAGCCTCCAGCAGCAGAGAAATTGCTGGTTGACCCGCACTGCCGCGCTGATGAGCCTCAGCTTCTGGGAGCTCACCCAGGTGCTGATTTGCAGGTGCCGACCCCTGATGAAGAGCGTGTCCAGGGCGCCGTGAGGTTTGTGGAGCTGAGGGCTATCTGCAAAGTCGTCGCAGATTATCAGCACCTGATACAGCTTCTTCACCTCCAACTTCTTGGATGTCTCGGTGATCTTGCGCTGCCTCTGGATGATGCCCCGCAGCGCCGCCTCGTCCCACTCGTCCCAGTAAGCTTGCTCCTGTTCGGTATTCACGCCCAGGTCCTGCTCTATGTACTTCTTGACGGGGATCCAGCCGTCGTCGATGTTCACGCTGGGACTGAATATGTAGATTTTCTCGAAGACTCCGCGGTATTGCTCCAGAATCATGCTGATCAGCGCCACGGTTTTGCCGGACTTGCTGGGTCCGAGGAAGATACCTGTGCATGGTACCAGGGGCACCACGGGGTCCGAGGGCTGTTTGCTGCTATACTCAGCCGTAGGAAACAGCTTGATCTTCCCCATCTCCTTTGCCTGCCTGTACCGGCAGCCGAAGGAGTAGCGTCTCGTAGGTGCGCACGATGTTCCAGGCGAAGGCGCTCAGGGTCATGGCGTAGCCCTCTAGGTGGAAGCCTTTCACCGTGAAGTTGGCCGAGGCCACGGAGCTCTGGCTGTTGGAGTACTTCCCAAATTCGACGCAGGGAAGCCGGGCAGTGAGACCGGGATAAATCTAAAGGCTGGCATGCGGGTGAAGTACATGGGAAGCAAATCCTGGCTAGCTCCACACGTGGACCGGCTGCTGGGGGACGTCGCTGTGCTTCACTCTCCCTTCTTCGGCTCTGGAAAGCTGGAGTACTACCTCGCAACCCGGCGTCCAGCCCTGAAGGTGCGCGGCGTCGACGCCTTCGAGCCCGTCACAAACCTGCACCGCTGCTACTTAAGGCAAGACCCGGTCTTCCTGCTCTCCTTGCTGCGCCTGGTGGGGCGCAAGATAGACAGGCGCTTCTACTTCAGTCACCTTCTGCCGGGCACTCAGAGAGGCCGCGCCGGGCATCGGGCTGCCTGCTCGTACGTCCTGCTGCGCAACAGCTGCTCGGGAAAGTGGGGCTCCTTCATACAGCAGCGGCCGCTGGGGCTGAGCAGCGTGCGGCGTATGCAGCGGCCACCGCGCAATGTGACCGTGCGACGCCAGGACGCACTGGCCTATCTACGCGCTCTGCCCTGCCAGGCACCCCGACAGGCCATATATGCCGATCCTCCCTACATCTTCCCAGGCCGCAGCATGAACTACTATGGCACGAGGAGGCGGGGGCATGACCTGGCCTTCCACTCGGAGCTCCGAGACGCGCTCTTCGCAAGCGGCCTGCCCTTCCTTGTGAGCATCAATGACGTGCCTGAGGCCTGGGAGCTCTACAGCAGGGCCGGCTCCATCACAAGGCTGTGCTCGGGCAAGAACAGCTCCAAGCCTGAGCTGCTGGTAGTGCACCGGGGCAATCCTGCTGTGAGCGCAGGAATGGGTGAGGCAATCCTGCGCTGACAACAGGACTGACAGAAAGGCAGCACCAGGCCCGCACCAGGCCCGCACCAGGCCCGCACCAGGCATCCGACTTCAGTGTGGAGCGAGGTCGGCTTTCCGACTTCGGTGGAGAGAATTTTGGCTCTTAGACCGAAGCCGCGGAGCTGGTTTTGCTTTTCCAAGCCTTTTGCGCACTTTTCGGCCCCAAAGAGAGCGGTGACGAAGCGGTGACATCGCGGTGAGAGCGTTTTTGGGCCAAAAAGCGCCGTTTTGGGACGGTAGCCGATGGTGAGATGGCTTAGGCGTTGGTCTCCGGAGCGACGTTTCGGAGGTTCATGGAAAACCTCGGCAGGCTGTCGGGCTCCGAGCCAGGTCCTCGGCGGGCTGCCGGGCCGCGAAAAACCCTGCGGAGAGAACTGGGCCCGGTTTTGCGCAAAAGTGTGACAAGCGGTGACGAGCTCAGCGGGCTGGAATTCGCAGGCTTTTCGGGCCAGAAAACGGATTTCGGAGCACGGCGAATGCATGGAACCGGTTTTCGGAGGAAAACGAGCGAATTTGGAGGCCCGGGCACCACTTTCGACGCCGGACACGAAAAAACGCACTTTTCGGAGTTCGCCGTTTTCAGCGCTTTTTGCACCAAAAACGGAGCGGTGACAAAGACCGGTGACATCGGAAAAACGTTCAGCTGGTTGGAGAATTTGGCTGTTTTGCAGGGTTTGGGGACCCAAATCCGAAAATTAATAGGGTAGTATAAGCAGTCTTTCCTTACTACTCGCATCAATCGGACACAGCTGAATGCTTCTGGACAGTGCAAGGCCTGCAGGGCTGAAGCGTACGCGACTCTCAGGGCGATGGCTGAATCGGGCCAACCGACCTCTGCTGAGGTCGTCTGCCGAATCATTGTTCCTTCCCGGAACGTGTGTTGGCTGACCACAGTTGAGGTGGTATTGAGCGCATCGAGCCCGGTGGGCTGTTGAGATCAGAGTACAGCGGCGCTAGCCAAGATCTGAGATGCAATGCAACGCTGGTAGCCCAAATGAGCAGGCCTATGCACTGCTCGAGTGTTTTACGGAGTACCCGTTTGCTTCCCAGCAGTGCTTTGATTTTGGCGTCCAGCCTCATCAGTTTCGCGGACACGAGCTGAATGGTGTCGTGGGAGAAGTTGATCTCCCAGCCACACCAAATGAGGCTGTCCTGGAACTGCGCCTTTTTCCACGAAATTGGCGCAGCAATCGCGCAGAAGAACAGCACCACTAAAGCGAACATTTCTGAAGCGCAATCTCGGACGAGTGTGCGCAGAAGGTCGTCTACGAAAAGGAAGGCTTTGTGGGGCTTCCAAGCCAACAACCCATGCACTTGGCGGAGTAGAAATGCGCCAGTGCGCTGCCACCAGAATGCCGAGAAACGGCCCCGCCCATCTCAGCAGTCCCCTGTGGCCGTCAGCGCCCGAGACGTTCCGGTGGCTGCAATTGCTGCGCAGCCCCCGAGACGTCCACGCCCGTCGTGAAGACGTCCGTGCAGTTCACGTTCACAGCAGCCCACGTTGCCCTGCCCACAAGCCCTGTGAGGGCCAGCGAGTCAGCCAGCGCGGAGACCGACTCGCCCTCGAAGGCAGTGCCTGACCTGCAGGCTGTAAGGTCCAGCGTGCCCGCCGACTGCTGCGCCAGGCCGGGGATTGACCGCCGAAGGCGCCGAAGTGCAGCTTTGCGACTCCCGCGCAGCCGTGCCAAGGAAGGTGCCGGTGACGCCCACGTAGTTGTTGTCGGCCGCGCTGACGTACATACCAGATTGGAGTCCCGCAGTCTGGCTGTTGGACGTAGTCTGGCTGTTGGAGCACCAGAGGCTGTAGACGTCCGCCGCGCCGGTGGCTGGGCCCAGTGCCTGGAAGTGTGCTAGTGCGCTGTTCGGGGGCACGGTGAAGTACATCTTGGCCGTGCTCCAGGTGCCCGTGGTCCCCCACAAAGCTGCCGCACAGAGAGTCGTAGACGTTGTCGGCCTCGGACATGTGCACGACGAAGCCGTGCCGAGGCGGTTATTTCGAATCAACGAAAGGTCAACAATGGATCAATATTGGCACAGCCCGGACTGCGGCAGCAGCAGTGGACCGCAGCAGTGGACTGCAGCGACACCTGCAGACTGTGCTGCGCGAAAGCGCGAACATAGAACATCGCACCTTTCTCTTTTGAGGGGATCCCCCAAACGGGTTTCGATGCAACTGAGAGGCTCCTGACGCTCGTCCGTCCAGGAAACGACCTCGTCCTGCGAACCCCTCGATTTGCGGTTTGGCAATTTGCCCCGTAGCTGCCTTTGTTTCTGCAAGGCGAGCCCCCTTAAAGGAAACCTTTTCTTTGGAACCCTCGGTCGTCGTCGTTCGGTCGTTCGGTCGTTCGGTCGTTCGGCCGTCGATCGGTCGTCGTCGTTCGGTCGTCGAACGGCCGTCGTCGTTCGGTCGTCGAACGGGCGTCGTCGTTCGGCCGTCGATCGGTCGGGGTTCCCATTTTTTCTTCCCTGTTTTTTAGCTCGCCTCGCAGAAGCACAGCTACGGGGCAAATTGCAAGCAAATCGAGGGGTCGATGTAGGGCAGGCACGGGGCTCTCTGCAGCACTTTAGCTCGAATCCTTCGCAGGGCGAGGTCGTTTCCTGGACGGACGAGTGTCAGGAGCCTCTCAGTTGCATCGAAACCCCCATCTTTTGTATACAAGATTCCAAGACGGTTCTGCTTCGCGCTTGGAGTCTTGGAAAAGAGTAGGTTTGCCTTTTGCGCAGACCAGGAGAACTTGCCAGTTTGAGTTTTTTCAACACGACCAGCTCCGATTGATGTCTTGAATCGTCAAAAATCTCGTTTTTGCGGTCGGCCCGCCCATGAACATTTTTTTGCAAGGGCAATCCGGGCTTCAAATTTGGCGGGGGGGAAGGGGGCAAATCCAACGTGACATTGTCCCTTGCTGCTATGTTGCGATCTGGGGGTGCAGCAGACCGCCTTGTAGCGGTTCCATTTGGAGGGTGAGACAAAACGGTAGATTTTGGGGCGTGGCTTGGGATGCTTCACGAGACGATTGCGTTCTGTCTGAGTCGCTCGTCGCTCTTGACAAAACAGTCGAAATCGTGACTTCATCTGCATTTGAGCCACAATTGACCTTTGCCAAACAAATCTTGCCCTCAATGATTTTGACAGAATACATCTAAACACAACTGCTTTAAAACAGTTTCGCGCCGCAGACCCGACCTCAAGCAGGACGAGACTTCTGCGTCGCAGAGCACCTCTAACTTTAAGCAACACCAGAAAAAAGAGGATGTTAAGCACTGTTTTGCATCGGTTACCGTTTTTTTGTTTTTTGCTTGGACTTAACGCAGTGAACAGGTGGTTTTTGACTCATGGATGTGCCGATGCAGCATGTGCTGACTTTGTTGGCTGTGCGCTCTGAATGCTGGGCATGTGTGTGTGTGTGTGTGTTTGTGTGTGTGTGTGTGCGTGTTTTGGAGGAGAGCTGTTTTTTGGCGTTCTGAGTGCTTGTTGTTGGTTATATCTCACTTATTGTGCAGCATCAGGCTCAGTTTTGACGATTCTTGCTGATGATGAGTGTTGACTTTTTTGCTGCTGTCTCACTTTGCTGTTGAGAATCGGGCCGCGACCCTGAGGTTGCCGAGTCTTGTTTGATGATGTTTGTACAGCTGTAGTGTTGACGTTCTGCCCGTCCGTTGCTTTTGTACGAAATTCTATTGCCCACCTTATCTCTACACTTAAACTGCGGACTTGCGTGAAACAAAAGAAACCGGAATTGTATATTGCGGACCGTCGTTTTCGATAGTGGCTGCCAGGTACAAAATCCAAGCAGCGTTGGGGCTGGGAGGACTCCGCGCCACGAATCTGGGACACAGTGATCGCCGCGAAAACTTTGTCACGAGGTAGGCTTCGCAGTCTCATGTTCTTGATGGGCATGGTGGACGAGGACAACCGCGCCACGACATCAAGAAATGATGTGCGACAAGGGCGTAAAGCAGAATTTTAGTGCAATGGCGACAGAACAATGGAAAGGACAAGGAAGACGAGTGGATGTGGTTTTTGATTTCCGGCATTGGAGCTTTGGACCTATGCAAGTAGCTATGGCTCTTGATCCAGGATGTCACGCACAGCAAACCGGAAGTGAGCTTTGCAGCGAAGCTTGAGAGGGCGAAGAAGCGAGACACGCGCTACCGAGGTGCGAAGGCGCTGAGCAATGCACAAAACCGGCTTTCAAGGCAGCGTGACAGGACTTGAGTGAGTTTCAATGGCACCCGCATGTATGGACTCACGATTGCATCTAGGCTCCGATAGCCACAGAGTAAATAAGTTACCCGCTCGACATTTTATATCATCCAGTGATCTGTCTCTCCTTTGCGAGTTTTGCGCAACAAACGTGCCATTTGGGAAGCCCACAAATGTCAGGCCCCGATTCTTGTCGGACTAGATGAACTCTCTACCGCAGGGCTTAAGCAGTTCTTGACAAAAAGGCTGCATCATGCATGCGCCGGCTTAGCGAGCAGTATGTGCTGCGCAAATCTGATTTTGCGCCTGGTGGCTCCACTTTTCATCGCATGCATGTGTTCGGCGTTTGTCGTCAAAAACGAGCTGCTGTAGTACGTCTCAACAACATCGCGCACTCGCATTTGTTTGGCAATTACAGCAAAATCTACCGCGCGCCTACAGTAGAACTTGATCCATGTGCCATCATTCATTCTTGGATTGTCTCACGTTATATTCTTGTTTTGGCAGCCCTGCGGGCGCAGTGTTGACATTGTGGCATCGCAGGCCAGTAATTGTGCGCATGCCAGATGCGTTTTACGTCAGAAATGGGTTGTTGGACAGAAGCCTCCTAAATGCTGGTGTTCGTTCATCACTTTGACGATGTTGGCATTGCCGCATGTTTGCTAACCACAACCTTGTTGCGAAGCAGCGCGATGACGACGACAGCTGACGTGGTTCGAACATCGGATGCCAAACTGAGGGACGTGCTTGCGGTATCTGGTGGCAACCCCGTGAATGCACTCCAAGTTGCACGCCTTTGGCTTAAGCCCTTTGGCTGGCCTTTGCACAGGCCAGGCGTTTTTCGGGGCGTCTCGGATGGACACCTTTCGGCTTCCTGAGCCGGTAAGAACAGGGGGACAGCCAACATTTGGAATCTCGACATTTGGGGGGTTTACCCTTGTTATATACCCACTGGCTTTGAACAAGGATCTGCAAGTGTCACTTGTGTGGTGACAGCATTTGCGCAACGAGGAGTGAACTTACCTTGGGTCGTCTATCATTCGGTGGCTCCTTGTGCATAGATTGCTGGATTGGTTTGAGAAATTGTTGTTTCTGAGACGTTTGAGAAGGGGCACCAAGGCAGTCATTTGCCCATCACGAGTTTTTTATTCCAATTTACAAAGCATCACCATGTTTAAGCAGTGAGACACTTGCAAACTGTAGGTTTCAAGTGGAAGAGCCACCCCAAATCGAGGGGACCCCTCAAAACTAGTCGTTTTTTTGTCTCGAGAGGCCGACTCCAATCGGGGGTTTCAGTTCTTTTTATGCGGTGCAAACAGTCCCCAACTCGGCCCATCCGGTTCAACACAGAAATGGGGGAGGGGGATTTCGATCCCTGGCGATCTTCTGTGGCAGGCCATTTTTTTTCTTGAATAGTGTCAAACGAAAAGAGACCGAAGACTTGTGCTTTTTCCGTTTCGGTTTCCCCGTCAATCCAAAAAGGGAACTCGGTTTCCTGGGCCTGAGGCCAATGGAGGCCGAGACCCCAGGGCCCGATCGGGCTCGGAACAAGAGCGTCGATGAAGAGATCCAGGCGGCGGGCGAAAGTTTCTAGCGGTCTATGGTTCATTTGGCAGGGACATGGGGGACTCACTAAATTTCCGGTTTCCCGCGAAACACAGGGGACTCACCAAATTTATATGGTCCTGTTCCCAGCAGGGTCAGGTTAAATTCTGTAACAGGTCAGACCCTGACTCCCAGAGCAGGGGGAGGCACCAAACAGATGTTTAAACAATGGGTGTTGCACATGTTGAAACAGGGGGTTGGCTGAACCTGGCACCACTATAGTAGGTAACCGGTCATTTTCCTTTCGTTTTCAATTGGTGGCTCTGTTGGTTACCTACAATACAAGTATTCCTTCGTAAGGCTTACTTCAGTCAGCAAAAAGGTTGTGATTCTTGCCTGTTCTCACAAGACACTATCCGGTCAGATACGGATTGAACTAACAAGTGCAATCTGTGTGGCAGGCGTCGGAGGATCAATAATCACACCCTTTCAATTGTATAAGTAAAATTCACAAGCTTCTCAGTTCCAAAATTGATCGCACAACACCAACTCTTGTCGGTACTTGCGTGGAGAACGACCCTTTGCGTCGAGAACGACGCAGAACAACTTGCACAGAGCAACTTGCGGAGAGTGAGCTGCGCAGAGGCCTTGAGCAGAGAAACTGGCACAGTGCGCTTGCATTCAAGGGACAAAGGGCTGTAATCGTTTTGACTGTCAAGAAGCGCAACTCTTATTCGACCAGTGTATTTATTTATTCATCTAGTCCTTGGTTTGTTGAACTGTCCAGTTCCTTTCTCATGTGTCGCTAATGTATTTGTGTAGATTTGTATTTCTTTACTTGTTTACTTGTTAATTATTGATTAATTTGCTTATTTGTCTGTTTTGCCTGCCTGGCTGCCTGCCTGCCTGCTTGCCTGCCTGCTTGCCTGCCTGCCTGCTGCCTGCCTGCCTGCCTGCTTGCCTGCCTACCTGCCTGCCTGTTGGTTGGTTGGTTGGTTGGTTGGTTGGTTGGTTGGTTGGTTGGTTGGTTGGTTAGTTGGTTAGTTGGTCTGTGTGTCTTGTTTCTTTGTTTGTTTGTTTGTTTGTTTGTTTGCTTATTTGTTTGTTTGCTTGCTTGCTTGCTTTCTTGCTTGCTTGCTTGCTGCTTGTTTTTTGGTTGTCTATTTGTTTGTTCGTTCTTTTGTTGGTTTGTTGGGGTCCTTAGTTCCTTCGTCAATATATATATATATATACATATATATATATATTAATATTTATTTGAATATGTTCATATTTGTTTCTATCCAAGGTTTTTGCTTTCGCTTTGTCCGGACCGGTCTGCTTCCACCTGGATGGGTCCACGATTGCGCATGTTTTTCTCGGGAAAGGTTTTCCGCGTGTCCATTCCAGACGGCTTGCCGACACTCCCACAGAACCGCGTTTTGTGATGTTTTCCTGAGCTGGCTACAAATATTGAGGATAGGAACACCCTCCACACTTCCCATGTATTTCAGCTGTCCACAATGGGCTCCAACCAAGTTACGCAAATCATGCCCATCTGACAGGAAGCGCTGGAGTCGATCTTGTCCAAGAAGAATTTGGTCAAAGACCAGTTCTTGGCCAGCAAGATGAACCCTCAGATGTGCGCCAGAGTTAGCATTGTCAAGGCTTCAACGTGGGTTTGGAAGTTTGGAGGTTTGGGTTCAACATCATGCTCAGGCTCTTTAGACAAATGTGTGATGCGGTTGCAGTGTATAACTCCAATACTAGTTCATTCAGAGCCAACGCACGGCCCTTAAGCGTTCTCAATGGCACTCAAAAGACAGCGTCTGAGTCACTATGTGTCACTATGAGAGACTATTCGGCTGCTGTGGCTGCCCTTGCTATGACTCTAACTCAGTGCATATATATATATAGTTTTCATACATATGTGTGTGTGTGTGTGTGTGCTGTGGAGCATTGCATGGCAAAGTGATTGGACATTGAACAGGCAAAGTCCATTGTTTAACGACATATGCGAGACCAATAAGCTCGCTATTGAGCAAAGTCAAACCCTGGCCAAAGTGTGATGTCCATTCTTGGAATGCACACTATTCGTTCGTCAATGCTGAGCGGTGTGCTGATGACAAACAGAGGGTTGCCACATATTTTACCACTGTGATGAGTATGATGCACGTAGAGCTGGCAGGATGTGCCCATGGAAGGTGTCCATGCTACGCCTGATGTTTCAACCAACTGGAAAACATCATATTCCGAGGCCATATACAGGATTCAAGCCCTGAAACATATTTCAACCAAACAGATGTCACCCTCCCATGGCACCTGACAGAGGCTACCAAAGAGGAGATCGATTTTGCAGGCATCCCCCACTCCGGCTATGTTAGGGCGGGTATTGTAACCGCCGCTGGTTTCACCAAAGAACAAGGCCCATGGTCGGACCATGTTCTGGCCAAGGGTACCAGCTTACTGTCTAGCTGTACCATCTTTTCCAAAAGGAAACCTCCCCCGACCTCCCGCTCCCCCGCTGTTAAAGACAGCTGTAAAGAGGAATCCAGAAATGGGGAGAATGGTTAACAGTCTGGATGGGCAACATCCTGCAAAGCCCGTATTCAAATCGGGTTTCATGATGTCCATAGGTCCGTTGGGAGGTACATCCCCATCTCCGTGTTGCTGCTTCACCCACGGCTTCAAGCCCTTGCGGCGACGCCAGAGCAGGCGCGTCGAATTCACGGTGGATTGGCTTCCATCGCGTGCCTTTGGAGGAAGGAAAAGGGGGAGACAGCTGCCACCCCCCTCCAGCTGCCCCCCCCCCACCCACCCCCCCACCCAAACAAGGCGATCAGATGGTTTGTTCTTCGCGTCCTTTCGCCGCTCGCCTCGGGCGCTTGAGGTGGTGGCCGCCGCGGCCAAGTCCAAGCGCTTGGGCGTGGATGACCAGAAGTCCATGGCCGGACCGGAGGGGACGCGGATCGGAAGGAAGGTTGAAGCGAGCGGATCGGAGAAGAAAGACAAGCCAAACATATGTAAAGTATGCGCAAGGTACAGCTTTGGGTGGGTTTTCCAACTTGCAAGCCCAAAGAACAATGCATCACTTGCTTTGGCAAGCCAACGGAAGAAAAACGGTTTCAAAGGCAAGGTAGCAGAGCAAAGAACATCAGTTGGTTTCCAAGCAGACAAACCAATCAGTGCTTGCAATGGCTTCTCTCACTAAGTTTCAGATGCAACTGAAGGATGCTTAATTCCCCTTCACTTCATCCTCCGCGTCTCGTGTGAAGCCTCCCGAATTGGGCCGATTTGGGGTGCGTCTGGACAATATTACAGGCTGATGGCCTTAATATTGCAGATACATCACACAAATAGTGTGCCCTGTTCCCTACGCACAACATTCGGGCTGCTCCAATCCAGACACCCTCTTTTGGATCGCAGGGATTAAACAACACCCAACTACAAGCCACCCAACCTTACTGTTGGAAGCTCACCATTCTTTGGCCGATGATGACCCGTATAAAGCATCCAACTGGTGCTTCTCGAAGTGATCCCCAACGCCTAAACCCTTCCTTGTGGAGAAGGCCCCCTGTAGACAGACCTCTTTTGTTTGAGGCCGAAAAGAAGCAAAAAAAGAGGTTTTGCTTTTGGTTTGCTCTGCAAGGGCTTGCGTTTAGTTCGCCTTGAACAAGACACCAAACACAGCGTGTTGGTTAGCTTGCATTTGAAACCAACTAATGTGTTGTTACTTTAACCTGCCTGTAAAACGGAGCGATGCGGTTTCTTTGAAACCAACCAACGTGTCTTTTGTTCTTTTGCTTGGAGGGGAGTAAGGTGCAAAAAGTACACGCAATTAGAGTCACAAGGGGAGCCAACAACAAGGCTTCGCCGCGCGAACCGGCGTTGAGGTTTTTGGCACGTTGAGGTTTTTGGCACGTTCTGAAAGAATGTGTAAGTGCAAAAAACATCAAGGCAGATTCAAGCGGCGGCCTAGAAACAAACCCTCCCCAGCACTGAGGGCGGCGCTTTTGTTCATGCTTTCTAAGGGTTTAAAGATGGCAACGCAGCCCACAGATCCTTGCCTGCGTTCATGCGCCATTGCCATGAAAAAACGTATTCATGAAGAGCTGGATTCACCAGCTTGCTTCCCACATGTTTTGCCTGAACTTCTCGCGGCAAGTATTCTTTTAATCGACGCCAGCATGAGTCCAGAGCCTGCGTTCCAGCGACTTTTGTGCGGCCTCCCGTGCAGAAATGGCAGCTGAACTCCATAAGGCAATGTCGAACCTGGAAGAACTCAAGACCTGCGTCTTCACATGCACTGCGCCAGCTGCGAGCACCATCCCCGTAGACAGTGGCCCCTGGCCTGACTTTGGAAATCAAGTCAGAAGACATCACATCTAAACTGCTTTCGGTAGGTGGCCTTGCCGATGGCTTCAACAACACGTATGGCAAAGGTGACATCAGAATCTTGCCAGTAGAGCCGCGTTCTTTGGCTCCTCCGATTCTGACGTGCACATCAAACCATGGTGGCAGAGCCTGCTGTCCATGCCGTTCCTGCCAAGCCCGAATAGGGACAGCCCAAGATGGATTCGATTTGCTTATGTGCAGTTTTCTGATTGTTGTTGCGTCCACTTCTATCTGGCCCTTGAGGCGCAACTGCTCCAGCTGAAGTCTGCCTTGGCGGGCTTCTAAGCCCCGAAGCTTTTGAAAAACCAGAATGCACAGGTGCTCATTGATCTTGGCAATCTTGGCCGGCTTGCTTGGCCGAGGATTGGTTTCTGAAAAGTAGCTGATCACTATGATGAAGAGATGCAAAGGCGTCAATGCGCGGTTGTGCTTCTCCACACCATCTCTGTTCAGCCAGTTGTTGCAGCTTAAGACATTGATTCTGCTCCGGCAGTCCTCGTTTGTGCAATGCCAATACAGCTGCTGGGAAACAATGTCTTTGCGCGGATAAGGGCCGCAGAGGTAGCCATGACATGAGTCACATCTGGCAGGCCGCTGCAGCAAACGCGAAGCCAGCAAATGCTTCAGAGCTTCTTCATTCGTCACTCCTGCAACTTGCGGTCCAGACCACTGCCGGTCACGTCTGTCGCCAGCACCCAGAACATCGCCGCTATATTCCTTTCGCCTAGTAGACTTGGAAGCAGCAGGCCGCTTCATGGCTGGCTTTTTCACTTTTCTGAGCGCAGCAAAGCCTGTTCCTCTGCAAGTTCGTGACTTCCCTCTAGAAGCAGAGCCATTCGCGCCCTTCTTCAAAGCGCGATATTCCGCCGCTCCTTGAATCTGGCAAGTCAAGTAATTATGCCCCTGGCGGCCGCATAAGCGGCAACCGGGCATGGCAAAACTGGGAAGCCAAAAGGCTGCAGAATGCGGTCTTCTAACCAACCTGTCAAGACCTAGCCAAATCATGACCTAGCCACTGCAAAGACCTTGCAACTTGTCAACCTTGAAAAAGCCGAATAGCATGATGGCTTTTTATCTCTTCACTATTGCAATGGTTTGTTGCCTCCGGATTAGGTCGTCTGTTGCGACCGAAAAAACTCAAGCCACTCCACTGCGTTAGCCACAAGCTGCTGACGGTCTACTGCTGCTTCATCCCAAGCCTCAGCAAGGCAAACTGCTTGGTCAGCCTGCCGAAAATAGATCATGCCGATGCTGGCGTAGCTGCCAATGCACTCTTCCACCATTGGCTGCTCAAACGGCAGCACAGACTGCAGCTCAGCTATAGCAACCCACGGAGTGCCACCGCGGCTGAGGCTTGTCAACGCGGACCACATGATGTCCATTGGTTCTGCTTCTGGGTTCTGCATCTTCAAGCATAGCTCAGCCCGCAAGCGATCTTGGAAGGTTGGCCCTGCTGCGCTGGAAGAAGCAAAGTCATGCATTGTAGCTTGCTTCCTTCGCCTGTCTTCCCAGCGTCTGTTCGCCCGAAACTCTTCTAGATCAGCCCGAGCCACCGGATACCAATAGCTCCTGTTGGCAGACAGCGCCAGCGCAGCATCGATCTTGCTCTGCCACGTGTGTGCTAGATCAAAGCGACCCACTTCTTGCCAGTGCTGTGCTTCCGCGCGGGCAAGCTTGACAAGCGCCTGCTCTGCGCGAGCTCTCATCCCACGCAGAGTGCGGGCTGCACTGCTGAAGCCTGCTGCTTCAATGACACGAGCACACCACGTTGCACAGTGTGGCCAATCATTGGGCATGATGAGATATGGCCCAGGTCGAAGGTGCAAGCTCCTATTGTGAGCCATTGCTGGCAGCTCCTCACAGCCCAGTTCCACAGCAATGCGTGCGGCCACAGCGCCCGCAGCAAAAGGCACCACTGGCTGCACTGGTTGCTCTGGGGCCACGCTGCCAGCTCGTGAAGACGATGGCTCATGCGGAAGCCTCAAATGCCAATTTCGGGAGATTTAAAGCACATAAAAACCAAAAACAAAAAAACAAAACAAAACAAAACCTGGGTTTTCAAACTAGCTGCCAATAGTTTCCCAGAAACGGTGTTCCTGGCGATCTCAAATCAATCGGTGAAAGCATCTGCAGGCTCATGGCATCTGATCGAACGGACAACGGAGACTCGGCCGCAGTTTTGCGGCGCTTCTGCGGCGTGCATGGCACTTCCATGGAAAACCTGGAAAATTCGACAGCCTGCTTAAGACTCTGAGCCCGGATCAAAGCAGTGAACGCTTACCAGACATGGATGCTTACCAGACATGGATGCTTATCAGCCCCCCCCCCCGAACCCCCCCCCCCAACCCCCCCCCCACGCTGAAATGCAAGGAAAAACCAAGTGATTCATGCAAAAGTGTCAAAAACGGCTCAAAACTCCAGCGCCGGTTCCAACGGCGTACGCAACAACAAGGTGAAAGCGCTTGTTAGTCAATCCTTCCCGCACCCTCTAGTTATGAAATGTAGGTTTTCTGGGGCGTTCAAGGAGAAACCAACAAGAAACGACGCCTATTTTATATTTTGGCAGTTCCCCCATGTTCAAACTGCAACAGAACTCGTTGGTTCAGGTCCGGCCAGTGCTGAAGTCCAAGCGGAATGTGGTCATCCTTCGGGACCTGCCAGATGATTCCACCGAGGCTTGCACAACATATGGCCAGCTCACCTGGGGGTAGACGGGCTCCCCCATCATGAAGATCTCAGGTTTCTCAGTCTGCTAATTTAAGGCGACACCCCAGGGTAAGCGAGCTTGCACATGAAGGTCTAGATTTTGCGGAGTCTGTCTGGGTTACCTTCTACGACCTTTCAACCGTAGATGGTCGAAAGGCACGCAAACTTTCCTTGCTCCAGGATGGGTCAAAGAGATGAGCTCCAGAAAGGAAAGAAGGTTCCCCACCAGAGCCGACCTTGGACTTGGACCTGTCCTTTGGGGCAGAGTTCCAGGTTCCCTTTCTTACAATTTCAAGACAGAGCTCCAAACCAGCTCTTCGGCCTCGCTTGGGTTTCGCAACATTGACGAAGGTTTAATCTGGGCAAGCCCCCGACAGGTGTTCGAGAGTTGGTTGGTGGATCTTTCCACGGCTGATGTTTCTTTTTGCATCTAGCGCCAACAGCATCTCAGGGCTGCCACATGTGCAAAAAGCTGGGGAACCCCTCTCAAGTGATTTGGTTCTGTTCCAACGGCCCTAAAACAGTGTCCATTCCTCGTGTTTTGACGCACTCCTGTTTGATTCGAAGGTAGACTCATTAGGGACGCCTGAGTTGGATCACAACAGATTCCTCTTGGCTTCCAAGAGGTTGAGTCCCCGGAGCAGCACATGGGTAAGCCGGTTTTGTTTCGTGACAAACGTGAACCTTAGAGGTTGGGACGTCAAAACCTCGCGCCAAACCTTTTTCAATGAGAGGGCCAACCCGGTGTTGCTGGTTTAAACCAGCATGCGTCCAATGCCCAACATTTATTAAGATATATTTCATGCATTCCAGATCAGCTGGTTTTCCTGGCTCATTTGGCAGTGGGTTGGCGCAGTCCTCTCAGCACGTTTCGGTCTCAAACTGTGGAGAGAACAAGCCCTCAAATGAGTGCGTGCCTCTGTTACACGCCCCAAAAAGAGGGTGCTTCTGGAAATGGACGTCAACCTGCGCCAGGCGGAGATCATGGCGCTGCTGCGCAGCGGGCCTTACGGCGAGAACGTGGTGAGCGTAAAGCCGGAGGCGGGGCTGCACCAAAGGTATGCTTGGATTTTGTGGGGCCTGGAACCTGAAAGATATGTGTCCTTTTTTAGGTTCTGGTTTGGGGCACGATCACTTTTTGCTTTTTGTTGCTTGCGCAGTATGTGTTTCTTTCAGTGAACCTCTCCGTGGGGTTGTCTTACAGGGAACCAACCAGGTTTTTCACGGCTGAAAGGACACTCAGTATTGGTGGCGCCATGGGTGCCAAAAGTGCAAAGACCATCCAGGGTTGAACTGATTTCTGTTTCAAGATGGCGGGACAAGCCAAACTAGCCAATCGGTCTTGCTTGACACATGCCCACACACAAGCGTTTGTCTCACCCCGCCTCAAAGGGGGCTTTGAAGGTCGACCTCGCAAGACTCCGTGCATGCCGAGTTCTCAGGGATTGCGATAATCTGAACGTGGGAGTCTTAAACTAGGCAAACCCATGCTTTGGTATGCCATCGTTGTCAGGTGCTGCTCAATCACGAGGTTCTGGCAACAAGCATGGGATAGGGGTTCATGTCGAGGCAACACACCTTGGTACGCACGCAAGCTTCAAAGGAAAGCCACAGAGAAACGGTCAAATCGGTGGGTCCTCAAGGCAACAACGGGGTACTTCAAACAGGATACCCACAGGTGTTAGGTTTGCCAAATAGTCAAATGAACTTCTTCAAGGGACCTGTTTGAAAGGCGGCACACATGGCAGGGATAGGTCAGCACAAATCCGCACTTCCAGGACAGGTCCATCTAGCACCTCCAGGTGACCAGGAATCACCGGATTTATTTGGTTGAAACAAGACCCACAAGAGTCAAGCCCGCATGTTTGAACCATGCCTCTTTTGGTTCCCGTTAGAGATCGATACTCAAAATGAATGGTTTCCCCTCAAACATCCTCACAAGGGTACCCCACAAAAAGAGACACTTGCTGGTGAACAGCACTACCACGCGGACACATTTGTTGCTGCTTTGGGACCATTGCAAAAAGCAGGAGGGCAGCGATTTTCGACTGGTCATTGGGACCACTTCCTCAATCTTGACTAGAAGTTTCGCACGGGTTCTCAAAGTGACTTTGAGGGTGTTAGAAAAACATCAGGCGCACAATGCGCACACCCACATGCCCAGCCCCCCCACCCTGGCTCCCGAAGCCAACATAAGGTGTTCAAGCAGGTGTTGAAACCCTAGTTCAAGGATTGGCCCCCTCTCTTCCCGCCGTAGGTGAACAACACCTGGTTCCTGAAGTTCAACGTGGACGACGGGGCACAGGACGTGGTTTTGTGGCTGCGGTCCCAAAGCTTCAAGGCCTGGCCCGTTTTTCTGTAAGGGGCCTGGATAGGGGCGAGAGGTTCTGAACATGGTCCTTCCTTCTGAGAACCAGCCAGTCTTAGCGCTAGTGTGCCTCTTCAAATGGCCTTTGAGTTGGCAATTGCAGGGAGACCAACCGGAAACCTTTTGCCACTCCTAGGGGCGAAGTCTGCCGCCACTTGCTAACTTAGCCAGACAAAGCGCAGTCCGGCTGTTCTGGCCTCAGGGGGCCGGAAGAAAAGGCAAAACAAGGAGCAGCAAGGCTCGTTTCTGGTTGGTCAGTCTTTTCTCAGCAGCTTTTTTGG
Source organism: Effrenium voratum (assembly GCA_963377175.1). Lineage (NCBI taxonomy): Eukaryota > Dinophyceae > Suessiales > Symbiodiniaceae > Effrenium > Effrenium voratum. The sequence goes on along the minus strand of CAUJNA010001845.1, from coordinate 31,232 downwards.
TTTGGATGTACTTTTCAACTGGAATGAATAAATTTACTTTTGAGCGAAATGGCACCAGAGGGAAGGTTGCTGGAGATCATGTTCTCAAGAGCTGCTAAGCAACTAGGTGCAGATGGGCTTACTCTCAAAACTTGGAGTGGGATCGCCACAATGATGGGTTGCCTTGTGGTTTCCCTGAAATTCCCATCGAAGTGCGGGTCTCCCCAACAAACAATGACACGCCTACATTTGGCAAGTTTTTTTTTCCCGGACCAGCCGCGAGGTTGACGACCTGTGATTTTTCCTTCGGGTCAGGAAGTTGACACATTGGAATGGGTAAGACTTGGCTTTTTGGCGACTTTCCATGAAGTCTTCCCCCTTCAAACCGTGCATGATCGGGTCAGCTTCACTTCCAGCTGCGCTTTGTGGTTCAAAAGCAATCACAAGCAAACCAGCCATGTTGGGGACCACATAGCTGCGCAGGAACTTGCAAATAGCCAAAGTCCCTTAACAAGTGTTTTCATACGCGGGGCGACAAGTACCTAGAGACAGGTAGTGGCCAAACTTAGATCTCAGGAGATTCGCTCATTGTTTCTCTCAGGTCCTTGCCTCAGGGTTTGGTTTGCATGGGATTTAAATCTTTCACGAGCGCTGTCGCGGGTAAGGATGCGGTTTGATGTTCGCCACATGGTCCACTTCCGCCAGGAGGAGCGAGCTCAGGAAACGTCCATCCAGGGTTTGGCGTCCGCTTGGGCGTGGTCCGTCTTTTGTTTGTGTGGCTCGGTGCCCTTTTAAGGGGGGGCCACAACGCCATGGGCTTTCCCGAAGTTTGAAGATTGAGGGATGACTGGACTGTTCAGGGGAAGCCGGTGAATGCCGCCATCAAGTCCGAGCACTTCTTGCGGAGCTTCTTCCCGGTGAACCAGAGCATGGGCTTTATGCCTCCGGGGTGTGGGGTCCAAGGAAGCACGGGGCAGGGAGTTTCCCAACATGGTGCTTCGACCCCTAAAAAAAAAGAGAAAAAAAACCACGAGATGCCTTTACTTGTTGGAAACAGCCAGGTGGTTTGGCGGGGGGTCCCCCTGACTACTTACAGCCACTCAGGTTCTGATTGGTGGCTGGGATGGGTGCTGTGGTGGTTTGAATCTTGCCCCCTAACCCATGCAAGCCACCCCTTGGAGCTGCAGTGTTGGGCAACACTGGTTTAAGCAACGAGCTTCGGGTCCCTTTGAAGACAGAGTCAAAGGCGGTTGATGGGACACTAGCTGCTAAACAGAGACATTGGCCCTGAGCCAAGCCATCCCGTTTTTGGGAAGTTGGAGCCCACCCGAACCCAGCAGAAACCCAAAACCCAACCTGAGGTGGCCATTGCCAAATCGCCCGTTTCCAACGGTTGGGTTCCTTGGGCTCAGGCTGCCTCCCATGGACGAGGGCCCGGGCTTCGCTGGGCGCTGAGGGCGTTGGGGTACGGGACACTGAAGGCGCCCGAGCCCTCCGTTTTGTTCAAGGAATCTCCATGTCGGGGATCCCATTTCTGTTTGTGTGCAGGGGAGTATTGTGGCTGTTGTCATTGGTTAAAGGAGCTTTTCGGATGACAGCGCAAATTTGTCAAAGAAGATAGTTTTGTAAGTAGTGCCTTTGCAATGAATGGGTGGTCCTAAAATGTCTAATATTCTGGCGAGTTTATATGGGGATATGGCGTGTGTCCGGTTTTCCCCCTTGAGCCTGGCGGATCGAGCGAGCAATTCGTAGGGCGGCAAGGGCGGCTTCGACCTGATGCCGCCCCCCGGCATGCGGCGCGGCCGCAGTTGGCGGGAGATTCGTGGCGCGAATCGAATTTCATTGGTGGAAGGTTCAATTTTTGGCGAAGGTGGCCTTGTGGCCTTGGGGTTTGAGTGGGGTGAACCAGGCTTGTGCTTTTGGAATGGATAGCTTTTGGTCTTCTTTTGGTTTCCCTTTCCCCCTCAATGTGGCTCACATGTTGGTGGCGGCTTTGGCCTGTAAGGGAGGACCAAACTTCTGTTAAGGAGAGCATTGTCAAACCATTTCCGTCGGTTCTCTTTTCAGGGTTCCCGTTTTTCTACCATTGTCTCAGGGATCTCTGAGCAAGGGTTTGGTTTACTCCCGAGATTAAGAGAAGGGTTTTGGCATTCACGTTGTTTTCAGAGTCTGAAAGGATGTTTTGGTTTGCATTGTACTTTCTTGTAGATGAAGAGAAAGAGCCCAAAAGGATCATCCCTTTGTGTCCAAGTGATTTTTGGGCGAATTTTCGCTTTGCAACGTGAGCCCGCTTTGACTATTTCATGCAGGGCCACTATCCATCCCCGCGAACCCCCCCCCCCTGTTCATGCCCTAGAGGCTTCTGTTGCAACAAGAGCCGTGAAACCCACCGCAAATTTAAATTGTCTTGTGTCTGACGCAGAACGAGCGGGAAAGAGACACCGATAGGGACCGGCCAAACCACGATACCCTGCGTAAAGCGTGCGGTTGGACAATGACAGGGGGCAGACTTTGGAGGAAGCACAGCGCTATGATGACTCGAATCTCAAGCGCCAGTGTCATTTTCGGATCCATGCCCTCAGAACCACCAGACTCTTTGGATCTTTGGGCTCGTCCGAGGCAGTCCATGGGCATGGGACCAGAGGCGGGGGGTGGCCGGCAGGGCTTGCCTGTTTTCTGCCGAGCCACGGGTTCGCTTGCCCCTCCAGTGGCCATGGGTCTTGGATGGTCAGGCTACCCCCACTTTACCCGGGCGGATCCAAACATCAAGTGGTTTCGGGCGCTTTTCAGACGGAACCGCTTGCATCTGGACATCACCTAAAATTGCGGTTGACAGGGCCTTAGCGCCTGAAACGAGGATCTTAGAGCCTTGCACTAGGCTCGAAAAGTTGCTTCGACAAGACGGATGGGAGGCGAGGTGCAAGCAATCTCTTGTCCGCTTTCGAAAAAGGGCCCCAGGAACCTTGAGGAACCCAAGGAACCTTAAGCTTCAAGGAACCCAAGGACCCCGAGACCCCTAGGGCCCCTAGGGCCCCTAGGGCCCAAGTCCGCGCTTCAGGCGCCGATGATGGAGTCTTTGCCCATGCAGTTTGGGCTGCAATGCCCAGGCCGAATTGGGCTGAAGGACTCATGTGTCAATACTGTGCTTCGTCTCCCTTTTGGATGGCACTTTGAAAGAAACCAATCGGACAGCAAGCTTATTTGGGTTGAATGGGATACCCCTAATTGTCCATGAAACGGGGGTTGATGTTTCCTGGGTTGATGGAAACCAAAAGATGGGAACCCAAAAGAACTCTGAGATAGCCCCCCAATGAGTCAACCAATGGTTTGTTGATCTTAGGTTACCGTCAAGTGATTTTTCCGACCAGTTTTCCAGGTATGTGTTTGGAAGCATTAGCTAGGGCCATGTGCGGAGCTGCCTGAGCATTTAGCTCACACAGCTCCACCCAAATGAGCGGGTCATGTTTTCTTTTTTGAGATGGTCCAAATGTTCTTTGCACATCTTCACCTTGGCACTTTTGTTTTTCTCTTTTTTAAAGCTCAGCTACGTGTATATACCATTGTTTCTTGCTTGCTTTTTCCTAGGGCCTAGGGGGCTGCCGAAGCAAAGCGTCCGGCTCTACGTAGAGACGGCCGTCTCTCGATCGATCCTCGAGGCTTCTGGAAGCCTTGGGGTTCCCGACACAGACCGGCGCCCTTGGACATCAGCGAGGCTCGGCCGGTCCGTGCGAGCACGGTCACTCGGACCAAATTTCCCCCTTTAAAAAAACGGCCTGGTGCGGGGGGGGGGGGGAAAGGAAAGATCGAGCCCAAAAGAGATGTCAATCTGTAGCAAGATATTTTCTTTGTAAAGACTAGACAAGTAGAATGGTGAGAGATTCTGAGCATCTCCCCTAAAGACTCCAATGACTTGCGTGCTGGCAGTTTGGTCTGGTTCAATGCTTCGAGTCGGCTTTTTTTCACCCATCTGAAAGATGCAAAGCGTTGAGCAAAAAGCAGGTTGCGGGGCTTGGAAGAACGCGTACACGGGGCCTTTTGTGTTGTTGGTCGCATTTGTGTACAGCACAATTTCTGCTTTGGAACACTCGTCAGGCTGCATGTTGGTATGTGTCAAAACTTGCGGGGCAGAATGGTTGCTTTGTGATCACTGGTCTTTGCTTTGGGCGGGTTTCGGTTTCCTTGTCCCGCAACCCCGTTGTTCACCCTTGTTACCCTATTTTTTGGCGGCTTCCCATTCTGTCAACCCCAACAGGGTTCCGCTTTTTGTCAGGGTCACTGGTTGGAACTGGGGTGCGACATCCCGGCTTTCAAGCTTTTGCTCCTGTGCAGGAGCCGGTCGGAAAGCGCGGGCGCTCGGAGATCGGATCTGGTTTCCTGTGAAAACCCCTTAAAGGGCTCCACAACACGCCTAGCTCCAGACAGAGCCCTCTGAAGCTGGTCGAACGGGCAACGGACAAGAATCCGGACCAAGGTGTCTTCCCTTCCGTGTGGTAAAACTTGTGCGGAGAATCCTCGGCAATGGCTTTGGGCAATAGCAAGCAGATGGGTGCCAATTTTATCAAAGTTCTCATCCTTTCATTCTCGATCTCTTCGGAGAATCAGCATCAACCCCAGGGACAGCTGCTGGTTTTTGAAAAACCCCCCCCCCCTCCCCTCCCCTCCCCCTCCCCCTCCCCCTCCCCTCCCCTCCCCTCCCTCCCCTCCCCTCCCCTCCCCTCCCCTCCCCTCCCCTCCCCTAAAAAATGCAGAAAAGGCTTGTCCTAGGGGGTGGGGGGTAGATGGTTGCCTGTTCTGTTTTCTTTTTCACAATTCAACACGTGTACCACCTTATTCGTTTTTTCAAGGCTGATTTTGGGGGCATGAAATAACGATATGGATGTGGTAACGAATTGATGATTTGGTCCCCTGTCTCGTTCCAGATTTCAACTTTTAGTTTTATTGATTGAAAGAGGATAGGACTTTCTGTGGTTTCATGGGTTGGCTTTTGGGCGGTTGTTGTGGTTTGTCATTTAATGAAATGTTTATAGATTAAAAGTTCACTATAATTATAACATATAAGAGTATAAATGATATAATTATGCTTTAGTTATGAATTACACAGGTTCATCAACAATTAGTTTAAACCTTATGTTTTGTACTCCTCCAAAATTCATTCTACTTCTTTCATCATCAATACAACTGTATATTGTTTGATGCGCCGCTCTCATTACATCGGCTATATTATCTATGGTTATATTATCTACAACATCATCACTATGAAAATGAAAACTAAAAGTGTTAGAATGGTCGTCATGATAATAATTGAAATGATGAAACCTTACAAACATATTTACCTCAACTATTATCACTGCATCATAACCGTTATCGGTTTCAATGCCATCTAACAAACAATCTAAGTTTTCATTTTCATTAAAAACTATATCTTCGATGCTTTTAATTCTTAAAGGTATATTTCTTGAAATGTAATACTCAATTACGTGTCTCTTTATATCATCGCCATCTTCAACAGTATAGCGCTTTGTCTTTCTTTTTGTTTCTGTTCTGTTTATTTTATATCGTTGTTGTATTCTATTTAATGTCTTAATATGATTATGTTTTATTTTCAAATACTCAGGTCCCCCTAATTTATATGAAATGATACCTTTTAATACATCAGCAGGTAAGCTAGTCCAATTCTCAACCATCAAATTATTCTCAGACATTTTACCCTCACTCATTTTTCTCTTAATATATAAGGTTTTTTCTCTTTAAGTAGTTTTTTTAATGTTAAGGGGTGGGGGTTTATGTTGATAAAAATATTTTCTAACAAATAATATAATGGCAAGATTAACGAAAGACCAAATAATCAGCAACATCTATTATGACTTAGACGAGGGTTTCGGAAGCACACAAGCAACACACAAGAAGGCAAAGGAAGAAGACCCAACGATAACATTAGAAGATGTAAAGTCTTTCTTAAAGAAACAACCAAATAAACAAATCAAAAATTATAGAGGCACTAATTCCTATACCGCTCCCTTCGCACGATATGAATATCAAATAGACATAATGCATATGTCACCTTTAGCTAAAGACAAGAATGTTCCACAGTATGCTTTAGTCGTGATTAACATCTTCAGTAAATTAGCAGATGTAATTCCGATGGAGGAAAGAGACGGAGAGCACGTTTTGAAGGCGCTTAGAGCAAGTTTTAAAAAGATGGGTTATCCTATGTCCGTGTATTCTGATGATGATGGAGCGTTCGCTACTAAAAATCAAGTTCAGGATTTCTTCAACAGCGAAGGTATCAAACACATAATAACGAAGACACACGCAAATGTAGCCGAACGTTTTATTAGGACAATGAAAAACAAAATTCATGATAGAGCTAGGTTTAATAATATGAAATGGACCGATGCCTTAACACCAGCATTGAAACAGTATAACAGCACATTACACTCGTCAACAAGGATGACACCAACCGAAGCACACAAGGACGACAATGAAATAAATGTAAAGGTCAATCTGAAACTACGAGAAAAGAACAAAAGAAAGTATCCCAGAATACAGGAGAACGATAAGATAAAAGTGTTTCAAAAGAAAAGGGGCAATTACACCGACAGAAAAGAGTATAACTCTAAATGGTCTAATAAAATATTCAATGTTGATAAAATTGAATATGATATTATGGGTAATAAAACTTACAGAGTAGCAGGAATAAACAAACCACTTCTGAGACACGAAATTTTGTTAGTTAATGATTAAACATATTTCTTGGTATCTTCAATATACTTGACTTGGTAGACATCCAGACTTGATTGTTTAGGTTCTTTAATAACTTTTTCATTAAGTTTTTTAATATATACATTTCGTTTATTCTTGTATTCAGTGCTCTCTCTATCAACTTCTTTTGGTTGGTAATTATTAGTATTATTGTAAGCTGGTTTCTTCATACTTTCTAACAGTTGATAAATGCGTTTATTTTGTTCCATTATTTCATCAATTTTCAATATTAGTTTATCCACACCTTCCATATATACTATATTATAAAACTAAAGTTTTAAAACTACATATTTTAATTTCGAAGGTCTCTGTTACTTAAATGTTTAAATTCTTCGCCTTCTACCATAAGTCTAACAATGTTATCTAAATCTTTTTGAGTATGTCCACATACTAACGCTTTGTCTAGATATACATATTCATAGCTAAGACCAACACTAAGTAATAAAAGGTTATATTTTTTAGTTTGAGTACGAGTTAAGACTATTTTACATCCACACTTACAAGTATAATAACTAACACCATTATAATTATTGTCTCCAATTTGTTTATCTAATTCAAGTGCTCCAAAATGTAAATGTGTTAAACTTGAAAATTCAACCATATACTATATTATTCAACTATACTTTTAAAACTAAATGTTTAAATTATGTTAAAACTACTCTTTAAATACTAACTTATGTCCCTGTTAAAACTAACATTAATCAAATGTTCATTAGTTTCAACAACCATATCGCCACCTGTTTTTTTCTCAATATTTAAATCCTTATCTGAGCTTTTATAAGAAAACATACAAGGAATACAACTAACCTTCACTCCGCCTTTCTTATCTATTGTCAATTCATTTTTAAAATTCATTACGTGATTACATTTATCACATTTTATAGTCTTACTTTCACCCAGTGATTTAACACTTTCTGCTGTTTCTTTCCGTGCTTCAATATCTGGCATTGGTCTTTCTTTGTCTTTACTCTTTTTCTTTTTTGGCATTTATATTAATATTTACATTTTTATTTTTGATATATTGTATTCCTAGCTTAATTAATTCTAATGAATAATAACAACATTTCTTAATTTTATTATCGGTTATAACAACATCTTCTATATGTTGTACTTCATTTATTATATCAATATAATCTGCATAACTCCTTTTCATATAAAATAATAAGATAAAATAATTATTTAATCTTATTATTTTCATGCATAATAGAATATTGGTGGGGCACAGCACTTGGGGTTTTCATTGCATACGCGAGCAAGACACAAATCTAATTATCTTCAATACTTATTGACTGAAGTTGATGAAAGAGCCTGTTCTACTACGATAGACACCATTCATATCATAGCAATGCTTTCATACAATAAATAATATTAATCTATTTTCTAAATATTTTTAATATTATTATTTTATGCCTGAAGTTCCCATTATAAAACCAATAAACATAACTGATTATGAATTCAAACAATCCAAATATGAACATGTACCAAAACTACCTTTTCGCTCAATTGTTGTTGCTTCATCAACGGGTGGCAAAACAGTTTTAATCCAAAACCTTATCCTAAATGTTTATAGGGACTGCTTCGCTCGTATATTCATTTTTAGCCCGTCTGTTCATAATGACCCTACCTTCGTTGAAGTCAAGAAATATCAAAAAGATAATATGAAGGTTGATGATGAAAAAGAAAAGTTATATTATGACACCTACCAACCTGAAGAACTGGAAGAAATAATTAACACGCAAAGAAAGATAATTCATTATATGAAAGAACAGAAGATGAAGAAACTACATTCAATTTTAATCATAGTTGATGATTTTGCAGACGACCCTAAATTTGTTAGATACAGCAAGTTATTACATGGACTGGCAACGAGAGGCAGGCACGACGCCATTAGTTTTTGTTTAAGCGTTCAAAAATACCGTGTCCTAGCACCAATCATTAGGTTGAATTCAAGTTCGTTGTATATATTCAAGTTAAAGAATGTATCAGAGTTAATGTCATTCATTGAGGAAAACTCTGCCATTGTTGATAAAGAGCATCTGTTAAATATGTATCATAAAGCAGTAGATGACAAGCCCTACTCCTTCTTTTATGTCAATATGAATTCCAAAGATGTTAATAATATGTTTATGTTAGATTTGAGAAAGCTTTTAAAATAAAATATATCTATTATATATTATAGAATGTTAAAAATGTTTCAAGAAAGAATATATGAAGAACCAGTAAGGTTTTTCGGCGACGATATACCAAAACAAATTCAAGAATACCGGAAGCAAAGACTACAACAATTAGTAGAGTGTGAATGTGGTGAAACTTTTTTAATGAAGGATGCTCCTGACCATATTGAAAGTAATTGTCATATTACTTTTAAGGAAGAAGAAATAAGAAGGAAAGAATTGGAAGAACATATTCGTATAGAAAATGATACTGATAGTGATAGTGATAATTATAGTGATGGTGGTTCAACAAGAGTGCCAGATGATTAAAAAATAACTAAATATGTTAGATTTGAAAAATCATTTAAAATAAAATAAATATTCAAATATATTATGTTATTTTATGATTTACCATTAGACATTAAAAAACTTGTATTATCTTATAGTTTAGTTGATGTTAAATTATTAAAAATAAAAAATAGTAATATTGTTAAAAATTATATTAATAAATATAAACCAGTTTATAAGTCTTACACATTAAATAACATACATTATTTTGAAATTGATAATATCAATATTAATAATGGAATATCATATATTTTTAATTTAAGTGAGTTAGATAAATTACATCAAAAAAATAAACCATTAAAATTATTTATTGAATATGATATATTTGCTACATATAGCTCGTTTACTCGTTGGTTTCATGTTTGTAATCGAACTTTAATATCAATTAATTTATTTGATATTTATTATTTTCTTAATAAAGACCTTCATAAACTTAAATTAGTGTATGCGAGTGATGTGGTTAATTTTATTTCATTACAAGTGAAAAACATAACTATTAAAGTCATCAATGATGGTGAACAAAGTATTATTAATGATTTTTATTTTTATCTTTGCAATTAATAGCATTAAGCCAAAGGCTTAATGTTATTAATTCAAAATAATGAATAACTACAAATCTGAACCGGTAATCTATATATTAATTTGTCACTTTTTACTTTCTCCAGTTTTTCTAATCTTTCACTCATTTGCTTAATTGCTTTCAACTGTAATTTATCAATATTACTTAAATCTAATTGTTCTTCATCAATATCATTGATTTTGTCAATACTTGAAGTTTCAACATTACTATTTGAATTACCCATTATATATTATTATTTAGATTTTTCTTTTCAATTCCTTAATTTCTTTTTCAAGTTTATCTATCTTATCGCTCAACTCTAATACTGGTAAAACTAAATAATTCAATCCTAAATACTCTTTATCTTTGCATACAATATTTTCAAACTCTTTAGGATTGCTTTTAATACTTCATCTGCGATATATCCTATATGAGTTTTACCACCATCATTTCTATCATGTCTTTTAAACTTCTTCGGTTTAAATTTCTTAATAACATTCATACAATTAGATTTGATATTGTCTATGTCATATTTCAATCGTGAGTCACTTGAATCAACAAATGTTCCATTAATCGTCACGGTTGTTGCTGTTAAATCTATATTAGTTCCTGTTGATGGTTCTAGTGTATTACATAGCAATTTCTTCGTTCCTAAAACTGTTACATATTCATTAAAAGTCGATGGAGCATTATTTGTAAAACTTTCAGTATTTACTGTTGTTCCGAAAGTTTTATCAATAGACAGTAGCACCGACGGCGTACTCGAGCTATCAGCAATTCTAAACGCTGTATTTGATGTTCTGAATATTACATCAATTGTAGATAAACTAGTTCCATCGTAATAAGTTGATATTTCACTTGTTCCCATTTTAATATCAGTTCCAGTAGTCATTGAAATATTATTCAAAAATGAAACCGTTGTTAAATCAAATGATTGAATGGTATTAGTTGCTAAATATGCATATTGAACTGCTAAGTTAGTATCAACAGTTACTAATGATCCACCATTAGGCGCTATATGATTGCTTCTTAATGCTCCATTAGTTTTAACATACACATCATCAGCAAATAAATTACCCATAAAATCAGCAGTAGCAGTATTAAAAGTCCATCCGCTAGAAATATTAACAGCTCCGACTATATTAGATTGAACAGCAGGGTCTCCACAAATAAATCTAATTGAAGAATTAGCATCACTATTCCTCATATCAAAAGATGAAAAAGCACTAACATATCTATATAATTCACAATTTGTATCAATTGTTAATTTACCATCAGTATCAATATTAACATTATCACAATTAACAGCAGCATTTGTATAAATATTACCTAACACATCAACAGGTTTACTAAAAATTGTTTTATTAACTAATCCATCGCACATCATATATTGGTTAGAAGCATTAGTAATATCACCAACGCTAACAGCAACAAAATTAGGATGATGTATATAAAAACCTTGTGTTGCATCTGGTGTATATGTTTCTAAATATGGTTCTAATCCATTTATTGAAGTATTGATATTATCTATTTTTGTTTTAATATCCGTTGAAAAATCATTATTTGTAAATAAATTTCCTTTCATATAAACAGCACCTTCGAAATATGATGTTCCGTGTGCTTGAGCAAAATTATACGAAGTATGAACATTACCGTTAATCGTAATTCTTGAAGCATTATTAGGTCTTCCAATAATAACATCTCCTGTATTCCATCCTAACCATAATCTATAAGGAGTAGCACCTTCTAACCCTTGATAAGAGTCTAACTGACATCCTCGTTTAAACTCGAGTCTTTGGTTACTAACTGCGTCCTGGATTCTAAAAATTGGATTAGTATTATCTGTTAAACTAAGTATTAATGGAGAGTTTACTGTTTGCGCAGTTGTATTAACTTTGTCTAATTTTTGTCCTAATGATGTATCCTGTGAATTATTAGTAGTAATTATTGAATTAATTGTATTTGTATTTCCTGTTATTAATCCACTTAATCCATCTGATTGTAAAACATATCTAGCGTCAGAACCTGCTATATCTAAAATAGACGAACACGAAAATAAACCTGATACTTGTAAATTAGATAATATTGTAGTATTATGATTTAATAATATTTTATCATTTTGAAAAGTTGAAGAATTATTAATTTCTACATCTCCAAAACCTCTTTGATTTAAAAACATAGTTGCTCCACTTAAATTTCCATAAACATAACTATCAAAATAATTATTATACATTTCAAAAAATTATTATAATTTCCAAAATTTGCTATTTTAAAAGTCGATGTTGTTGTTATATTATGTATTAATGTATTATTTAATATTGATGTATTTAATTTTTCTGATAATAAATTATTAGTTGTTATTTTATTATAATAATCTGATTCATTAAATGAACCTCCATTATTCTGTAAATCTGATATAGCTGAAATATGTGAATTTACTGTACTATTTAATCCTGTTATTAAATTAGAATTAGAACTAATATTATTAAAATTAGTTGTTATAGTAGAATTTAAATTATTTATTAAATGTGTATTTAATGAAATATTATTGAAATTTGTATTAATTAAGTTAGAATTAGAACTAATGTTATTAAAATTAGTTGTCATAGTAGAATTTAAATTATTTATTAAATTTGTATTTGATGAAATATTATTAAAATTCGTATTTGAAGTTATTGCCAGATTACCTATTAAAAATGTATTTGAACTAATATTATTTGATAATACATTAACTTCTGTCTTATTGTATGATTGAGTTATATCATAAAAATTAGCATTTATCTGCTCCTTTGTGTAAGTGTCTACTTGGTCTGCTTTGTTGTTGAGTAAATCAATTATATCTGATTGATTAGCGTATATGTTTCTAATGTTTGTCACCCCGCTTGTAGAATTGATTTCGCTAATTGTGTGCGCTACAACATTTTCAAAGTTTGTTAAATTTATTGAAGGCATTATATATTAATAGTAGAAAATGATAATATTTATTTATTTTTAATATTCTCATTTTTACTTATTTTTAATCAAGTATCTGCACTCCGGCGTCTCTAATGGATAATATTTGTTCTGATACTAATGTTATGTAAATCGTGTCAGGCATATTTGCTGTTGCCATATTTCCAATAGGTTTCACACGAATTAGAAGCTGTTGTCCGGCTTTAGTGTTAATTCCAGAATATGAAGAATCCGGCACCTTTTCGAAATTCATAGCAAAGATAAACTTATCAACACGATAAGCAGAATATTCAATTGATAAATGGTGTTGATGGAACAATGGTAAATTTAATGCTTTTCGTAAATAATAGAATGCTTGTGTTAATGAACGACAAGGATACTCAGGATATAGTTTTGAACCTAATTGAAGTTGAAATTCTAAATCAAGGTCGGCATTGTAGTATCCACTGTCTTGATAATTCAAATTATACATAGGATGATAGAAATTGTTGTATTCTTTCATAACGTGAGTATCGCCTACTCCACTTTTGTTGAAACTGATGAACGCGGCAACGAGTTTAGATACTGAACGAACAACAGTAGTGTTAATTGACGACGAACCATCAGGAACTTGATTAGATTGACAAATATAAGTATTATACGTAATAGGTAATTCTTTTGAATCGAGGAGGTGAGCAACATATTTATTATGGAGGTCGTTGTCCAAGCTGACCAAATCAGTTTGAAGGAATGCGTTACTAATTGAGAACTGCTCATTTGTATGAAGGCTTGAGTCTGCGTTGCCACTTTCTGGAAACCTCGTGCCACCAACTGTAACAACGCAATCGGTAAAATTTGAAACTAGTTCAAGTTCTAAAACAAGACACGCTTTTAACGGAATATACTTAAATTGATTGAATAAACCAAGCATCGGTTTAAATCCTACAACCATTTTTCTTCTAAAGCCGGGAATTGTGTAAGCGTCATATGCAGGACCAATATGACCCGATGCAGGAACTGCACGACGTGTGTTTAAATCATCATCATATCTATAACCAAAACTCTGGGCGTCTTCATTGTCTCTTGCTCCTTTTGACATCAAACAACTCATCATATGATGATTTCGGTTGTAGTAATCAATGTCTTCAACAAGTTGATTACCAGCAATTAGTCTTACTCTTCTAAAAAAGGAATAAGCAGGAGACAGAGGACGCAAGCGTTTATTGTCTGTCGTGTCAGTGTTTTCAACAGTGAAATAAACCATTACACTCTGTGGGTCTAACCAACTATTATCTTCAGCATTTAACGCTATTTTCAACACACGCTGGCCTGATGAAGGAGTGTAGATATTACTCCCAGAAGGAAAAAACGAGACAGAACGACGGTCGTTGATATAACTTGCACCTTTATTTAATTTAAATGAGAGGTTGTCAATTAGAATATCTTCAGCACTAAAAGTTTCCATTACTATATATATATAATCTAATTTAGAAATAATTTAAACTAAATTAAATAATTTAGTGTGATCCTTTTGATTAGAATTATTATTTTTAAATATTTTCATTTTCTTTTTCTTAATCTTATCTTCAACTGGAGTATTGCCTTTTTCTTTCTCCAAGACTAATTCTCTAATTTCTTCATATGAACTTTTCTTATACTTTTTATTTTCATTCTTAATCATATCATCCGTTGTTTCATTGTCATATTTCTTATGATGTATCATTAATAATAATATGAAAATAGTTTTATGTTTTTTCTTTTTACTATTTCATCAAGGTCTGATTGACTATGATTACACTTGTTTCTGTTGTCATTGATGAGGAAATAACCATTTTGATATTTTGGTACAAACATATTATAAATTGAAATAATCCAGTTATAATCAATATAGTCAGGTCTAACTCTGACACTCCTAATAATGAAACACCCACACTGACATTTTACATGTGTTCGTTTATTATCTCTATTTAAATACTTTAATCTGTCTTCAATTGTTAATGGTTTATATGTTGTTTCACTTTCTGTCAAGTTTTCATTTAACTGATTATTCATATATAATTTATATATACATTTATATATTTAAGTACTTATTTAACTACATTATCGCACTTACAGGTTCAACACTTCTTGAAACATCACGCCCCATATCACCGTATCCAGTTATGTAATCGTGGTTAGTAAATGGATTTAATGAACCAGTATAAACAGTTATAGCGCCACGATCAGCAATACTGACAGGGTCTAAGATACTTCTAAAATTAATGTAATCATCGGTAATTTTAGACCTTGTGATATAAACGGCGCTCCATAAGTGGTTAAAGTTAATTCTCTTTCAGGATAATCTTTTGTTATTTGTGCCCCTACACTTGAACCGAGACTATGTGTTATAAGATGTTTAACTTCATTGTTTTCATCCAATGCTGTTGATGTGTCTTTATATCGTTGTGAATATTTTGTCATTTTAAAAGGTAGTCCAACATCTGCCAGAATGTCATTAACAGCTCCTCCAAACGTTCCTTTTCCAAATGTTCCTGCTACATACATTTTATCACCATCAATATAAAAACCTTTACCATTGCCATAGCTCTACTTAATCCTTGTGCATCAGTTAAATTTGAATTAGGATAATAACTATTTAATATTTTGTCAGTTTGTTTCATAATGTCAGTTATTTTAATTGATTTCTTGTAAGGTTGATAATGTTTAATTTTACCATGCTTCATTTCATAAATTAACTTTTTATTATTAATCATATAATTAAAGTTATAAATTAATTTCTCAATTAATTAATAATGCTGACATACGACGAAGTCCTAAGCAACAGAATAATTTTTAATTAGAAAATTTATTTTCTAATTAAAAATATATTATGTTGACATACAAGAAGGTCTATATTGACAGCGCTCATAGAATTAGTGGTACATCATCAAATTTCAAAGTTGAATTGCCAGAAACATTACAAACAGACAACGGAGTTCATTGCTACATTCACGAAGTAACATTGCCTAACTCTTGGTATTCAATTCAGTCAGGATTAAATAATATATTATACTTTTATTCTTCTCCACTAGTTCCAGATGAAGATAACACAAATGTCCATTATTTAGCGTTACAATTGGACGAAGGAGTATATACTGGCACAGAACTAGCGACAGAATTAAAGGCAAAAATAAATGGTGTTGTAGATAATACTAATTTCTCAAATACTTATGAATTTTTTTATAGTGTAAAAACTAATAAAATAACAATTTATTCAAACTATGCCGATAGAAAGTTCGCTGTATTAACTGATGAACAAATGAAACTAACATATGCAGATTATATATGGAATGGAAGTTTTAATGCTAATAACTTGCAATCTGTTAATGAAGTTTTGGGAAATTATCAAATAGCAGTTTATCAATATAATAATCCTTATGTTTCTGGTTTCGTTAATCTCCAACCCATTAGAAATATTTATATCCATTCTTCTCAATTGTCTAATTATAATCAAGTAAATTTAAGAACCGGCGATAGTACAGTTGTTAAGAAAGTACCAGTCACAGCACCACACGCGGGAATTGTCTTTGATAATGAGTTGAACCCTCTTGATTACTTGGATGTATCAAATAGAAGCTTTAAACAATTAGATTTTTGGATTAGTACTTCATTAGGAAATGAAATTAATTTAAATGGACTGAATTGTTCATTTTCATTATTGTTTGTGAAAAGCGATATTGTTTAAATATATTCTTTAATTTTTCCATATAGAAAATATATAGAACATATTATATGTCAAGTATTGAGGTAGTAGATGTTAATAATGAAACTAAAACAGAAGGAGAATCACCTGTTAATAATGAAGTCATTGAACAAAATGAAACAGTTGATGAACCAACGCCAGAAGAAGTTAAACCAGAAGAAGTCAAACCTGAACCAAAAGCAAAAGCATTACCAAAAGCGAAAGCATTACCAAGAACTAAAAAAGAAGTTGAATTAGTAGAATGTGAACAATGCTCTAAAAAGATGACATTGAAAAGTTTGAGACACTCACACCCTAAAAATTGTAAAGGGGCACCTACTGAATTATTACCAGTTAATCCACAAAAGAATATTAGAAAAATCCAACCAGAAGTAAAAGAAGAAATTAAGAATGAGATTAAACAAGAAGTTATTAAAGAAACCATTAAGAAACCCACAGCGACTGAACTATTAACCCAACATTATGAAGAACTGAAACAAAAGAAAAAACAAGATAAATCAGATAAAATAAGTAAATTAACTTTATCAATGTTTTAAATAATAATCTAATTATTATATATAACAATTATGCTTATGAGAAGTCATAGAAATGTCGAATTTAAAAGGGCTCCACAAGTAGAACGTTCCTACGACTCAAATGATTTGTGGGGTGCTGCTTCAAGAAAGAATTATTTTAAACAATTAAAAGAAACAATGGATGCGAAACAATCACAAGGAGCATTAATAAAGTATAGAAATGATTTAGCTGAAAGCAACAGAACCGAAAGTTATAGAAAGGAGTTAGACAAGATAAGACGAGAGTTGGACAACACACGCTCACCAGATGGAATACAGACAACAGAACAACTCACAGCAAGAAAGAAACATTTAGAAGAAATGATTAAGAATATTTCGGATTAATTTATTTTCTAAATTAATTAATATAATATAATATGATTAAATCAATAAATAGACTGAATACAACCAAACCACATGCCATAGGTTCATTAAAATCACAGCTACACTTAAGACCTTCTTATGATGAATTGTTAAAAGAAACATTAGTAGAAGATGAGAATAGACCATCGATTGAAGATGTAATAGATAGAAAGGCGACGAGATACAGATTAAACCAATATGGAAGTCAGTGGGACAACAAGGACAGCTTAGGATTGTTAAATCAGGAAACGATGAAAAGAAAGGAGGAATTAAGAAAAGCAGAGACAACAGCATCGTCTTCTAGAATAACCAGCCGGTCTTCTTCAAAGTCCGCTTTCTCCACACCAGACAGTCCACTGACAGAATATGAAGAGTATGAAAATGATATACAAGCATCATTTGAAGAACAAGATAGACAAGTCAGAGAAAAAGGGAAAAACTCAGTCCAAGCATACACGAAGATTTGAATAAAGCATCGTCAAGTTCAATACCTGAAGGGGTAGTAGTTCATTCAATGACATCAGATGACGAACTGCCACCTTTAGAACCCATAGAGGAATCAGCAACAGCGAAAAAGGGTAAAGACAATGATGATGATGATGATGATGATGATAAACAAACAACAATTTGTACCACCGAAATAATGGAAATGCACGAAAAAGCGAACGAGATGGAATTACAAAATGTAGAAAACGAAGAAGTGGATGACGAACAAATTTTCAAAAAATATTTAGAAGCCATAAAGTGGATGTGGCCGGTGTATCTTTCGAAAAATCCAGGAACTATGATGGATAATATAATTTCAAAACTACATCAATTCAATGTAATAAATGCTGATAAATACGATGAGTTTAAAGAATTATTAGATGAATATAACAATGCAAGCACAACAGAAAGAAAAGGAATTCGTACTCGGTTAGAAACATATTACAAGGAAAACGTTTATAACAAGTACTTCAAACAGAAACCAAGTTCATCAACTCAACAATAAAAAAAATCTATAATATTT
Source organism: Effrenium voratum (assembly GCA_963377175.1). Lineage (NCBI taxonomy): Eukaryota > Dinophyceae > Suessiales > Symbiodiniaceae > Effrenium > Effrenium voratum. Next base: position 12,832 of record CAUJNA010001845.1, on the reverse strand, counting down.
AAATATGACTGATAAATATTATGGATTAAGAAGAAGGAAAACTTTTGATGAAATGCTGAAAGAAGCGATGACACACAGATTGAAGATTGAAATCATCCCCGAAAGACGGGCATTTGACACATCAATTAACGATATAGACTTTGACGATTTTGACCTTTCAAAATACGACAGGAGACTACGGTTGAATGCTAGGGTTCAAACTGATAAACAAGTTTTATTACATGAATTGACGCCAGACATGTTTGACGAAATACCGCCAACATCACAGTTGTATGAAAACAATGAGGCAGACACACAAACAACGCGATATGTAGCAAAGGAGTTAGATGATGACAAATTCAGTGATGTAATTACAGACAAGAGTGAGGAAAATAGAAAGTGAGAAGATGAACCAGAAGACGAACCAAAAGACGAAAAGCAGGAAGATTTACAAAGTCTTCATTTAACATCATCATCGTCAGCATCAACCGAGAAAGAGGAAGAGAAGAAAGAGGAAAGTCGAGAAATAAAGTCATTAAGAAACTTATTCTTAGGTGGAGAAGATAAGAGTGTGTTTGAATTATTCCAACGAGGTGAGAAGTCATCCACTCCATCAGAACAATCGCGAGAACAAGAAGAAGAACAACCGAGGGCATCTTTCTGGTCAAGACGACAGGTAGAAGCGAGAAGCAGAAGCCACTCACCAGAAGAAAGAGCAAGAGGTAATCAAATGAACAGAAGACAATTAGAAACAAGAAGCAGGAGCAACTCACCCCAAGAAATAGCACGAGGTAGTGAATGGACGAGGGAACAAATGGAAACAAGAAGTAGGAGCAGAAGCCCAGAAAGCACAAATACAAAAAGTAGCCGAGGCAAGAAGAAAAAATAAAACTACTTAAAGAGAAAACGTGATAATATAGTAAAAATGACAGGAATTTTCATTAATGGCAATAGAAAACAGAGAATAACGAATGACGAATTTGATGTAATGGTTGAACTTATGAAAGCGGAAAACGACTTAGTCTTACAGAGGATGAGCGAGAAGGTTAGCGAGAGCGACGACCAACTAATGAGATGGAAGGACGACCAGAAGACCTACCACCAGAACTACTTCAACAAAAACCTAAAACAGCCTTACACCTGCGAGGACTGCGGAAGGACGATATCAAGCAAGTCCAACCTATCCAAACACAAGAAAAGCAATGTATGCAATAAAAACAAAAAACCCTCTTTATGAAAGGATAAATCATTAATCTTATTAAAACTCATTAATAAGATTAATGCGTTGAGTTTTAACCCGGAGCCCAGTTTCTCCAACAGGCAACCCCTACCCAAAACTACTTAAAGAAATATTTACTATATATAATATAGAGTATAGATATATGGTGTCAGTGTCAGAAGAAAAAAATCATAGATTTCATTATAAAAAGTCATCAAGGTGAACTAATACAAAAAGAAGGGAAACAAACACAAAAACTCAAAATAGGAGACAAGAGCTACAGATACAGTAAGAACAAACCCACTTCGAAGGTGTTGAATACCAGACTAAAGGAAGTGGCGAGAAGCGATGGTTACAGAAAACATAGTCTTCTAATGAAAGGGGCTAGCTTCATCAAACTCACACGAGGAAGACCCTTACAGGATTATGTCAAGCGTTTCAAATCCAAAATCACAGATGAACAGCAAGCCTTCAAAGGCTACGCCAACACATATTCGGTCAGTGATGTAAGATTGAAAGGAATGAAAGGCTTATCATACTTAAAATATCAGAAGCAACGAATGGTAGAATTCCTTAACAGAAACCCAAATATGAAAATCATTGTTGAAGTGGATTTGTCGTTAAAGAACACTGACAACGAAGAGATACGACGAAGGCTGAGAAGCAGGAGATACAATGTCCATAACCCAGAAGAGATAAACAGTGTTTTAAACAACATAGCCCACGACATAGAGGTTCAAATTGAGATAGCCGAATTCATTCAATCAGGTCTTGTTCTTCTTAAAGTTGGAAAGCTGGTGATAAGTTATGACAGATACAATCCTACCCGTGGCTCTTCTTATATTCCATTACCTGACTGGGTAGCAAACAAAAAGGCTTGTATCAATATTAAAAACGATGATGAGTTGTGTTTCGAATATTCCGTTCAATGTGGTTTTTATGAGATATACAAAAAAGACCATCCCTGTGATATGTATCATTATAAAAAGTATGTTGATGACAAGTTTATTAAATGGGACAATATAAACTTTCCTGTAGGCAATGATGAGATTGAACAATTTGAAGAACAGAACAAACACACATCGGTCAATGTTTATTACATTAATCCGGATACCAAGAGTAAGACAATTTTATTATACAAAAGAAGCAACAACCCCCAAGCACAGCAAAAGATTGATTTAATAAAGTTGACTGGAGAAAATGCCAACTCGCACTATGTTTACATCAAGAACTATAACAAGCTGATGGGAAGCCAAACCAACAAAACAAATAGGAAAAAGCATCATTCTAGGACGTGCTCACACGGTTTCAAGTCAGAAGAGTTATTAAAACAACACGAAGAACAGGGTTGTCTAGCGGTTGAAGGACAACAAATAGAAATGCCAGAGATAGGAGCTACCATTGAATTTAAGAACCATTTTAAGAAACTGAAAGCACCTTATGTAATATATGCCGACTTTGAATGTTTAACAGTGCCCATTGATGTTAAAAGCAAATCGACAAAAGCGACAACAACATCATATCAAAATCATCGTCCTTGTGGTTTTATGATTAATGTAGTCAATGCCATCACTGGAAGCAGTGAGCCCTATTTATACAGAGGCGAAGATTGTATGGATAAGTTCGTTGAGAAAATGAATGAAGTCAGAGATGATGTAATAAAGAAAATGAAGGAAGTGAAAGAGATAATCATGACTGAGGACGATAAAACAGATTTTGACACTGCTACTAAGTGTTTCGTTTGTGGAAAGGGCTTTCAAGAAGGAGATAAGAAGGTTCGTGACCATTGCCATTTTACTGGTAAATATAGAGGTTGTGCTCATGATGATTGTAATCTTGCTTTTAGTATGAGATATTATAAAATTCCAGTCTTCCTTCATAACCTTAAAAACTATGACGCTCACTTAATCATCAATAAGGCACACGAACTGAGCAAGAATGCCAAAATCGATTGCATCGCACAGAACAGCGAGAAGTTCATAACCTTTGGTTTTAAAAACCTTTGTTTCAAGGACAGTTTTAGCTTCTTATCGTCTTCGTTGGATAAGTTGGTAAAGTTGAGTAAGTATGAAGATGATAAAAGGCGTGAGAACTGGAAGAACAATTTTAGATACAGTGTTAGAAATCCATATGTTAAAACCGAAGAAGATTTGGACTTGTTGACTGATAAGGGGATTTATCCTTATGACTATTTTGATAGTTTTGACAGATTTACTGAAAGAAGCTTACCGCCAAAAGAAGCGTTCTACAGTAAATTAAGTGAGGAACATGTCAACGACAAAGATTCTGAAAGGGCACAAAAGGTTTGGAAACACTTCGGTATTAGAACATTAGGACAATATCACGATTTGTATTTGAGAACCGATGTTTTATTATTGACTGATGTTTTTGAAAATTTTAGAGACTTATGTATGGAATACTACGGTTTAGACCCAGCACACTATTATACGCTTCCTAACTTCGCTTGGGAAGCTATGTTGTTGAAAACTGGTGTTGAAATTGAGCAGTTGCACGATAAAGAAATGTATGAGATGGTTGAACAGGGAATGCGAGGAGGTATGTGTCAGGTCAGTCATAAACTGGCTGAGGCAAACAATAAGTATATGGATGAAGCCTTTGATGAAAGTAAACCGTCAAGTTATATCAATTACTTAGATGCTAACAATCTGTATGGTCTGGCAATGTCTCAAAAATTGCCTTTAAAGAACATCAAATGGGCAAAGAAAACACCTAACATTGAAAAGTGGGATGAAAAAGATGAGTACGGTTTCATCCTTGAAGTGGATTTGGAATATCCAGAAACACTACACGACTACCATTCGGACTATCCACTAGCACCTGAAATCATGAATGTCAATGCTAACATGCTTTCAGACTATCAAAAGGAAATCTTCAAAATCTACTATGGAAACAAAGAACCGAAGGACGAGAAAACCAGCAAGTTAATATTAAATTTGAAAGATAAAGAAAAATATGTTGTTCATATCAAGACTTTACAGTATTATCTAAAAATGGGTATGAAACTCACCAAGGTTCATAGGATAATAAAATTTCAACAGAGGGCTTGGTTGAAACCGTGGATTGACTTCAACACTGGCAAAAGGAAAGAAGCGAAGAGCGACTTTGAGAAAGACCTGTTCAAATTAATGAATAACGCGGTGTATGGAAAAACTATGGAAGACAAAAGAAAACATATGGATTTTGAATTGGTAGATAATGATGTTAGGTATGAAAAATGTGTGAATAATCCAACATTCAAAAATAGATTTATCATTAATGAACATCTGGTAGGAGTGGAGAAAACTAAAGCTAAACTGAAATTGGATAAACCCATATTCTTAGGAATGACAATATTGGATTTGAGTAAATTACATATGTATGAGTTTTACTATGGTGTGTTGAAAAAGAAATACAACGAAAATATCAAATTGATATATACAGATACTGACAGTTATGTAATTCAAACCTTCACGGATGATATCTACAAGGATTTTCAAGGTATCAAGCAACATATGGATTTTAGTGATTATCCTGTTGAACATCCATGCCATGACACAACAAATAAGAAGGTCTTAGGAATGTACAAAGATGAAGTCAATGGAAAAATCATTACTAGATTCATCGGGTTGAAACCTAAATCCTATGCTTTCACAATCCACGGCGAGGATGAGGAACACAAGAAATCCAAAGGTGTCGTCAAGCACAAGGTTAAAAAGGAATTAACATATCAGAACTATCATGAAGCACTGCATCACAACAAAAAGCACGAAATCTCCTACAACTTCATCAGGAGCAAAACACATCAAATATATTCAATGTCTCAAGTCAAGCAATCACTCAGTAATTATGAAAATAAAAGGTTTTATATTGATGCTTTCAATTCAATCCCGTATGGACACTATACAATAAAATAAATATCTAAATAATTCTAATAATATGAAATTATTAGAATTATTTAGTGGTACTGGCAGTGGTGGTAAGGTCGCTCGTGATTTGGGATACAAGGTGGCTCGGTGAAGTCTCCCCTTGTCTTGTTTGAACCCTGACCAAAAAAGGAAAAACACATTGCTCCCTTCAAAGACCCTTAAAATGTATATATGTATAGAAACCCTGAAAATTTAGGTTGGTGTCCCGAAAAAGATATTTAGGTGGTCATCCGAAAAAAGATATTTAGGTGGTCATCCGAAAAAGATATTTAGGTGGTCACCCCGAAAAAGATATTTAGGTGGTCACCCCGAAAAAAAGATATTTAGGTGGTCACCCCGAAAAAAAGATATTTAGGTGGTCACCCCGAAAAAAAACTATTTTGGTGGACAAACCCTGTGACTGCCAAACCTCGAAGAGAACAGTCAGATTGACGAAGACGGCGATGTCTTCTTAACCTCAGGACGGTAGCGGAGTAGAGATTGACAACATGACCATGTCTAGAAAGTGTCATGTCAAGTTGACAACTAAAGCAAACACATTGAAACAGGGCTCTTCCCACTCACTCTGTGATGTGTGGCGTTGCATTGCTTTGTCAAGGCACAAAGACAAACACTATTTTCCTTTCAATCTCGGTTTATGTTGGGTAGAGCTGTTCAATGAGCTCAGTTGCTTGAGCCACTAACACCGCCCTCACTGTCATCACCTTCAGTGTCATCTTCTGACTTGAAGGTCTGACAGAGCACCAGTTCCAGCGGGCGTCTCCTCAGCCATTCGGAGAGGTTCTCTGTGTCCTCTTCAATGAGGTCGGCGTCCTCGTTGTAGCGGAAGACCCACATGATGACGCTCTCATCGGGCTCGTCCTCCACCAACTGACTGAAGGCACGGTCGTTGAGAATCTTGAAGTTGACCTCCTCCAAATCCCAGCCTCTGTTGCGAAGCCACGGTAGGGTATCATAGACGCAACGCCTGATGAGATGTAAGTCAATCTCCTCAATTTCGTGGAACCTACCACCAGCATGTTGGTTGAGCCTCATGATGAACATCTCGTAGCCACCGTGGTTGTTGTTGAAGAACACCTGAAAGGGAAAGCCCAGCATGTAGAAGGCGACGTCCATGGCGTTAGTCATCACATCATCGTGGTCACCACGTCCGAATTCCATGAAGGCGTCGTTGGCTTTCTTGAGCTCCCACTCGTTCTTGAACGCGACCCACTCCTCATCCGAGAAGTGCTTTTCCTCGCGGTGGTAGTAGCATGTCTTGAAGTATTCCTTCTCAATGAGTCTCCTAGGGATGCCGAAGCTCACCTCATTCTCATAGGTCTCTTCATAGACCTCGCTCAAGTCTCTGACGTTCCAACCCCTATGGATGACGATTTCCAAGGCACTCAACTTGTTCTCCATGGTGAGGTTCTCCATCGTCTGAGTGGAAGCATCCACCATCATACCAGAGCGAGACCCCTGACACGAGGGTTGAGGAAGCCGAGCCCAAAACTCTCGACAAAGTCCGAGCATACACAAGTGGCTTCACGACACCAACTGCTCACAGTAACGGAGAACGCATTTTTTTATCTATCCTTCAGGCTGTCTTGGTCTTTGGTCACATCAGTTATGATACACTTACACCACTCGAAGCAGTCAAAAAGGGGAACGTGGCCGTATCGTAATCATGATACGTGTGTATCGTTTCCATGATACATGTGTATCATTTCATTGTGAAATTGATACAAGCGTATCGTTTCCATGATACGTGTGTATCGTTGTCACGATACGGATGAGCTACTGTCCTGGCTCATGTTCATCCCCTCCCAAGTCCGACTGGTGTGGGATGTGTATCACTGAACGGAACAATTACTCGCTGATGCCTCAACATCTGGTGAAACATTCCTGAGCCTTGATGTCAGCTCAGTGTCCACTGCAACGATAAATGGGGACAAATTCAAAGAGGCTACGCCATTGGTCTCAGAATAGGACACAAAATCGTCCACGAAGGAACTCATCAACTTTGAAAGGAGATGTCCATGCATCTGCTCCAACTTGACCTTGCAAAGCTCAAAGTCTTTCAGGGCGGGAAACAGAAGTGGGAGACACTTCAGGAGACGTTCGTCGTTGGCAGTGTTCCGCCCTTGAGCAGGTCTACCAGGTTTGATGATGCTCTTGAGCGATGTCAGGTTCTCAGTGCTCGTGTGCTTCACCACGAGGTTGATGAAGGAAGCCTCAGCTCTGCTCTTCAACAGAAGAAACTCAGTCATTTTGCCCTGCTGTTCATCCAAGAAGGTCTGAAATGTCGCTGGAAGTTGGTCTGCACTAACTTCATCCATCTCCTCCTCACCCACGCATAGCCTCTGGGTCTTGGCTTTTAACTTTCTGACTGCCTCCTCCTTCTTGACATAGTTCTTCCTCACCATCCCTGGCATCCCACCATAGATGGCAAGCGTCATGTCAATGTAGGTGTCCTCGTCGAGGTCAAGGGTGTCCAGCATCTCCTCATCGTCCAGGGTTCTGTCCATCACCCGCAGATGCTGGTGCATGACAGGGACATGCCACTTCATCCAACCTACCACCTTGAGCATCTTGACGCTCCAAGTTCTCTCCACGAGCACGATGGCTGTCTCCCGCATCTCCACATTGCGAAGGCGAACTTTAAAATGCTCAGCATCGTCATGTCCACCATCACCATCCTCCGGCTCGCTGTCGTTTGGCTCGTCGTCGTCATCTGGTTCGTCAGCATCTTCACCAGACTTCTCATCTTTCTCTGTCTTGTCTTTGGTGGAGACCAGAACCAAGGGTTGAGCCTCATCATCCTTGACAAAGTCCTTGTAGTGCTGGGTCAAGTTCATCTTCTCAAGAAAGAGCAACATCATATTCACCTCATTGACCTTCTCGAGGTGTTCTCGCTTTAGCTTCTGTGTCCAGTGCTCTTTCTTGAGCGGACGTGCTGGAGACGATGAAGCAGTTGATGGCTTGGACAGCATGGTTGGGCTCAAACCCTTTGACTAAAGGGCACAGTCCGACTATACAAATCGCTGTTTGAATAGATGCATCAAACACACAAACTGCTTTCAAGTGTCTCAAATCGCTCACATGCAGGAATGGTGAGAATGTCTGAATGGCACAAACAACACGTTCACTTTTTTTCAGTGAGCAATCATCTGTGCATGGTTTCTGGTCTGAAAGATGCCATCGGGAAGTCAGCAATGACACATCGTTCACATCCTATCAAATCAGGGACAAAAGAGCTGTCAGTTCTCAACGACATTCTCGTCCTCTTCACTCTGGCTGGTCTCGCTCTCGCTCTCGGGGTTCTCTTCGTCCTGTTCCTCCTGCTCGTCAATGTTCTCCATGATGGGCACAACCAAAGAGACCGTATCGCCATCGGCAAGGGTGGTGGTGTAGATGTAGGTGCGATAACCTTTCAGAAAGGTCTCACCACCCCATGCCAACTTCACCTTCGTCCATTGCTTCTTCGGCAAGTCCAGCATCTCACAGACATGGTCGCGGAGATTTGCCAAAGTTTTGCGCTTCTTGATTCTCACCTGAGACGTGGTGTCGTCGGGCAACACAAACGTCAAGTTCAAGTAGCCACCCGTCTTGACCTTCAATTCCTTGTCTTTCTCCGCCTTTGCAATGGCTTTCGCCAGAGCACTCTCCTTCGCCTTTGCCTCAGCAATCAGTGCCTCACGCTGTTTCGTGAAGACCTCGCGCTTCAGCTGAAACTTCTTGATGATGGCTGAGAACTCCTCCTCCTTCTTTTCCAGCTCCTGCGTGGTCATAGCCTTAGCCATCCCAGCCAGCTCAAGGATTTCAGGGTCGGCTTCGACAGCGTAGCCCTTCTTTTCGGTCATGGTAGTCTTCTTCGGTGCCATTGTTTGAAGGCAAAGGCGCTGAAATGCGAGGTGAGACACAGCAGAGTGCTACAAACAGCTTCAACACAAAGCGGTTTGGAGTCATGGTGTAAGTGCAACTCTCAATCGTTGAACAAAGTTCCATGTCAGCTGGCACAACCTCGCGGTTTCCCACTGAGCTTCCCGACAGAATGGTAGATTGTAGTTGAAGAAGTCGTGGCATGAGGCAACGACCGAATTGATGGGACGACAAACCACAACAACCGCCCAAAAGCCAACCCATGAAACCACAGAAAGTCCTATCCTCTTTCAATCAATAAAACTAAAAGTTGAAATCTGGAACGAAACAGGGGACCAAATCATCAATTCGTTACCACATCCATATCGTTATTTCATGCCCCCAAAATCAGCCTTGAAAAAACGAATAAGGTGGTACACGTGTTGAATTGTGAAAAAGAAAACAGAACAGGCAACCATCTACCCCCCACCCCCTAGGACAAGCCTTTTCTACATTTTTTCCCCTCCCCTCCCCTCCCCTCCCCTCCCGCCCTCTGCCGCATGCAGGGGAAAGAGCAAGGGCAAAGAGGAGGGCAGCCAGCTCAGAGCGTGCGTTTTGAAGTGGAGGGCCATATGCGTTCAACACGCACCTTTACGAACCCTTTAGTTGGAAGTTTAGACAACCATTGTGGGGACTCAAGATTCCTGAATAGGAGCCTTGGCCATGACTCAAATAAGCAGTTTGGCCATGGCACATGTCGAGTTGATTCATTGATGGGTTGATCTGGTTAGCAAGTTCTTTTGGCCGGGGAGGGGGGTTGTCGTGGGAAGTGAACGTGCCAATCCCATGCTTGTACGTTGATGAACTGAGAAACCCGCCACGGGTTTGCCTCTGGAGCAGTGGCCGCTGCAGACAGAGGCAAAAGAGAAAGCCAAGAGAGAGAGAGGGAGAGAGTGTGGAGCTCAAGGCCGACTAGGTAAAAGCCAGAGCAGAATCGCTAAACCATGTTTGGCGACCTGGTGTTTGCACATCCACAGAGTGGGCTCCGACATCAGTCGAGTCATTCACAAGATTGGCAGCTGCAACGTGCACTCAGGGAAGGGCAAAGGAAAGGGGAAAGTTGCGAAGCCTTAGCCTCAGACCAGATGCTTCGAGAGAGCTGCGTGGTGTGTGCGTGTCTTTGCGTATCGCGGGCCTCTCAGTTCATCGCTGTTTTTCGGGGTTCCGCGCTCTTGACGCTTGGCTTTCTCGACTAAATTCCTGAAGCCAATCACCTCGCACAAAGAAAACAAACTTCGCTCCCAGCACGTGTCAGGTCCGGCAAGTGGAACAGCCCGGAGGACCGGCCAAGCGAGGGGCTTGCGGGCGGTTTATGTTCCACCACGCGTGTCCTTGCAGAGCGCTTGATGGTGTTCTAAGAAACACCCGCCCATTCACCGGGAGCCTGATTGGGGCATCTTGGCTTAGTGGAGGGGTGCCAAAAGGACAAAACAAAAAGAACACGCCCAGAACCTTCTTTTCAACTGCTGGCTTGTCCACAGATCCGAAAATCCATTCCAGAAACCAACGGGTTGCCTGGTACCGACGTGGACGTGCCTCGGAAGTTCTTGCTGTTTTTTTTTTGAGTGAGCATGTTCGAGCCACTCTTGTTATGCAGAAGAGGTGCGCAACCCCTGGCCGGGGGAGGAGGTGACCACGTTCAGAACCACTCTTGATCCGAAGCTCCCAGTAGCGGCACGGTGCCAAATGAGTACGGATGGAGAAAGGAGCGTGTCTTTGGAAAAGGTCACCCTTCTTTAGGGCTGTTTCAACAGGAAGCCAAAGCCGGCTTGAAGGTTCCAAAGCCGAACTTGAATCAGTGCCTTTACGAATGCTTGGGAGTTGTGGTGCCAATTCTTGATGAGCACCCAAGCATTTGTATGATACCGGCCGTGCAGTCCATCATCCGGTTAAAACTTGTGGGCCTTTGGCTTTCCCTTCCCGTTTTGACGTCAGATATCCTTACCCGTGCCCATTTGCCATTTTGCCTTGGAGTACCCTCTATGCGCGTATCCGTTGTGCGCTTTGACATTGGGCCGAAATGGGCAGCAGGGCACGGTCCCCCCTTTGCGAACAAACAGCAACGGCGGAGTTTGGACGATGCCTTGCCCACATCGTCCGTTGCTTTTGCGGAACGGGAAAATGTGACCTTTCCCGACAATCGGTGCCAAACAAAGCCAAACAAATCGATTTGGATAATTTAAGCTGAGGGCAGGTTGGGATTTGTTGCACCCGCACAAAGAATCAAAGGACGCTGTTTAAAAGTGCCTAAAAAGCGTTTGGTAGTTGGTTACAACTCACCCCCCTTTTGGAAGTTAAACCACTAGACATGGAAGCTACAAGGAAGACAAATGAAATTCCGTGTGCCCAGGAGCCGCCAGGCTACAGGGCTAAGGCTGGCGGGTGATTGGGAGGGATCCAGCATTTGCATGCACGCACGCATGCAGGCGCGCGCGTGCGCACGCTCACACGTGCACCACGCACGCACGCACGCAAACCACGCATGCGGGCACGCACGCCCTACGCGCTCGCATACATACGTGCACATATTCAGACCCTCCTCACATAGGCCTCCCTTGGACCTAGCTCACCAATGAGAATCGACAATAAGACTAGGAATAGTAGACGCAACAGAAGTACTGATAAGGATAGCACCACTTGTGCAAATGTGTATGACTCACCCAGCCAGGCTCGCTTTCTTGGCTTTTGCACATGTTGCCAGGGACGGATGGCCTGGCACGAGGAGCCCAACGTCTGGGAGGCGTCGAGGGCGGGGGGGGGTCTTGGTTCAGTTTGAAGGTGGGACGCCTCTTGCTAAAACCACCTTATGCTTCTGCCTCAAAAGGGGGACCCAAAACCGGTTGGTTTCCTTTTGATTTCCCTTTAAACATCAACTACAACAAGTTCCACCAATTTGAGAAACGCTTAAGCGAACAAATAGGATGTCACTTTGATAGACGCAGTTGCTGGCAAGGGATGCAAGGTGTCCCATTGGTCAGTTCCTTTTCTCATGTGCATGGTCGTCATTATGCCCTTGTTTGTTTTATGTTTGTGCTTTTCTCAGTTTTCTGCGTTCTCTCCTTCTTGGTTCCAGTTTCCGGCGGTTTGGCCCAACATCCTGTGAAGAAAGGCGTGCCTTGATTCTGAAAATCCCAGGGGCAGCTTCAGCGCAAGGACGCCTGCAGTTTGGACTCAAAAAGTGTTTTTCCTCCCTTTAGCAGGACTCAACCCCCGCCACACCACCAAGCCAGCCGAGGGTAGTATGAAGGGTGAAAGGAAGACACATTTTGGTGTGATGGCTTTATTCGGCTATGGAGTTAGTTCCGCAAGCTATTTTAGTTGCTCAGGCCCTTAGATCCAAAGGTGACTGCAAGGACTTTCCGAGTGCTTCCAAAATTGGGGACCCTTCAAGTTTTTCCTGTTTCCTGTGGAAAACACATCATTCAGAATCTAGACTAGGCAGCCTGAAAGGCACGGCGCGCGTCATTAAGGTGTATTCAAATCCAAGGGTTTGTTTCTCCTTTGCCAGGCTTAGCTTACCTTTTGGACCTTTTGCCTTCCTGGCGTTCTTTCCTTTTCCCTGTTTTCCAAGAGCCGCTCACCCAACTAATGAAAGGGAACTCCCCCTTAAGCCTCTCTTATAGAGCGCTTTTATTATTGAGGGCTGCAAAAGGTCGCGTGGCTGCACCAAACCGTGCTTAGGGCAAGCTGAAGCTTTTTGATGACCGGATGCTCTGGTTTGGGGTTTTCGACGCTGCAGGTTTCTCGCGACCAGGCGGGGCTGCAGACTGGGATTTTTGTTTTTTCTTTCAGGAGGTGGACCCCTCAA
>CAUJNA010001844.1:32500-54091 GCA_963377175.1 Effrenium voratum | reverse complement strand
CACGCACGCACGCACGCACGCACGCACGCACGCACGCACGCACGCACCCACACACACACAGACACACACACACGCACCCACACAAACATGCGTTACATTACATCACATGACAGTGCGTGAACAAACATGGCATGATATTGCGCACACAGTGCAAACAAAAACGACGATTTAATTGCATGAATTGCCACACATTGCACTGCATTGCGCAACGTTACGTTGTGTTGCGAGACATTACACGTCATGCGTGCGCGAAGAAACACGTACACACACACACACACACACACCACACACGCACACACGCTTGCACGCGTGCACATTTCACGCAAAGGCACACGCGCAATACATAATGACACACGCGTGGGTACAGACAGCACGCACGTGGTACACTTACAGGCATGGCATTGCGTTACATTACATGACAACGCATGACAAACGTTACACGCCACGCGCGCATACATTGCACTCACGCAGGCACGCGCGCGCCACACACACGAAAACACACGCTACACACAGCGTCGCATCACAGTGCAAGCCAAGACGTTGCGCGGAAGCACCGTTCTACCCACGCATACAGATACATACATGAGTTGTAGATTACACACATTCAACAGACACTACCGCTTTATTGGACTCTTGCAGAACAGATCCAGGGCCGAACCACACATTCTCTACTACCACTTGCGGAGCGGGTGAACGAAAGCTAGTTGTTGCATGAGATGGGTCGGTGACAGAGTGGATTCATGGGTAGCTTGTGTACAACGAGAGGCCCGGCAAGATTCGTAGGATGCGACACGCAAACGCACATGGTGGCGTGGCAAACCTTGAAAAATGAAAACAACGAGAGGCGTCAGAAGCTGTCTTAGAGCACCTCTGGGTTCTGCATGCTGCGTGTGCAAAGAGTCTTGCGAGGTGGTTTGCTGAGAAGACTGAGGTCTCAAATGAACAAGCTGAATCGGTGGAACACCAAATCCAAAACGGGCAAACCGAGACTGCTGAACACTGAGCCACTGCCCGGGGGGGGGGATGGACCAGGGAGGAATCGAGCCTGAGACCGGGGGGGGGGGGAGGGGGGGGGGTCTAAATAATTGATGTTTTCCAATCTTTTCGGCTCAAATAATTGTAAAAAATCAATCTTTCGGCATTTGAGCCCCTTACCTTGCTTACGCAAGGAGAAACTTCAGCTAGCTAAAGCTAGCTTTCGTGACAAGGTGCCTGCTCCTTCGGGGATACGGTACCCCCGGCAGTGGGTCTCACCCCCCCCCCTCCCCCCGGTGGTTTTTAGAGTTCACAGAGATAAACGCACCTTTTGTTGATACTTCTTCGATGATTTTTTGCAGAGTTTCTCAAGTAATGTTGGACCTTGTTTACTGTGGGGCCCCCCCCTTCCTGAAACAGTCAAAACAATCCTGGGGTCCTAAATAAGGAGTTGGTAGGGAGCTTGGATGACTAGTATTGCCAACTTGCCAGCACTTTCATTTGGATTGCCACTACTTGGCTTAGTATTGTCAGCACTTCCTGTTGGGTTGCCACAACTGCCAGCACGCTGCCACGACTTGGTTTAGTATTGCCAGCGCTTCCTTTTGGGTTGCTACCACCCCTAAGACTGGACATTAAACATGATACCCAAACAGTGCCCTTTAAAGAGGATCAGCCCCCTCTTGTGCGCAGGACTGTTTGGGGCTTGTTTTTGGATGGGCAAAAAAAGAATGATGGTTGGGGCTTAGGATCAAATCAGGAATTCTTTAGGCTCAGGTCTTGGCCTGGTCCCTTGCTAATTGGAGCCCCTTTTAAAGCAAGAGGCTAAGATCTGACCTGGAGATTCCTAACCCACCCACCCCTAAGACTGGACATCAAGCATGGTACCCAAACAGTGCCCCTTAAAGAGGATCAGGCTTTTTTGTGGGCAACCCCCTTTGCAGGACTGTTTGGGGCTTGTTTTTGGATGAGATTTAAGTAAAGAATTTTGATGGTTGGGGCTTGGGATCAAATCAGGAATTCTTAGGCTCAGGTCTTGGCCTGGTCCCTTGCTAAGCTTTTAGATGTGGGGCTTCAGCGTCTCAGCTTGCAACCAAAGATTTGCAGAGTTTCACTACTGAAACTGAGCTAGGAAGCTGAGAGGAGAAATCAGTTGCCCATATTGCGCATTTTGAGTCTGATTTTTTCAACGGGATTTTTTGGGGTTCGATCTTGACATAAACCATGGTACCGAAACAGTGGGGGGTCGTGTTTAAGCCGGGGAAACTTGACTTCAGACTACCGATATTAAACGAGGTGCAACATTTTCATTCTGACTTGCTGCTGGGTCTCACGCAAACTTAGTTGGATTTCCGGCAAAAAGCTTCCACAAGTTAATTCTGCGACGCTTTCTCTTTCTCTTTCTCTTTCTCTTTCTCGCTTGCGAAAGTGCTGCGCCTACCACGAAATCTGTACCTGAGCTTGCGAAAGCACTGTGCCTGCCACGAAATCTGTACCTGACCTTGTAAAAGTGCTACGCGTGCCACGAAATCTGGACCTGACCGTACGAAAGTGATGCGCCTGCTACGAAATCTGTACCTGAGCGCAGCGAAGGTCACCTGCAGTTGAGCACCGTGGTCATGAATGCAACCTGCTTGGAGCCAAAAGACGACACAACAATGATCATCAGAACGTGACCAGAATACGGGCGAGGGAACAAAAACAAGCCTTTAGGCATCAAAAAACCGGTTTTTCCTGAGCACCAAAAACTTATTAGGGGCCAAAAACAAGCTTCTTCTCGTAGATTGACTGCCAAGGATGAAAAGTCAGAGGATCAAGAAAACGTATCAGGGGTCAAAAAGAACTTCTAGGCTCAAGTCATGCGTCCAAAGGACGATACCCAATAGCAGAGACAGAGCGTCGTCCCTTTTCTGCCGCAGTCATGTTTGATCGGCCGTGCGCACACTGAGCGAGCGAGCCTATTTCACCCTTACAAACCCTTGCTGCCTCTGGGGCGACTAATATGTGCAAGACTGTTGGGGTTTTGTTATCAGGCGTGGCTCCAAATATTTATGTTGTCTTGCGCTGGCAATCGCTATGGATACTTCGGATCGGAAAGTTCGAGCATGACGAGCGGGAAACATGGCACGCAATCGCGAGCGCAACTCATAGTCAGGGCGAACCAAGTTGCGTGGTGGAACTGTATCAGACACAAACATGGGAGAGCAAAGGTGGTGGAAGGCAACCTTCAAGATCACCTCGATCGTTTACACTGTGCGTAAGCGTGCTATCAAGAAGGATCGATTGAAAAGAACGATCAACAGTGAGAAAGCTCAGCTGGGGAGGCGGCAACCACAATCAGCAACTGCGACAAGAGGACGTTTGTTTGACAGTCCTAGCAGGATTGAAGAGCTGGAGCTGGAACGTGCGAAGAACCAAGTTGATAATGTTGCAACCACGAAATGGTAGGCGCACAGGGGACGACAAAAACACGTCCCAATTATCGCTAGGTTACTACCTTGGTACAGATGTGTGTGGGGAACAACAGTGAGACAAGAGGAGCAAGCAGCGAGTATGAAGGGGAGCTTTGGGTTGCAGCTTCACCAGGGGCGAGGGTTGCGCAGCTCTGCGCAACCCAAGGACGAAGCGCAAGCTTGAGAAAAGCAAGGCAAAAGGCAAGCCCGCATCAAGATCAACAAAAGCACGCTCAGCAACAGAACGAGAGCGATCGGGCGAGGGCAAGATCTACTACAGGCCAAAGTTGCTAGGGGAGCGATAGCGGTTACGGCCGCAAAATGGCTCCAGGGTCCGTCGGTTCCCTGCATCAAGGATCGGTTGACAGAAGCGTCTTTCAGTGTTACACAGCGCGGTCGGACCAGTTCCAAGAACCGCGATTCTTCGCCAGAGACCGGGGACTGACGACGACTACGACGAAGATGAATAGGAGGAAGAGCCCGAAAAAGAAAGAGGCGGACGGTCGTTCTCACAGAAGACGAAGAGGAAGAAGCAGAAGTCGCGATAGTTGCGGGAGGATCGAGAGGACTCGGATATCGAGGAAGGAGATTGCGCCGTCCTGGCCGAAGATCGCCCAGCTTGATCGCTGGAGATTGACAGTCGCAACGAATGTATGTAGCACCCCTGCAGATTCAGATATTACGCGCGCGTGTGCCAATGCGTGAAGCGCGCGCGTGTATGTTCTGAGAGTGTGTAACGCAGCGCAACGCGTTGTAATGCGATGTATTTTTTGCTAGGCGTGCGTCTGCGTATCCATATGTGTCAGGTGTGAGGGCCTCCGCGAGGGGCGCGCTGGAATGTGTTGTAACTTGCTGTGATGTAGCGCGGTGTATCGTTGACAAGTGTAATGTAACGTGCGTAACACGTGTGTCAGTGCATATACGAACACGCGCGCAAGTATCTACACGCACGCGCGCACGCGTGCCCGTGCATGTATGTACTGTGGAGCATCGTAACGCAACGCGCTTGTGAATAGTGGAGGACTGAGAACGGATGTCCCTGGTCCTGATATATCCCTGTAAGGCGCTCTGCTAGGTCCTTTTGTAATGGCTGCAGGATGAATGCAACTATTGTACAAGAGGGGCCTTGAGCCAACATATTCGTGGTGATTGCAGGGTCAACTTGCGAAGCAAAAGCAACACAAAAACAGACACAATTTCTTTTGACCCTGAACACCAAAATTGTATTCTTGGCTTCATGGCCTTTAGCCGTAGCCATGGATATGGTGTGCTTGCTGTAGCCGTATTGAAATTTAAATCATCCTTTTTCTGTCGCGGATGAACTGTCTTGTTGGCAAAATGTCAAATGTTTTGTACTGGTTGGACGAGATACCTAACTGTATCTAAAACGGAAATTGTGAGAAACACTTTGTACACGCGGAATTGTGTGAAACTATTGATCACTCGCAGGCATAGTCTTGATGTGCAGGAGGATCAATTTATTGGAATTTGCGGCGTCGTTTTCCGTGTGAATGCTTTCAGCATGGATTGTCGTCAGAGTATCTCATCGCTTCTGCGAGTACCAACGGTAGCTGCCATCCTTGGTAGCCAGAGCTCTTCCATCCTTGCTGTGGTCCCATGGCTTCCATGCGGTCTCTTTCTCCTTCTTCTTGTTTTGGAGGTACTCCTTCCTGCGGTGGAAATTTCTTTCTTGTTCAGCTGCGAGGCTGCGAAGTAGTAGCATCTCACTGTTGATGTGCTTGTGGCGCTCGGCGGAAGTGACCTTGTAGTCGGAGATGACCTTGTCAACATCTTGCATCATGGAACCAATCTCGGATTGACGGAATTCTTGTTGGATGTCTGTCTTTCCCAACTGAACACAAAGGTCATCACGCAATCCGGAAACGTTCTGTCATATCCTGAACCTTCTTTCATATGAAGATGGTGGCGAGCAATGGGCTTGAGTGTGCAAGAAGTCGACATGGTGAAATCCATTCGCTCCGCCAAAGGCATGTCTTGTTTTCCTTTCCAGAGGTTCTTGAACTTCTCCATGATGTAATTCATGAGGCCGTGTTCAGGATTGTAAACGGATTGCAGCTTGCTGAACGTATTTGCGGACTCGCATCGCAGTGGGAGTAACGAGCGGCATGATACCTTTCTGTACGTCTTCTTTTGCTGCACCATGGCTGACGTTCGGATGAATATGGAACACTCCAACGGTGACAAACGGAAGATCAGCTTTGGTGACATGGCGGGTGTCGTAGGAGAGAACAGGATCCTGAGTGGATTTTGGAAATGCTCCACGGATCTCATTGTTCTGCTCGATGTGGATGACGACAATCTTGCTGTTCTTGCCATGCCATTGAACGGTGGTGCGTGGTGGCAATCTCTGTCCAACATACTGCTCCTTGTTGAGGAAGATGGATGTTCCGGTGGATGCCAGGCAGTCGGATGTTGGAGTATCATAGTCCGGATCAGTGCAACCGTCTCCAAGCCGGAAGAAGCATCTGAACATTCCAAATGTTGTACTCCAGAATTGGCTCTTCGTTCAAATGTAAAGTGCCAACAGTTCGACTCGGGCGTGTTTCCCACCTTGGACAAAGCATGCGATGGACTTGGATGACCATAGCTTGATAACGATGCCTTTGTATCCGCATTTTATGAACAGCTTGATGAGATCGAGGGTCTTACCTTCTTCTGGGTAGAGGAACGCATCTGCCTCGTTGATGCAGAGGATATGTGCACTGTTCTGCATCATCTGCATGATGAGCGGTCGGTGCTTGATTGGCCAGGACTTGAGTTCTCGACTATCCAGCCTCGGACTCCTTCTGAGGTTCCCGTGATTCACTGTCAGGATGTTGAGTGAAATGCTGGATGGATAGTCTTTTCTCTTGAGGTAGTCGACAACTTGGCCATCAGTTCCTTGCGTCAAGGATCCCAGAACGTTCGGAACTGAGATCTTTGGCACACGTGAATCCAGATGAGAACATCGAGGACGATGAGTTCTACTTTGAGCACGCAAGTGAACATCCGACCATGGAAGGGTTCAGAGCAGCGCAGAACCCTTCGGGGTATCCACTGCGACTTCCGATCGGGCTCAAGAAGTTGAAGAACCACCACAATCCTGAGCTCATCAAGTCATTCAGCAATCGGTCAGGTCCTTGTGTGCCTTCTTTGGATCCATGTCATGAACTCCGTGAATGCTTGCTTAATCTCGTCGAGCTCTTTTGCAGCATCGGCCTTGGACATTTCCCGGCCCCCCAAATAGATGTCCTGAAATTCCTGATTGAATTCAGCCACATTGGCCGGATTGGGGGGTTCCACGATGACCTTGACCTTGACCTTGACGGATCGATCTGCTCTTGTTCTCATGCTTTCCTCATCATGATCTGTCGAATGCCGTCTTTTCTTGGTCTCGCTGGATCGCTCTTGTTCAGGTTGATACTTGTTGTGCTTGTCGTGGGAGATGCCCTTGTCAATGTGCTTGAAGAAGCGCTCAGCAAACTCCTGGATCTTGGATTCACATTGTCCTCGGTCATCATGGTCGAGATTCTTCTTCATGATCCAGTGGCTGTTCAGCAGGGGCTGTCCATCGCTATCGAATGCTGCGATGATGCTGCATGGATCGATGGTGTGTTCTGACAGGGCAGTTCTTTCTTCCGTGATTCGGATGTTATACTGATTGTGTCTTGTGAATGCAAGGATCAACAATGCAGCGCGTCCCTTAGGGACATGGGTCAGCGCTGCATCTGATTCCTGATCATCGTAGATGATATCGTCGATGCGTGACATGTGAACGTGTTGTCTTCCCCGAGAGGTGTAAGTTCGTCCTGGCTTGATGCCTTGCTGCATGATGGTCTCGATCTGAGTTCCATAGCTGGCATGGAACATAAATGTGACGGCCTTCTTCCTGAACAGAACAATCTTCCTGTCCTGCTCGATGGGTTTCGGAGCTGCCGTGCTCTCATATTCATGGTCTTGAGCACGAGGCTTGGATGCATTGGGCAAGTCGTATCATGGCTCTTCCCAGGTGTTCTTCCACAAGGGTCTTCCAATAGCTTCCAGCTCAACAAATCGTGAGTGACCACTGTTGCATCTCACATACAGGTCCATGTTATCGTCGTTGAAGAATGACTCAGGCTTGAGTGCATGGAATGCTGCTTGGGATGTGAGGTTGTCCTTCTTGGTATGATCCATCAAACTTCGGATATACGAACGCTAGCTCGAATCTGGATTTTCGAAAGGATGGAAGCGTTGTCATCAGGAATATGCCTGGTATGGTGCCAAGAAAGTTTCTCGCATGGGTGATCGCACACAATGCCTCATACAGTTACTCAGTTCGCATGATCCATCAATGTTGAAATGGATTGTCCTCTTTAATTCTCGTCCTTCTCGTGGATGGTGTCGAAGGCATTCAGAAAACAGTCTGCTCATTCTCTCCGCTCTCCAGAGGATGAAGTGGGCGATGGGCTTCGCATAGGACTGATCCATTCCGTAACATATGCAGATGGATTCGGCATTGGTGATGGGCTTGTCCATGTCGATCTGCCCGTTGGGTTACCATTGGGATGACCTCAGTGCTGAAACTCTTGGGATCGTCATTGGTCAGGCATGACGGAGACATGGGAACATTTTTACCAATCCCTCGACATTACACCAATATTGCTGGGATCAAATACACCATGGCCGAATCGAGCTGAAGCAGCAGTTAGGATATTGAAGGCTCAGCTGAAGATCATGCTCAATTCGATCAAGTCGGGTAATGCACCTGCAACACTGAAGAAAGTGAGCTCGCATTCGGACGAAGACCTGCAGATCCTCATCCAACTTGATGTCGCAACACCAACTCAATTGACGATCGACCGGAATGAGGAAGAGCTTGCAGCAATCCAGATCAAGCAGCTGTCCAAGCAGGCATTCCAAGAGGCTCGTCAATCCGAGGACATCCGGAGAGACCTTGCTCAGAACTTCAGGATGAGCTCCAAACCTCTTCAGGTGAAGGACAAGGTCTTTACTGGCAGGAAGGCAAGTCCAAGATAGTCCAAGAGGAAGCAAGGGAGGAATATGACTAAAAGGAAAAGTCATTTCCTTAGAAGGAGCAACGGTTGGACTTGATCTCTCTAAGGGTTGTTGTATTACACCCTGGGATTACACCCTTGGGAAATGGTTCAAAATGGTCCAAAATAACCCGGAAATACCTACATGGGGTCATTTCCCAGTGGGCGTAATCTCAGGGCGTAATACAAAAACCCTTAGAATCTCGGATCAAGACTCATCAAGGTCAACATGACGAACGTCAGAAAGGATGAAACCAGGGAAACCTGGAATTGATTTCTTGTTGCCTGATGAGAAAGAATCCTTGCAGAAAGAACAAGGAGGTTCTTCAACCGATTCCAAGAAGAAGGGGGTCATCCATTCCCACTCTGAAGCCAGCATCCTCACGACCATTGCGCGTTGCTGGAAAATCAATCCCTCAGTCTGCAGCATCGAGATCTGCGGAGAACATGTTCGTGGAAGATATGACATCCATCCCTGAGGGAGCACATTGGAACTGTGTACATAAGGGGAAGATCCACGTTCTCGACATCTTTGCAGGGAGTGCCAGATTCAGTCAATGGTGCGCGCTCTCCGGTCTCAAGGTGGGGACTCCAGTTGACATTCGCAGCGGATTTGACGTAATGACACCCAAGCGACGACACATGGTTATGGAGATCATCAAGGCGCAAGCGCCTGATCTCAGTCTCATGGTGCCAGTCTGTGGACCATGGTCAAACATTGGGAAAAGCGAAAGCGCTACATGCGCATGGTTGAGTTCGTGGCATCCATTGCGCGATATCAGCTGAAGCACAGAAGATATTTCATCATTGAAAATCCCCAAACACCCAGGATCAGGAACTTGAATTGCATGACGCAACTCTTTTCAGATCCATCCGTGACTTGGGGAGATTTTCATTTCTGTGCGCACGGGCTGAAAGATCCTGAATCCGGACTCAGATGTCTCAAGCCAACAAGCTTGATGCACTGCTTGCCTCTCGAGGTAATGAGACCGATTTTTGGAAAGTGTACAAACTTCACTTGCTCAGTAAAACATGAGCATCAACCCCTTGAGGGAAATGCCGGCACTTACGGAAGCAGAACAAAACTGGCACAGGTATATCCTTACCAGTTCTGCCAGGATCTCGCGCACATCGTCATGCGTCACCTGACACTGAAGGTGAAACCACTTGACAATGAAGTGTGCCACATCTTTGAGCCGTTCACCGACAGACAGGTTGATATCCTTCGTCAGGAGATGGCTGCCATCGACAAGTAGTTCAACATGACTAGCAGCAGCACTGCTGTTAGAATCCAGGACCTCCCGTTCAACAAGAATGTTCCGCCATTAGTCATCAGCAGTCAACTAGTCCAGAAGTTTCATCGGACACTGAAGCAGTACCCTTCGGGGCAGAATCCAAATGACTGACGATGTCAGTACAGGTGGGATGGTTGCAAGAAGTTGCGGCAATTGTGCATTTCATCCGCACAGCACGATGCATGCACGGCATACGCCCACTCGATTGGCATCAACATGCCGAACAACTCACCTCCGGACGATGCCATCAAAGCCTTCTGGCAACCAGATCAGCTGAACAGAATTTGGGTCTTGCCAGCATCCAAGTGCAACTGGGAGAACTACCATCCGAAGACGTGGCATGCGGTGATGTACCCATCAGTCCATCACTCCTTCTCAGATGCACCGGCTGGCAAGCCGATGCCCGTTGAGGTAGATCCCATGGATCAGCCACCTGATCAACCAGACCATCCCACGCCTGATCCAAGACCTTCAACTTCACCGGACAAGAACATGTCCTGATCAGCATGATCGACCATATCATCCCATGCCGCCAGCACTGCCAGGTGTATCACCAGACAGCCCAGTAGATCCACCGCTGCCGCCGCGTGACAAATGAGGCGGGGGAACTCCCGCAGTCAAACGGCAAAAGCAGTCAATTTCCTCCTCAAGTGGTCTCACCCGATTCTTCCGACTGTCGTGGTGCCATCACCACCTGCAATTCTGACGAACCCCGAAGCAGAAAACGATGATGAAGAGCTTGAACTGCCCAACCTTGCGAAGAAGAAGAAACAACTGCGCCTCCTGCGCAGAGCAGATCATCCAAGAAGCAGAAGACAGGAAAGAAGAAGCCAGGTGAGAATCCAGACGACGAAGATTCGCCTGGGTCATCTCTCAAGAATGAACCTGCAGCTTCATCCAACTTCAGCCCGAACAATCCAGTCAACTTGCCGATGCAATCCGACAGTGAGGAAGAACTACTCCCTCACGTTCCAACTTCATCCGGCACTGGAAGTTCACAGACGACTCTGCAGTACACTGACCAAGAAGAAGATGAATCAGAAGACTCTCAGAGGACGAGGCAGTACGATGAAGCCGACCTTGTTCTTGATGAAGAACACTGGTCACTCGTGACATCCGATCAGAAGATCTGTGCCAACACTGGATCCTTTACGGTTCCGAGAGGCATTGAAGGAAACCCTGTTTTTCTTGGACAAGTGAGAGGGACCTTCAAACCATCCAACAGATGTGGACTCTCTCATCAGAAATACACAGACAAGGATCATGCAGACCGGCTTTGCAAGAACATGACAGACGATGACCGAGCACAAGCTGGCTTGACAATGAAGTGTTCGACTTAGTCGACACACGAAAGATTCAGGTCAGGAATTGGGTCACCGGTCGCTGGGTTCTCACCCTGAAGCGAGACAAAGATGGGAACTTCCTGAAGACGAAGGCCCAATGGGTCCTCCGAGGTTTTCAAGAAAAGCAGAAGAATGATCAGCAGACAGACAGTCCTGCTGCATCCAGGAGTGGCTTCCGCCTTGCAATGCAAGCAGCCGCAAATACGGGCTGGAATATATTTCACATGGATTTGAAGACAGCATTCCTTGAATCGTGACATTATTTGTCAGATCCCTCCTGAAATGGGATATCCGCCACACATTGGTGCGCGTATGAAGACGCCTGCTTATGGGCTGAATGATGCACCACGCAGATGGTGGAACATCCTAGATTCGGCACTCCGTTCATACGGATTAGTGCCAACGCGAGCAGATCATTGTACATATGTTTACTACGGTAAACAGCTTCCAAAATCCCCGCCGATCAGTGAAAAGAAGTCATCCAATACATTCAACGCCAAGAATCGACAAGTTCGTGGAGCGCTTTCTCTTCATGTAGATGATCTTCTTATGACCGGGGATGATGTTTTTGAAAAGGAAATCATGGGACGACTTCGTAAAGATTTTCAAGTCGGTTCAGAAGACAAGAATGATGGCCTTTTCGTAGGACAACGAATCCAATGGAAGCATGGTACATCAGTGCCCACCAGAACGTTGCCATTGACGAACTTCAGGAGATCACCTTTGACAAGTATCTAAACGATGACACACCACTCGCTCCTCAAACGCATACTGCTTGCAGAAGTGTCTTAGGTCAGATCAACTGGCTACAATCGAACACAATTCCACATTGGTTATCAATTCTCCAGGTGTGCATCCAAGGCATCATCACCAACCATTGAGGACGTTCGCGCCATCAACAAGACAGTCAGAACCATCAAAAGCATTCCGCTTAGTATGAGATTCTGGCCCCTTTGTGGGAAGACCCAAATAGTAGATGTGTTGTGGATGCTGTTGTAACAAGATTGTTAGCATCTGTGCGGATATGGACATCCGCGATTTCGCCTTTAATGTCTCACTAGAGTCCGCGAAGAAAGCAGGCCGAACCGTAACAACGCATCAGTCCGTGCAATTCAGCAACAGTTGTGGACATGGTTGTGGCGGTGATCTTATGCGTCTCCTAGTCGACCAGTGAGCCTCTCGAATTTGATGAGCCCTGGTAAAGATCTCTCTGTTCTGCAAGAAAGATAACATGTGCACGTTGGGATGACTTGTTTTTATTATTGCGATAGGAGGCATCTGGATAGCCAATGCACTTAATCCAAATGTTGCGAAAGGAGAGCAATAGCGAACAAATGCACGATCTCGCACCTGTGCAAAGCGAGGATTGTCTAGCGGACTTGCTGACCAAACACTCAGCGAAGGCAGATGAGCTTATCAAGGCAGTATTGACAGGCAACCTGATGAATGTGGACGCTCATCCACCCTTCCGCACCATGTTGCAGAACAAGGCATTTTGGTTGAATGGCTAGCACACAATACGAAGCACGGACCCGATCCAACTGCATTCGGAGGAGTCGGGATAGCAGAGTCCATGTTTGCTTATTGGGGAACTTGGGCATGATCCACATGTCCCTGAACTTTCAACGCATGACTTTTTCCATGTTAGTGAATTGAAAATCTGCATGCGACCTTTCTTGAACCTCAAGAAATATGTGTCTGCATCCGCAGCCAGTTTGGTTTACAACCCCATTCGACCTTTTGCGATCGTGCATGCTCTATCCAATTGACAACGACCTGCCGCTCCTCGCAAGCCTTTTCGGAAGCAGCAAGTCAAAGCCATCCACTCCGAAGCCGGCCGGAAGGAGACGAGCATCTCCGCTCAAGGACTCACCCATCCAAAGCGATGACGATGACGAATCATCCGCATCCGATTACGTCATGGGTGAGATCAAGGACGAAAAGAAGCCTAAATCCCACCGTCAGGAAGAAGAAGACATTCCAATGGAGCAGGCAGATTATGATCGAGATTCCGACAGCGATGAAGACAAGAAGCCCTCGGATCCACCTCTCGAGGAACGGCCAACGCAGAAGGCAATGCCTATTCAGCCTCCGGCGCCAACACTGAGGCTTACACCGAAGATGAAGGCACAGCCATCCATGACCTTGGACGAAGAAACGGAATCCGACAATGCTAAGCATCATCATGAAGATCGGCCACCTTTACCAAGACGGCCAACGATAAAGGCACCTCCTGCATCCCTTGATCAATCCAAGTGGGTGAGCTCCAACAAGCCCGAGCAGATTGGGATAAAGCTTCTGAAGGACACATCAAATCCTTCGCCATTCTGGAACCACAAGTTTCTGAGCATTGTGCAGCAGTACTACCGTGAGTGCCGCACCATCCAACAGAAACATCCAGAATTCAACTACGTTCGTGAGCATTTGCGAGGGCCCCGTGATAAGCCATGCTGGCTGAAGACCAAATAGGCAGAAAGCCATTCAGAGGATGGGACCATTGAACCGATCTTTCTCCCAAAGCAGCACCGGAGGCCGAACACGGCCAAATTCAATGACTTGTGGGTTCGTGGAGAGGACACCCAGGGAGAGAATGCGTACATGGCCCACATCAAGAAGATCGCCGACAACTGATTTTGGCTGCAGGTGGTACTGGTCAAAGTAATTCCTGAGGACGGTGATGTTCTTGCGTAATTGTCACTGCCTCGGCGGTGAGCAATGTCGTTGCTCCATCCAGGATGACAAGAATAGTGATATGTTCTCCAGTTCCAAGAGACTTGACAGTGATCAATGAATGTCATGTCTCCGAATGTGTCCGCTCGAAGTCCACTCGTCTTGCTTCGTCAAGGTGCATGTTTTGCTGCTTGGCAAACTTCGCATTCAACTCTGATCTTGTCAAACAGATCGTAGATTGATTTTGGTAAGTGAAGCGCACGAGTCCTGGATCGAAATTGGTCTGTAGTCAGATGATGATGCTGAAGGTGGGGCTTTTTCAGCTCTTCTGGTTTGGACAATCGCTGATGAATTCTGCCTAAGGCAAGCGGAAGTGAAGCGGGTTCTTCCTTGGATGGCGTTGCAGGATCTGGCTCACTAGTCGACTGGCCCTTCTTGTCGATGATCCTGTCTGCTGCCGACCCTGAACCGAATTCTTTGTCTTCAGGAGTCGTCCCCGAAGGTGAAAATGGTCTTACCCGTGCACAGGTTGATCAACGGTTTGTTCGCCTGGGATGTAAGTCTCCAATTGTCTTCAAGGATTTCTGGATCCCCACCTTCGGATCAGCGATCCTGCTTGAGAGAACCAATAGTTTTGGGAGTCGCTGTCCTTCGCCTTGGTTTCCTTGGATGCACAGACTTGTTCACTCACTGTGTGTTCTCTCGAAGGGAATTGGATGCTGTTGTCATCATCGTAAACGTAGTTGGTGAGGCCCTTGATGGCGATCTCTCCATGGGATTTCACTCATGCTACTCTAGCAAGATCGACGAGCGCATGTCCTGTACCGGATACCGGAACTGCTTGACGGTTCATGCCAAAAGCCTTACACGTGATCTTGTCACATTGGGGTGTGCGCTCGATGGTCATGTACAGGTTCCGCATCTGACCAATGCTCAGGAGGATCGGTCCAGTTTACCTTGTCTGTCTCTCCATTCGCAAAAGTGAACTTGGTCTCGGCCGGGATGTGCGAGGTGGAGATGAGGTCTTTCATAGGTTCGATGGCCCTGGGTAAACGCTGGATTGCGTGCCAGCTGCCCATGGATCTGGTACATCCGTTGTCCAGGATCGCATAGGTCGGATTGTGCTGTGGGGTGATGACAGGTGCTACTAGCTTTGTTGACAAAAGGCTTTGTTTTGCTGTTGCTGTCATTGACTGTTCAGAAACTGCATCGGCTTGGATCAGCTTCTCATGGATGGCGTCCTTCTCATGCTGCACATATGCTTCATGGAACGCCATCATCGCTTGACCGGTGCTGGATGACTCATGGGATGAGTACCAGCCTTGTTCACTCC
Source organism: Effrenium voratum (assembly GCA_963377175.1). Lineage (NCBI taxonomy): Eukaryota > Dinophyceae > Suessiales > Symbiodiniaceae > Effrenium > Effrenium voratum. Next base: position 38,986 of record CAUJNA010001844.1, on the reverse strand, counting down.
AATTCCAGGATGGATCCCAATCCTCATCTGTCCAACCGGCATAGGTAGGCTCTGTGGATGGTGCAGTCGGCTGAATGGCGGGCTGCTCCTCCGTCTTCTCTGCGATGGCTGCGAACGTTTTGGATTTTCCTTTGTCTTGTCTGCCTTTTCCTTTGCCATTGTCATAGGATGGATAACCTTTGTTTCCATCATAGGGATATTGGGAATTTTCCTTTCTTTCCCTTCTTTCCTTTGCCTTTTCCCAATATGCCTGGTCGTGGCTGCCTTATCGAAAGGGCTTGAAGCCACCTCGTTGGTGACTGCCCTTTTTGCTTCTCAATTTCCTTTTCCTTTTCTCTTCTTGAATCTGCAATTCTGCCCAGACACCTTTCTCGCAATGAACGCATCGTTCTCCTCCAGTACCCAAAAAGTCTCCTCATCGTTGGTTGACATAAAAGCTTCCTGTCCTTCTTCGTCCTCCACCCAGAAGCCGTCTTCACCTTGATACTCTCCTTGTTCCAAAATGTAGAAGGTGTTGCTTCGGTTTTTTGCGGATGGTCCGAGTCGGATGGATGGATCTTGGATGGATGTTCTGGTCGTGATGAAGAGGTCGTGGTACTGCGTTTTCATCGTCTCGTAGGTGTAATTCTCAAGCGAGATGTTTCTCAACGACATTGCGCTGGTCAGTCTTTCTCTCTGTTGATCTGACAACTCACTTTGGGTTAGTGCCTTGTCTGCATGCCTGTAAGGTACTGCCTGAGTACTTCTGGATTGTCTGTCTGCACGCCAGCGGCTTGCTGGTGCGCGGCAATTCTTCTTGCATTAGCCTCTTGGCCGTATGAGCTGGCATCAAGTCCATCCAGGCTGCCTTCAATCTCATCAAGAGGATCTCAAATTTTGATGTGAATATGTGGAACTCGGCGCTCTGCCTCCTGCTGTACAAGTACACGTTGGTCGACCCTCTCAGGAAGAACTTGATCTTGCAAGAGGTCGTTCTGGAGGACTGCCTTGTGCATGTGAGCGTCTCCCGTGAGACGGCTCTTGAGGAGTGGTCCTCTCTTGGATGCATCAATCGTTGTGAAGGTCACCCAATCATCTACAAGTTCTTCATATCTAAACCAGCTGACTCTTCCGTCGTACGATGGCGGCTGCTTGGCGGTCATCGATAAGTTGAGCGCCTCTTCAGTGTAGCCGGATTGTCGGCCAACACTTGAATAGGCTTCCACGAAGCCTTCTCCATCGGATGACATTGTGTTTGGATTTCTGCAGAAAACCCGCTCCACTACCACAATTGAGACCCGCTGCCGGGGGTACCTTACATGTGGTAGTAGAGAATGTTTGGTTCGGCCCTGGGTCTATTCTGCAAGAGAGTCCAATATGCCAATAGTGGAGGAACTGAGAATGGATGTCCCTGGTCCTGATAATGTGTGTGATGTATCCATGTAAGGCGCTCTGCTAGGTCCTTTTCTAACGGCTGCAGGATGACTGCAACTGTTGTACAAGAGGGGCCTTGAGCCAAAATATTAGTGGTGATTGCAAGGTCAACTTGCGAAGCAAAAACAACACAGCGGGTGGGGGGCGGCAGTGCCCGTATGATGATCGAAGAAGTGATGACTGAACAAAGGGTGCAGCAATCTCGCAGTGATGATTCAACAAAGGGACAAACGGTGCGTCAATCTTTGTAAACATTCTTAAAACCAGCAGGGGGTTGGCGCGCGGCAGCCCTCCCAAAATGTTGGAAGAAGTGATGGCTTAACAAAGAGTGCATTCGCCGCTTCATTTGTCAGACTTCCTTCCTTTACTTCTTTACTTCTTTACTTCTTTACTTCTTTACTTCTTTACTTCGTTGCTTCTTTGCTTGTTTGCTGACTTCCTTCCTTCCTTCCTTCCTTCCTTCCTTCCTTCCGTCCGTCCGTCCGTCCGTCCTTCCTTCCCCGTAGGAATGAGAAGAACTGTTTGACGCCCAAGCGCCAGGCAGATTTCTCAACGCGTTGCGTTACGTTACACACCGAAGCATTAGACTACACTACTTTGCGTTACATGCACACGCATGCATGCGCACATACACACATACACACACATACATACATACACACACAAATACATACATACACACACACAAATACATACATACATACATACATACATACATACATACATACATACATGAATTACACACACACATACATACATACGTACATACATACACACATACATACATACACACATACATACATACACACATTACATACATACATACATACATACATACATACATACATACATACATACATACATGCATGCATGCATGCATGCATGCATGCATGCATGCATTACATACACTACATACATTACATTACATTACATTACATTACATTACATAGCGTGACATGCAAAAACAAAGATTGCATACATTGCATACATTGTACATTACACACAATACATACATTACATTAGATACATTACAGACATTACATACACTACACACATTACATGCATTAAATACATTACACACATTAGATACATTACACGCAGTACAAACATTCTACGTATTACATACATTTCTTAACATTACATTATTTTACATTTCACTACATTACATTGCATTGCATTGAGTTGCATTGCGTTGCAATACACTACACACAGTAAATACATTACAATAAAACATACACACATACATACATACCTACATACATGCATACATACACAAATACATACATACATACATACATACATACACACATACATACATACATACTTACTTACTTATACACACACACATACATACATGCACGCATACATACATAACATACATACATACCTACCTACATACACACCTACCTCCATACACACATACATACATACATACATACATACATACATAAATGCATACATACACAAATACATACCCACATACATACATACATACATACATACATACATACATACATTACACATACATACATACATTAGATACTTTACATGCATTACATACACTACATACATACATACATACCTACCTACCTACATACATACACACATACATACATACTTATACACACACATATACACACATACACGCATACATACATACAAACTTACATGCATACATACATACATACATACTTACTTATACACACACATACATGCATACATACATACAAACATACAAACTAGATACATACATACATATATACCTACCTACCTACCTACATGCACCCATACATACATACATACATACACACACACATACATACATACATACATACTGCGGGTCTTGGCATTCTCACGCATGTTTTTGATCTTGCAGCGACAGGTATTGAGGCTTTAAAAACTGCGCCACTTTGACCGTGAAGTTGCGCGAAGTGGACATGTCTCTTGGATTGACATGTCCAGCTTGAAGAATTGTAGCGGCGTGCCTGTTTTGGCTCAAGCCACTTGTGCACGGCGATGGTTGCGCCGCATTGCAAAACAGCAGCTATTCCGCGGGTGTGCCAGAGAGTCGGGACACGGGTAAGACGTGGTTGGGCTCGTCCTTGTTAGGAATAGCACCTGTCTTGGGGGCTGTTCTGGGAAGCTGAATGACCCTTCCTCTTCTGCTACACAGTAGACCCCGCGTTTGCCCCTAAAGGGAGCCGGGCCCTGAGGTAAGGCAAACAATGGTTGGCTTCTGTGGATGACCTTACGGTTCATGCCGGGAAACGCCTCGATCAAACTCATGTTGAGTATGATGAGGAGATCCGTGTAGCTGCTAAGAAGGCAGGAGTGCAAGAGGGTCTTGGGGACGAACTCCAGTCCAAACCCAGGGCTGGGAGAAAGGCAAGCATGATCCAGTGTTTTCAGATCACAATCAACCTGCCCGGATGAACTTGATCCCATGAATCAACATTTTCGAGCATGCAAGGTAGGCCACGCAGGTTTCTCACGTGCGGTCTGGGCCGCTTCAGGCTTGGGTTCGAAGGTCGGCTTGAATTCGATTGCGGTAGTTATGGAGGTGGCCAGGCAGCTGTCCAGACGGCTTGTCACTTGGAGGATGGGTTCCGGCGACGACGCTCGCCGAGACCCATTGCCGTTCGGGCGACATGTCGAGAATATCTGGGGAAGTGATTTGTTGCCGGGCGGCGGCACTTTCGGACCGCCAGACGACGCATTTCGTCCTTACTACGCGCGGCGCGTTTCTCTATCCGCTGCAGCTCATGAGGAGGAGTGCGGAGATTGTGCTGATTGCGTCTTTGGAAGCAGTTCTTCAGAGCGGCATTACTCTGCACTGCGGAGCAGAAGGGGTTTACCTCACAGATCAAGCGGTGGATCCTGGCCAGGCGTGAGGCAACACCTCGCTGCGCTCCAAGCGCACAATGCCAGGCCGTCCAAGAGGTTGGCGCTGCTCTCAAAAGCACTTCAGCCGTGTTGCGCAATCCGCGCCTCAACTCTGGGAAGGTGAGCGTCGTGTTTTACGATTTTGAGAGCGCTCACACCAAGGTGGACCAGGAGCTGCGTTTTGCAGGGCTCTGTGGCCCATGCCGCAGCAGAGGCGTTTGCTGGGCAAGACACGGCAGGGCTGGGCGGTTGGTGGCTTATGCCTGGGAAGGCCTTGTGCGCCGGCAACATCCTTTGGTTTGAAATTCAGCTTTTGAGCATTGCGGCGCTGGAAGCGCTGGCGCAGCTCAGTTTGGTTGCGCTGCAGCATGACGAAGGCGTATGCAAGTCTGCAGTTGCGGTATGCTTGTCGCAGCAGTGTGACAACCAGGGAGTTGTGTCTGCCACGGCGAAGATGCTGAGTCAAAAAAAAGCTGCCTCTCTGCCATGTTCTGCAGTGCTTTGGCTATTGGTGTTGCCGCCTTGGTCTTGCTCCATGTGTCATGTCGCTGGCGTACGCAACGAGTAGGCCGATCAGCTCAGCCGTGGCAAAGCCTTGGGAGTGCGGCCTGGGAATCAGCGGCGCCCGGAGGGCAGCATTGTGTGTTTTGCTGCAACGCCCAAACCACTCCCTGTTGGTTGGGCGGTGATTCTGGGCAGGCCAGCTGCCAGTGTGTTTTGACCATTGTAAAGCAGAGCACACAGTGTGCTATCTGTCTGTGTTGGACTGCCAGGCCAGCTGGGCCACACACCCCTCCATGCAATGATCGCAAGATGCATCTGTGTTTGTTGCGTGGACTGGTGCGCAGGGCAGGCCAGCTGCCGGTGTGTTTTGACCAGTGTAAAACAGAGCACACAGTATGCCACCTGTGTTTGGAGGGTTTCTCCGGCGCCCCAGCCCGATCCTCGGCCCCGCCGGTCAGCATGCAGCGCCACTAGCAGCGTTGTAGACACGGCGGCCAGGCAACAGAAGCAGCCCATCGTCAACATAGACAAAAAGCCCATAACCAATCCGTACGAATCGGCGCAATTGACGAACGATGAAGGCGCCAACCCGGGAAAACCAAAAGGCCGCCCACCGACATCCAAAATAGCATGTCTTGTAAACGAACCAACGATTCTGCAAAGACGGGCAACGGCTTTTTTTGGCGTGAGAGACGCCACTTTGAGCCCTTCTTCCAGGCCAAAGCCAGAGGGTTCCCCGAGCAGATTTAGCAAAGCCTCCAGCAGCAAAAGTCATGCCAGAAAGTACCGCCATCGCTGAGCTCTTCCGCTGCTTGCCTCTGTCCAGCGCTGCGCCATCTGCAAGGCTTTGCAAGAAATCCAAAAGCTGTTTCTTGCCGGGGCTCCAGCATAAGGTGATGCAAAAAGACGCCCAACAGCGCCAGCCCATCAAGTGGCGGCGCCAAGAGGAGGGAGCTTTGTCAAGAAACAACGGGAGAAGCACCTCGTCAGATACCATTGACACCGATTTGAAATAATGCAGCCACTCTTGTTCTTCCAACAGCTGGGCCGAGCCCCGTACTCGCGAGTTGCAAGCCGGTCGCCGGTCCCGCTATTGTCTACGCATAGCCCAGCCAAAGGCCGACCCCCTTTCTTCAACGGGCTGCCTGCAGTAAGCTTTGTCAAAGGGCGCGGTACTCCACCGCCAAGAGGCAAAACAACCCTGTCACACAGAAAGATAGGACGCGCCTTGCCTCTTCTGTTCAAGGGGGATCGAGAGCGCAAGTCGCTCATGAGCACAGCAAATGAGAAAAAGAAGCGCCACACACCGGTGCCCAAACACCAATTCAAGCTATCCCAAGTGTGCTGGGCCACCCAGGCCACACACCCATCTGTGTTTGTCGCAGGGTCTGGTCAGGGACGACGAAATTTGAGTCGGGTGGCGACTTTGGAGGGAGCTGTGTCGAATTTGCAGCAGACGCTCAATGACATTCCGGCATCGTGTTCAATCTTTCCGGGCGAGGCGCTGTGGATTGCGGTTTGGCGCTTAAGGTCTTCCACACCGTGGATAAGATTCACACTGCGTACAACGCGGAGAAGCAGTCTATTTGCTAGACAAGGCGTTGGAGACTGAGAATGAGAAGCTGCAACTGCAACTTTCCAGGTTGGAAAGATCGGGTGAGCTGAGCTGAAGCAGTACTGAGCCCA
>CAUJNA010001844.1:0-27500 GCA_963377175.1 Effrenium voratum | reverse complement strand
TTACATTACATTATGTTACATTACATTACATTACATTACATAAATTACATACATACGTACGTACATACATAACATAACATAACATAACATGACAATACATTACATTACATTACATACAGTACTACTTTACATTGCAATGCACTGCATTGCACTACATTACATTGCATTGCATTGCACTGCATTACATTACATACATGCATACATACATACATGCATACACACAAACTTACACACACACACACTCACCCACAAACATGCGCAAACAAACACACAAACTTACACACACTCACACACATGCGCATACCCACACAGAAAAATGCACACACGCACACACGGACATAAGTACACACACACACACATACATACATACATACATACATACATACATACACACATACACACATACACACATACACACATACACACATACACACATACACACATACACACGCATACACAAACACACACACACACCCACACACATGTACACATACGCAAATACTTACGGGCATGGCAGGGAGACATACAAGGAAACAAACATACACACACTACATTACATTGCATTGTATTACATCACACTACATTCCTGCGCATTTCATTTACATTACGTCTACACATAAAATACCGCGTTACACACGCATGCCTTCAGGCGCGCAGGTAGATGAGATAGGTAGATATACATCATAACGCAGTTGCAATGAGCACAAGGTAAGTGTGTGTGTGTGTGTTCACACTTGCATGCAAGGTGAGCTTTGCCTGTCGCGCGCGTGCGTACGCATGCGCGCGCGTTGGTATGTGTGTGCGTGCCTTTCTGTCTCTCTCTCACTCTTTGTGTCAGCTTTGCAGCGACTGCCCGAGCGTGTGGCGCTCATCCACGGTCAGCAGCGGGAGCCGGAGGCCGCTGTAGAGATCCATGAGCTCCTGGGCTTGGTAGCTTGTCCAAGAGCTCATGCATTCCCATGCTGTACCGCGCGTGCAAGTGTGCAAGCGCTACGTGCGCTGCATGACACTGCGTGGTGCTGCTACTCAGCGCAAACGCCAGTTTATCCAAGCTGTTGGGCCCGAGCCCTGCCTTCGCACGCGTTGTGAAAGGGGTATGCACGGTAGTCGTCTCCCCATCAGTCTGCAGCCAAACCTTTGGCTGGGCCATAGACCTAAGTTCATATCGAAGTCATCGTCCAACCTCCTTTCCGAATATTGCCCAATCCAGGTCGGACAACCAACTTCAACAACATAAAGGCAAACGACTTTGCTCGCAATAAGCCATGCTCAAAAACATCATGCGCCAGCTGAGGGCCACTCTCCAGCTTGCCTTTGATCTTGCTATCTCTATTCTGCGTGTGAGCCTGTGGGACAAGCACTATGGCAATGCGTTTACTTCCAAACCTTGCCTTGATCTTCAGCTTGTCAATAGTCTGCAAAAGCTTTGTCTCCTGCACTGTTGAGGAAAGGCAACAAGAATGGTGTTTGAGTGTTGCAGCAAGCTGTCGCTACAGATAACTTAGGTTGCTCAGCGCTACCAAAAAACATTGAAACCTGCAATACTCAAGACATGTGTGTGTGTGTGCCATTCCTTGCGTAGCAGCTCATACTGCGCAGCGCGGCGCGTTGCCTGGCAACAAATATACTCTGTACATGTTACGCGCGGGAATCACAATCTTTGAGCTCTGTGAACACATCCGGCGATTCCATCTCTCACAATCGAAGCCAGCGAGCCTCGTCGAACCCGGAGTTTTGGATTCGTGCTGCCTCGTTTATTCGCCATGCCTGCCAGTCAGTCGCATCATTGCTGTAAATGCCTCGTGCTTCAGTCCACCAGCGCAGCTACGCCCCAAACCTGTCAATTCTACGCCACTCACTGTTCTGCTGGCAAACAGCCTCGAGCTCTTTGTAGAGCACGCTGAAATCCTGCGAGCAAGCCAGGCTGGCAACCGCACCTATCTCTTGTTTGTCCGGAATTCTGCGCTGGATCGTGTCCTCGGGTGTGAGAGGATGCATGCGCCTCTCGACCTCCCTTTTGTGCCTGAGGTCAGCCTGTCATGGGAATGCTGGCGCTCCGCGGGGTCGCACGGAAGGTGCAAGGTGACATCAAACAACAACTCGGGAACAGTGCCAACAGAAGGCTGCCATCATTCATAAACTAACCATCACATCACCCTGCAATTCCCGGCGCAAATGTGACTAAGGGAATACCTCAGTGGTAGCTCCCCCGATTTGTAAAAACTCACGTTGAAAAAGAGAGAGAGAGAGAGACGGGGAGAGTCTTGGCAGTTGGCGTACTTCATCCAGACCTGACTATGCGGCGAAGCTTCGCCTTTGTAATTCGAAGCGCTAACCTGGTGAGTCACTTCAAATGTTTGGGGTCTGTGAGTCCTTGCCGAAAACGCACGGCTCCTAGACGGAGCCATGCCTGCAAGTATGCCAGTCAGAATGTATACATGTATATGTAAATGATGTATATATATATATACATAGACACATATTCACAGGCTTACACACGTGAAGGCATGTAGTTGCAGAGGCATCCCCGTCCAAAGCAGACCGAGTCATGTTGGGCGCGACAAGCTTGCAATTTCGTGAGTTTGTTTTGCAAAGGATGTTGATGCTACCCACACCCACACCCACACCCACACCCACACCCACACCCACACCCACACCCACACCCACACCCACACCCACACCCACACCCACACCCACACCCACACCCACACCCACACCAAGACGCACACGCACACACGCACACCCGCACACCCGCACACACGCGCACACGCGCACACGCGCACACGCGCACACGCGCACACGCGCACACGCGCACACGCGCACACGCGCACACGCGCACACGCGCACACGCGCACACGCGCACACGCGCACTCGCGCACTCGCGCACACGCGCACACGCGCACACGCGCACACGCGCACACGCGCACACGCGCACACGCGCACACGCGCACACGCGCACACGCGCACACGCGCACATGCGCACACGCGCACGCGCCCACACACACACACACACACACACACACACACACACACACACGCACACGCACACGCACACGCGCACGCACACGCACACGCACACGCACACGCACACGCACACGCACACGCACACGCACACGCACACGCACACGCACACGCACACGCACACGCACACGCACACCCACACACACACACACACCACGCACATGTGGTTCTGTTTTATCTCGTGGAGCGACGCTGCTTCGATGAGTTGCAAGTATTTATTCGCTCTGCGTGCGTGATGTTTTTGCAACGGTCATCGAAAAACGCATCATTCGCAAACAGCTCTCTGACTTTCATGCTTTGTACTGTGTACTTGTATTGAGGCCCGCGTTTCGGTAAAAACGGAACATTGCACGCAGCAGAACAAACAGGATAAGCAGGATTGGGCCTGGACATTGCTGGATGCCCGTGCGTGGTCGTCTCCCACTTTGTACGCGCGTGTTTTGTCTAAACGGTCTACTACGCAAAGGTTTGATGTTGCGAGTTTAAAGACCATTTTGAGGCTTAGCGCTTCTTGCAAATTGTGGCTTACCTTGTCGAATGTTTTTTCCAAATCCAAACAGAAAAAAAAAACAAATCCAAACAGACTGGGCAGCTCCGAGTCTCCCACAAGCCTGTGAAAATTGCAATGGATATTTTTCACATTCCCCCCCGTTTGGTTCAAAGCGTTTGTGAGTGTTGCAACGTTCCCTCCGTGCAACGATTTGTCAAGTTCGTTCACCGCTCCTCCGGGGCTTCGTTCGGCTTTTGCGCCTCTATTGATCGGCTCACTTCATGTGTCTCTCGGTCAATGTCCAGTCTCGGTTCCTGTCTTGCGTTAGTCTGCGCTACTGCTTGCGCTTTGCCATCAAGGCGCACCGCTGTGCTGGTGTATCTCTCAATCTGTGAAACACATGGTTGCATTCATATTTTCCATTACAAAACACTGCATTTTACAGTGCTTTGAGGCACCTTCAACTAGAAGAGAGGAAAGGTAGGCCTGGGGGGGAGGGTGACCACATATCTATATATATATATATGTATATGGTGCTTGTGTATGTGCATGCTGATGTATCTTGTATGTCAAAACTCCTGCATGTGCGTATCGTAGTGATGTCGACGGCTTCTCTGTCTGTTTCTTTATATTCATATGATTTCATATCTGCGCACCGCGCGGACCAGATCCAAGCTGTCAATGGGACTACCCACGCCTCCAACTGCCGGCGCTCCGTCTCTCGGCGCTCCAGCTCCTCACGCTCCTGCCCCCGAGCGCAATGCGTTCCTTGAACAGCGTCCCAAGATTGTGCGCTCTATTCTTCAATTTCTTCGGCCAGCGCAAGCTATTCAACAGCCGCGCTGCTCCCTCTGTCAGACTCTGAGTCACCAACAATGAAAGTCAGGCGCGATTCACCCTTGCCTGACGTGCTTGGCGAAGCTGCCGAGTGCGCCTGCAAGCGTTGGCATTAACAATCCCAGGAGCTGAGCAATACAACTACTAGCACCATCGTGTGAACAAACGCGCAAATGACCTTTTGCAACGCTCAGCTGGACGCTGGACGGCAACTCTGACATTATGTAGGAGTTAAGTGGTGACGTGGGAACTTCCTGAAGCGGCGCAAACTGTCCCGGCGCGGACTCGAAACACATGGACCCCGCCCCCACCCCAAACCTGACTTGGACGACCGCCCAACACAAAAAAACAACTTGTTACTCTGGGGAGCTAATATTGCTATGCTGCAGGAATGATTCAGGGTGGATGTTCTGACGAAATGGGCTCTTTGACTTGGCGTGGTGGGTCACGCTGAAATAGCATGTTATCTGAGCTGAGCTCTGTTCAAGCCCACTTGATGATGGGCTTTGGACAATGGAGTAGGTTTGCTATTAGGACACAGCTTTGTTCTGCATATTGGTTTGTTTGGTTTGTTACGCTGAAGGACTGCGACGAAACGGGCTTCTGAGCTGACCTCTGCAAAGGCTTAGCTTGGCTTTGACGGTTGACAGCGCGGCGTCGCCAGCACGAAACACTTGTGTGAAGAAGGTTGAAGTATTGTCGTACATTGCTTCGTTTGGACTCTCCAAGGCAAGCAGCCGTTTGCAATTGAATCCTCGCTTGCCATCACTTTGCTCTAGAAGCCATTTCCTGCATCTGCATTATGCAAATTATGCAATGTCGACACCTTTCTGGAGTGACAGAGAAGCGAGATCACTTGCTTGTGAATCAAACGCGCAGCTGATGAGAAAAGGCCAAATGCGACGGCAAGAGTTCTCGCAGTTGTGACTGCTTTGCTATTGTACTTTGTAGTCTTTCACGCTGCATTTGCTGAAGGTCATACTGCATAATTTTCCACGCGCCGTGTATTTCAGTTACCTATTTTTCCTCAGCAACGTTGTGCGCTCCGAGGCCTTCACACAATTCACAGGACAAGGATTTATGTAAACTCGTTGGGCTTGCCCTAAACATTGTCGCAGAATGAATCAGCTCTGGAGTAGGTCCGTGCCTTCTAGCAATCATGCCTCTGGCATGACATTGGATCATGACGCACCTTAGTCCGCGCGGACTTTGAGCTTTGAGCACTTTGAGCAACTGTCAAAACAGCTCAGAACCTGCGCTCTGCTTCAATGCTCCAACTGTGCACATTCAGCGCACATCATGACAGCCATCAGACCAAGAAGCTTCTCCAGCAACAACGCCGCCTGATGTTTGGTTGCAACTGGAGACAGCTGGACGAGTCGTGTGAGTACAGTCCAGCAGCTTCCAGAAAGATGTGTTATCGCGCAGCCTTATCTGCGCTGCTGAAGTACGGGCGCCGTGGCTGCATGATGACATCATCGCGGCTGTCAATATAGAGGCCCACCTGGCTCAGCACGTCTCGCAGGTTGAGTCCGCTGACTGTTGTGACGTGATTTGGCAAGCTCCGCACATATCCCACGGCTTTCCGCACCGATTTGTGGCCTTCTCCATCTGAGTGCCATTATCCCGCTTGCACTGTGTGGAGCGGGTGCGGTACTCGTACGTCTGAGCCTGGCGCGCATGCTGGAAGCTGTTAGCTGCGTCTTGCCCTTTCGTCGAGTCTAGAGCCGCACGCCTCTCGATGAAAGCGGATGACGTGTATGTCTTTTTTCTGGATAGGAGCAGTCTGAGTGACTGCATGATGGTACCTGTGCTGCGTTGCCGCAAATTGTGGCATCAAATCTGTGAATTAAAACATATAAGCAGCGCTCAAAACCCACTGACTTTGGGTTGTGAAGGTGTACATAGGTGTTACGATAATCCTATTAAACCCGTCTGGTAGAACCACCTACTAAAATGGCCAACGTGGGTTTTGGGCGCTGCAGCCAGGCGCTGCAGGCTCAAGCGCACGTTGCGCCGTTCTGTTTGTTCCGATAGCCGCCAAAGTATGGCCTTGAAGTGTCAGTGGTCTCCATCTGTCCCCGTCCAACAATCCCTTAAGCCGCTGGCTTTTCCATGACAGGCCTTTGCACATGGACAGAAATCATCCTCTCCTTAGACATGAGTGCGGCCAGCGCACTCCAATTGCAACTCACAAAATCCTGACGAACTGCATTGACATTTGCTGCGTGATGGTTCAGGAATTCCCCAAACTTCGGGATCAGCCAGTTTTCAGCCTTTGGCCTGGCCTCTCCACGGTCGTTCACCACTTTCAGCTCCAAACAGTCTGGCATAACATACTCCTGGCAGCAGTATCGCACTAGCGTGGCATGGATTGCAATTGGATTATCTCTGCGCCTGTAGAACTACATGCGACTCTATGATTGTAAGCCAATCACTCCGGTCGCACGCGATGCCCTCTGACTGCGCGCAGGTCTTTGGGAAACTGACTGTGCGCTGCTTCTCCGTTCGCCTTCTGGCTTCTTGGCGTATTGTGTCATTGCACTTCTGTGCGCGCGCACGCATTCGTGTGTCGTGTGCGCGCATGCCTGTGCGTTTTTGTGCTACTGCGATTCTGCGCGCGGGTGTATGCAATGCGTGCGTATATGTATGTTTGTACGAGCAAACTAGCGCACAAGCTAGCAAGGGGCACAAGCCAAGCAAACACGCAATCAGGCAGGCAAGTGAGCAGGCGGGCAGGCAAGCAGGTAGGCGCAAAAGAATGAAACACGCAAGCACGCAGCAACGCAAACCTGCTTGACGTTGATCTGCCCCCCCCCCAGACTCCAGGTAGCAAGCCATGCATAAAACCCTGAAGCGAGCCTCTGCAGGCTGCTCCTGGTAGTAATTGATTCTGAGCTCAATCCCCGCCTTGGTCAAAGCGGTCAAAACAGTCAAAGAAACATATGCTAAACGCGACATGCAACATCGAGGCAAATAGAACAAACACGTACAAACGGCAGAATGACGAGGTCAGCGCGCGATCCCCCGGCTTCAATCCCAAGTCCCGCAAGGAGCGCTCATCAGGTAGCACTTGCTTCAACTGTCAGACGCGAAAAGGTGCCAAGTTGCAGACCCATGAAAGTGACGCGTAAGTGAATGCAAATTGCATCAGTAGAAACAGTGCGCCTCAGCAGCGCCCGACAGGTTCATCAAGAAGAGAGACTTGTCGGGAATGCTTAGCCTTAGATGACTGCAACATGCATGCAGCGGTATGGCTCTATATACATGAGACATTGCGGTTTGCCTGACAGAGGGACAAAGCATCATTTCTGCACCCATACCAGCAAAGATGGACATGTCAAGAGATTTTGGTAGTTGCCTGATGCCTTGACTACTTTGCTTCATGCTGATCAACAGGCATGTGAGAGCTTGCTTCTGGCGCTGCTTCTGCTTTCTGCGTGCTGCCAGCTGACTCGTGCTCCAGGTCACTTCGAATCTGTCCCACCAGGCGATCCACATCTATCTGCTTTGTTTGGCCATAGCCCTGCACGACGAGCTGGGATGACGGAAATAAGCTTGAATCACCAAGTGACACGCTCTGCAAAAGCTGCCAACGTCACTTACTTCACAAAGCAAATGACTCTGACTAACGATTACCTGCCTCCGGCAGGATCACCAAGTCAATGCTGGCATCGCCCGTGTGTAGAACACTGGCCTGCTGGCTGGTATGCACCTGAGATCAGCGACAACGGCAACAACCAACTAACCTGGCAGCGTGTCCCCTGCCTCCGAAGACGGCACCTTCCAGCACACCACAACCACACATGCGTTGAAGCAGAAGAGGGTGTACTTAAGTATTTAGGCACATAAAAGAAGAAAACATAAAATGAAAAGCACATCCCGTGACTCGTGTATGTCAGTTGCCGCTGCTGGACTCCCTACCAAACTTGCCTGCTGGCTGCTGTGCACCTGCAGGGGGCGCAGCTCTCTGCTCTCTACAACAACCATGGCGACACCAACATCTGCACGTGCATCATGGCAGGACGCGCCTCTGAGGTTGCCTCTGCCGGCACCTGCTTGCAACATAACGCAGTAGCGACAGAAGCTCGCATGTGTGTGTGTGTGTGTGTATGCGCGTGTAGCTCGCGTGCGCGCGCGAGTGTGTGGGTGTGAGTCTCAGTGTGGGTGTCGGGAGCTGTCTGTGTCTGTGTCGTGTAGCTGAGTCCGCTCTCGCGTTGATTGTTTGTGCTTGTGCTTGTGCTTGTGCTTGTGCTTGTGCATGTAGTGTGCTTGTGCGTGTGTGTGCGCGCGCGGGCAACCGGGCGGGCGGGCGGGCGAGCGGGCGGGCGGGCGGGCCTGTGGGCGGGCGCGCGGGCGGGTGCGCGGACGCGCGGGCTGGCAGGCAGGCGGGCGCTCGCGTGCGCACGCGCGTGCGCGCGCTCGTGCATGCGTGTGTGTCTGTGTGTCTGTGTGTCTGTGTGTCTGTGTGTCTGTGTGTCTGTGTGTCTGCGTGTCTGTGTGTCTGTGTGTCTGTGTGTCTGTGTGTCTGTGTGTCTGTGTGTCTGTGTGTCTGTGTGTCTGTGTGTCTGTGTGTTTGTGCGTCTGTGTGTCTGTGTGTCTGTGTGTCTGTGTGTCTGTGTGTCTGTGTGTCTGTGTGTCTGTGTGATCTGTGTGTCTGTGTGTCTGTGTGTCTGTGCGTCTGTGCGTCTGTGTGTCTGTGTGTCTGTGTGTCTGTGTGTCTGTGTGTCTGTGTGTCTGTGTGTCTTTGTGTCTGTGTGTCTGTGTGTCTGTGTGTCTGTGTGTGTGTGTGTGTGTGTGTGTGTGTGTGTGTGTGTGTGTGTGTGTGTGTGTGTGTGTGTGTGTGTGTGTGTGTGTGTGTGTGTGTGTCTGTGTGTGTGTGTGTGGTGTTTGTGTGTGTGTGTGTGTGTTTGTGTGTGTGTGTGTGTGTGTGTGTGTGTGTGTGTGTGTGTGTGTGTGTGTGTTTGGGTGTGTGTGTGTGTGTGTGTGTGTGTGTGTGTGTGTGTGTGTGTGTGTGTGTGTGTGTGTGTGTGTGTGTGTGTGTGTGTGTGTGTGTGTGTGTGTGTGTGTGTGTGTGTGTGTGCGGAGTGGCAGAAAACCCTGCCACCAAAACCTTTTTCTGTTGCAGCAGGGGGCAACGGACACTCTGGGTCGCGTTGCCCAACGAAGACCGTCCAGAGTTGTCGTGAAGCAACACGGGACGCCGTGCTGTGTACCTGCAACATTTGCGTGATTCTGAAAGTCTATTTGGCCCCTTGGTTGCGGCGCTGTTTGTGCTTCTTGTTCTTTCGGGTAACGTGTTCGCTGCTAGACGGAAGCCAAGTGACTGCAAGTCGATCCTACTCGAAACTCATCAGTTGTACTCGAGACTCATCAGTTGTACTCGAGACTCATCAGTTGTACTCGAAAGATTAGCACTCTCCATCTGGAGTTCAAGTGTGTACACCCCATTCGTGGGGAATCCTCGGGTGTACCCATTGTGTGACCCCGGGCCGGCTCTGTCGGAAAATTTGAGCTCAACGTGCTTATCATAGAACAGCGGAATTTCACATTTAACCAGGAACGAGGTTTCACTAAAGGGAAGAAAGCCGTCAGATCATAGCGACGTCTCACTCGGTCTACTGTTGGCTGCTGGCTTGAACTTGCATGGACTTGCATTTATCGGACTTGTTCCTCTCAAGAGTGTTGAGTTGCGGGTTTGCATTTGTTGTGCCATCATGTCTCGACGTGAAGATCGAGATAGATCTAGGACTCGGCGCAGACGTGATCGGAGTCCTTCCCCTCAAGCTCGCAAAGCACGCCGACGTGAACACAATGACAGCCAGGTCTCGGAGAACATGGATTGGAACAACCTGGTTTCATGGCAACACAATTCCGGCTACAACGCTGCCAACAACTTTCCGATGATACCTACCAACTTTCAATCGACTCACAATCCCACACAGCAATTCCAACACCCAGCGATCAACTACATGATGCCGATCCCTCCAGACCCCACGCCAACCACGTTCATGCCACCCGTGATGCCACCACCGGTCACTACTTCCCAACCTACACCGCCACCTGGACCTCCTGCGGCTCTACCGGTTCGTCCTCAGAAAGCCTGGCTTACACCCTCGCCTGACTGGACACCTGGAGATGGCATGTTTGATGTCAATCAGCTCTACAACTTCAGCCTGCCCATGACTGTTGCCAACACTCCGCATGGCAACCTTCGCGACATGTCAGGCATGGATATCAGGGACGTACGCCTGGTTCAGGTTATCCACGGGGGCCTCACCAACTGGCTACTCAGGCCGTTTGCACACGGCAGATTCGTGACGTGGGAAGGCTTTCGCACTCGCACCGAGGCCTTGCTTTGGAGTACCTGTTCCAAACTACTACGAAGATCGCAGTCACTCAACCTGCTGGGTCTCAACATCGATGACTTCAATCAGCGCATCAAGGTCCACGACCATTTGGCCAGCTTGGTACTTCAATTTCTTCAGCAGCATCACACCTCTCTCGCACCTGCCACCCAGACAGATGACATGGTCAAAAAGTACAATGATCTAAATCGTGCGCACGAACTTCTCCAAGCTCAGTTTTCCGCATCGCTTCGCGCTTCGACCTCTCCCACGATGACAAACCAGAAGGATGATGCAGAGTTGGTTACACCGCCACCGGTCAACCACACACCATCATCGTCACCTGCCAGCTCCCTTCCTACAGCCAGCGCAGCCGCCCTGGATGGCAAGTCGTTTGATAGCGTGGTGCAACCTCGGATCATTCAGTCTCTTCACGGAGTGTCGTCACCGCCGTCCAAACCGGTGGCGTCACAATTGCTCACTATGCACAGCACGCCGGATGAAGTCGTCAAGTACTACACATGGACCAGTGACCAACCTCGCCTTTATCTCAAGCAATCACCCACAACCACCACTTTGGCATCGCTGGTTAAGTGGGCCAATCACCCGTCCCGGCTCAACGGCAACAAGTCAGTAGATTCTATGGCGACGCAGCTCCTTCAGGCGCGACAACGCATGCCGAAAGGCGACGCACCCACTCTCGGGGCGATGGCGGCTTCGTGGGGACTAGAGCCCGGCTATCTTACCAAACTCACTGAGAAGGCATTGAGTCACCTCATCGTGACCGCTCGCCTACTCTGTGGATGAGAAGGCATCATGATGACCTTCGTTCTCTTATGAGCCCGGAGCGGCACCAATGTCACGGATGAGTCCAGGTGAAAACTTGTCCGTCAATTTTCTGCGTTGCACCAGTTTGATCTTGTACTTGCTCGTTCTTGCATTGCCTTTTGTGTGATTGTCTGTGATGCTTGTATTCATGTCGCCGCCTTGTGGTAGATTTCATTGGTTGTATCTCACCATGTTGGATGAACTTCGCCGCTGCGGAATCTATGATGATGTTGCACAATGGCAGTCGCTGGACGACCTTCTACACTCGTTGACCATGTTCTCTACGTGCTGGCAGTACTGTTTTCCTGGACTACCACCACCGTCGATTCCAACTGCGGAGTACGAATCAATCACACAATTGCCGTGGCTGGGTCTCATCCTCGAAGTCTTAGTTGTGGTCCGGATAGCCCTTCAGATTCCGAATCACGCTATGTCACACTCTCAGCACACCGTGGCCAACAGGTATGAGCTTCACAGATGTCGGTGCACTGCCTATTTATTGATTAGTTTCTTACAACGTCTCATTTCACAAGATCACGGCTACTTCCCGCCGTTCTTTGAAGTCCTTCACTTCTACAAGACTTCTCTCTTGTGTGAAATCATGCACTCTACTTTTGCGGACACGCGACATCTACGCTCATTGCGGGCGCGATTTCCTGACCTCTATGACTTCATACACGATCCAGGTCATCATCAACAACCGTGCGTCTACATACGACTTTCCCCATGGCACACACCCTACTATGTTGGGGCGACTGATCAGGATGTTCTACGTCGTGAACACTCACGCAGTCGCAAATTTCTACAACTACTTCGTGGACGGCATGCCTTCTTCGAACCAGCGCTTCACTACTGGAAGAGATCTAATACTTACTGGCTCTTCTGCGCTGTTCCGGTGGAAATCAAACTTCCTGTTTCCTCGGTGTGGGTTCAAGAAAGCAAGTGGCAATACCTGCTACGCCCGCATTTGAATGCGCCCTGGGTACACAGAATCTTGCGCAAGGTGGGCTTCCGGGAACATCTCGTGGATTTTCGACGTCACTCGTTGTCTTCTCCCACTTCCCTCGGCTTGCACAAGCGCTTTCGACGACGACTACATCCGGATCTCCAACGGCAACTACGACCTGACATCCTGGATGACATTCAAGCCCATTACTCTATTCTCTATCAGCTGGGATCGAATACAGGAGCATCGTTCCAAGTCATGCGTGACCTGCTGTCGGCGGCTTTCCCTCCCACTCAGCTGTACTACTTATTGCGGCTCGCAGTCTTTGTCAACGAGCCCTTCCGCTCCAAGGCGCAGAAACTCCTCGCCCAGGTGCTGCGCAAACGACGGCTACAAACACCCACCACTTTGACACAGCTACTCTTACCGCCGCTGCATGTCCGGAATTGGAAAGCTCTACTTGGCACATGGCTACAAAGCTGGATTGCTTCTCATCGGGATCTGTTCCCTTCTCTTTTCATTCCAAAGATCCGGGTGGTGGAAACTCGCAGTGCCACATTGGGCGACAAGATATACAACTACCGCACATGGCAGCGCAGATGGACTCCTGAAACATCCTTTCCGTGTCGCTGTTTGGACATCGATGATCACCATATACACCGTGCACATGGTCACGCTGTAATGGTGGATGAGTTTTCTCGCATCAATGCGGACATTGACATTGAAATCATGGCCGCCTCAATGAAGGATCAGTATTTCGGTGATGTCGACTTATTGCATCAACGTTTCACCTCGCAACTTCGCAAACTTGCTCGCCGTTGGCATGTCCATGGTTCCAGTCTCCTTTCAGATCTGCAGCCGGTTTTGACTCAGTTAATGGACACTCATCGGACTAACCTCCAAGATCGGGCTTATTGGTCATCGACTTCGTTGCAGCGCACTGTGGCTTCTTTGTCTTCGTGGGTTGTTATTCCAGCGGATCATTTTCCCTCCCGCGCACATGTGATTTGTCCGTCCCTGTTTGCCATACTGATGCGGAAGACATTCTGCTCGGGGGATGTCTTCTCGCTTTGCCGTGAATCCGCAGCATCCTTTCGCTCTGAAGTGGTAACCACGGTACCTTCTCTCCTACGTCAACGATATGCATGGGGACTTCGACTTCAAGCGCCGTTGCCCACAGCGCGCATCCTCCCAAAGCCGACCAAGGACTGGCAGAAAGCTCGACCCATCATTTGATTCTTTCGCACATGGGCAGCTCCCTTCCTCACGGTCTTCGGTGCACTCATATTTGAACTTACCAAAGCTGCCTTCCCTGACATTGCAGGTCAACTTCCAGTACAAGAACTTGTCCAGCAGCTGTGGGAAGCGCTGTCAAAAGCAGATCCTGATGAGTACATCCACCTGGTGTCGCAAGACCTGTCAGGCTTCTTCACGTCCATTCCTACGGAACGATTCCACCAGGCGCTGCAAGTGCTTCTCCATCGATACGATCAAGTAGTTGGCCTTCGCAGTTCCTCTCAATGGTCAGTGTATGAAGTAAAGTCAGATCATCGACGCCGTATGTTCAAAGGAAAGTGGCGCCGTCAAACCAAGATCCCTCGAATTTTTCGTGAAAAAGTCTCCGGCACCTTCTGGACTTTGTCATTGACAACAGTCACTTCGAGATCAACGGATACTTGTTCCGCCAAGAACGAGGAGTCGCTATGGGATCACCAGCCGCGCCACCGTTGTGCAATTTGGTTGCTACGGTTGAGGATTTCTTCTGGCACCAAACCATGAGTTCTCTGCGGTTTTGCACGCCCGACATTGGTGTGATCTGGCATGAGCGCTACGTCGACAATCGTTTCATTCTCCTTCGAGATTCAGCCCCACACTCACCCGTGCTCATGAATTTTCTTTCCCTGGAATTTTATCGCCCACCAGTGATGCTTGAGGTTCAACATGATGACAAAGTGCTGGGTTATCGATGTGATTCTTCCTCCAGAACTATTACACCACAGCTACCTGATCATCCCTCCCAAATCAATGGAATTCGGAGTGCCAATGATCAGATGTTTACTTATTCTTCTTGGTCTTCTCGCTCGTGGCTCATCATACGCGGTGCACAACCGGCGGTTCAGCAGCAGCATGGGCTCGACGCTCTCACACGCCTTTATGAGGCCAAAGGTTTTGAACCCCACCTTCTGCGTGACGTTCGGCGTCGACTCGGGACAAAATCTGCATGTGAGCTTGTCATGCTGTCTCTTCTTGTGCATGCTTGAGACAGTTGTTGATGCATTGTGCTTTGTTTGCATGTAGCTGGCTCAGAACCATGGCGGAATACACGGTCACCAGTCTTTTGCGATCTGACGGATCAGTACAAACCACGAGCCGCGTGACGCTTGAGCACCTCCCCAACTTCATCAACGGCAATGAGATGCAAATGTTCATTCGGACTCATGGATTAGCACACCAACAAAGTGTGCAATCCCACGGCCCGTCACGTGACGCACCAGCACTCACTGGACAGCCCCGATCTCGTTCCCCCCGGTCCCGCATTTCGCGGATCCAGCTCACACCGGGCCCGCAAGGGCATTCGGATGAGGAGGATTGGGGCGAGTGGAGAAGTGATGGCAGACGCGACCATAGCGATCAAAGGAGGCCACGCTCGCCTCCGTTTCCTCCTGCTCATGGCAGTCCTTCTGAGAACCGCATCGCGCTGGTGCCTCTCTCAGTTCGTCGGCAGGTGCCTGATTTGGGCATTCATCGCTTCAAGCTGCGCACTGGGTGCCGGATCGAGGAGATTGCCATCGTAGTGAATGATGTCCTCTACTACACCTTGCCCTCGATTGCCGCCTTGGTATTTCCTGAACCTGAGCTCTTGAAGAAATCATGGGAGTCGGTCTACAGGAGCCTCATGCCGCATCGCCGCAGCATCATCGAAGATGAACAGCGGGTCAGTTTCCGTTTGCTCAGCCACCACATGGGGTTCCGGGACGCTGGACGGATCAAGTGGTCAGAGACATTTGTGACTACTTCCAGATCTCATCGCGGTCACTACCGCAGCAACTCATCGTCCAGCTCGGCATATGTGAGGAAAAGTGGCCATATATCAGCAGGACCACACGGACGTTTCACCACTTCTCCGCGGACAAAAAGAACTCGCAGAAGAACCTCTTTGGCATCATCTTCTCATTTGAGCCACGCCGATTGTTGCCGGACAAGCATCGCACCCAATCGCAGTCGACATCCCACAACACCAATATGCAGGCGGCCATGCAAATCCTGCGTGATGAGGAGCTGATCAGACCTTCGAAGTGGCAAGAACACCCTTCCCCCAATCGTGAATGCTCCAACTGGAACGAAGTCTGGTTGCCTCCGATGGGATTCTACTGCAGGGGCAGCCTCCATTCTCAGGAAGCGGCAATCCAATCTGCAGCGCAATTCGGTGGAATCCGGACGGACCGCCCGGTGTGCATTGGTGGCTCTGCTCGTCTCCGGCAACAGCATTGCACTATACCCCGCGGCGGAGCGTACGCGGACATAGCTGCTTCCCATTACTATGACTGCATTCACGCCAAAGATGGCAGGTGGAAGCTCCGATCTTCGATTGCGGTGCCCAGCTACATGGGCATGTTCTGGTGAACAAATATGGCCTGACAGTATAACAACTTTGCGACAGACCCGACGTGGTGTGTGTTTTGCTTTTCATGATGTACATCATGACGCTCCTCTTCCGGAAAAAGCGCATAGGGTTGTCTGAGGCTCATGGTTGGACTACGATGTTGCCTTTTACGGTGTTGCTTGCTTGATTGGTTGTATGACTTGTGTTGCTTGCCGTCGCCGCTTTTTAGTGATCACTGGTTGATTTGGCCCTGACTGCCGCATCTTTGCCGGGATTGTGATGGATCATGGGGATCTGCTACGCGATTGCCGGCACATGCTACTCGCCATGTCATCGCAGATCAGTCTACTTCTGGCTGGACTGCAACGTCTTGAAGGCCAGCAGCGGCACCCACAGCCGCCCCCACCGCCACCGATTCCTGACGGCCATCCTCCACCGCTACCTCCGCCGTCCACGACGCCGCCGCACGTGCCGGCAACATCAGGCAGACCCGACTACATGGCAGCGCCGGTCACTCTCGTGGCCACCTCGGACAACCGTGCGGAGCACCCTGCTCACGTACGCACGGTGAGTGTCAGCACCTCCTGGGAACACAGACGAAGGCGAAGATCTAGGCATCGAGAGCCGCACCGGAGACGATCCCGCAGCCATCACCGACGGCTCCCAGACCGTCCAGATGATGCGGTACCCACGTCCCGCCGCCATGCTTACACTCCGAAGTATCCACCGGCGGTCAAGGCCATGCCAGCTTGCCGACCATCAGGTCTGTCGTATGAACGGTGACGGAGCACCAGCGATAAAAGTACCTCAGCGTTTGCTACATTCTTGCGGTTTGATCGGTTGCCATGCAGTTGTCAGCTGAGTTCGTGAATAACCTGGTGGCAGTACTCAATGTCCTTGCATCCCAAGTTGCGACAGCTCTGGACACCCTGAACTTTGCCCTGATGACGGAGCGTAGTCATCCGTCAGACACTGTGGCGACCCCAAGAGCACCAAGAAACTCCAGACATGGGTTGCGGCCCCGCATCATCACGGAGCGCGCCTCGTCTGACAGATCCCGTTCGCCCACACGAATTCGGGCTCGGCCTGTGGACACGTCATCTACCTGGTACATACCGGCCTTATCCCCGCCTCGAGCGGCACATCGAGATGCTAGTGACCACAATCCTGGTACTCGGCCCGAATCGATGTTGGATCGACTGCCACCGCCTCGTCCACTTGCTCCCTTCGCCACACACGGTGGCCGAGAGCCAGGACAGACGTCGCCTACGACACCTGATTCGGATTCTGATGGCTCGGTACGTCCGCATCCAGGTGCCTCGTCGTTCCGGCCGTCGCCTACGGTGGTTCATGGTCCTCGGGAACTTCTACAAGAATTCACCATTGCACTTCGCAATGCATACCGTGAACCTTTCACGGCATGGACACAGGGTGAGCTGGATGAGATGGTGCGACGGAAGAAAGACAAGGATTCCAGGCCCACCTACAAGACCATAGCTCGGTTTCTTCAGAAGCCGATTGAGGAAGTCAAGCAGGCATGGAAGGTCTATCAACAACTTGAGGCTCGCGGCTAGGAACGCGGTCGTCAAATGCAGCAGCGACCATCGGAGGACTAAATGGTAGGCCGTGGCGGCGTGTTCGGCTCTTGTTGTTGATCACATGCTATTTGCTTGCTTGCACGTGACTTGCTCTTGCTTGCCGTTTTGGGAGATGCCGTTAACATGAAGTGAAGTCATGACTGAGTTGCTCAAATCATGTCGGAACAAGTTGTACAGACGTACATTACCTGGACCCATGGAGCACAGCCGACGTGGTTACAATTTCATGGACCCGGGGCTTTACTCGACAGACCCATTCGGCAGACTACGTCGCCTCCGCCCCCGCCAAGTTTCCCATTGCTTCTTCCACCTCCTCCTCCACCACCACCACCCCCACCGGTGATTCTACACCCACAGTTTATGCCCTCGGTACGCAGCCCCTCGATCTCAGCCCCTCGCGGACAATCCTGCCCTACCTCTTCGAAATCGCAGCGCGCACGCCGCTCGATCTACAGCACTGACCATTCCCGTGATGAGGAACCACGCAGTCCAGGGCGCTCGTCCAAACGATCTCGGACAGCATCCGGTTCAGCGCCGCGGCGATCTCGACGGCCCTTTACAGTGTTCCCCTCCAAACGTGCTGGCCGTCCATCGCAGTCCCCATCGGCAACTTGTAAACACTACTGTCATGCCATCCTGCGCCATGGGCGGAAATGTCTTTCCCCTTGTGCTCGCCGACGACCAGGACACTATCATTGCAGGTGTGCGCGACATCAACGACAGTGAAACCTAGGAGTCGGACATTCCAGACCTAGTTGCTGTGTTTCACCTTGAGATTGAAAAGTTGCCTCACTCTCCAGCGGATGTGCGCGGTTGGCAATGCATGCGTGTCTTTGCCGCAGACTTTCGACTAGTTTTAGCTGGCGAGCCTGTATTGCCGCTATGAACCCCCAGTATTTCGAGTACCAGATCGACAGAGGAGTGGAATGGATTCGAATTTACTCTCCGGGCATTTGGAGACCCGTTCCCGATGATGCTCCAGTTCCTGACCCACTCCACGTTTCCACGTATCGGGAGTGGCGCAGATCATATCACTTCCAAGTGTACTGGTCTGAAGACAGCACCGGAGGCACCACAACGGATCCCATAGTCACGCCCAGTTCCTATGTGTCTTACCACGTGTGGGAGTACCGAGACTGGCAAACACGAGGGTGTCAACGACTTGGAGCTCCTGTACAATCCATCGGATTCGCGATGCTCGTGAATGCAGACGTCGATTCCTCGGTGGGCTTACCGGATGGGGCGTGGCGGGAACCGTCGCCGCCACCATTCCATGATCCTTGGAATGATTCGGAGTGACACTTGAGTAGCATGTCGGATAAAGATGCGGTTGTGCTTGCTTTGTATGTGAGTCCACGTTGGGTTGTCTTGCTTGGTGGTGTACATTCCGTCTCTATTTGTTCGCCGCTTTCCTTCATAACTTTGAGCGGCTTGCCGGGTTGAAATGTTCAATAGTACAGTGCATGGTGCAGCACGATGGGTCCTACCTCGCTATTTTGACTACGACATCGTCAATGGGCCAGCAAATACGAGTGTGGAATGGATTCGGATCTATGTGCCGGGTCAGTGGCATCCAGTCGCCGCGAACACCCTGGGACCGGCCCCGGAGGACTCAACCACCTATCGGGAATGGCGCAAGGTCCACCACTTCGAAGTGTATTGGCCTAGGGAAAGTACGGGCGGCACCACCACAGGCACTGTTTCACAACCGGTATCCTATGCAACCTTCTATACTTGGTATTACAGGGACTGGGTCACCAGGGGACACCAACGTCTGGGTCGTCCACGACCCAGCATCGCGAGGCCAGTTTTCGCTTCGGGTGCACCGGACCTCATGTATGCTGGATTGACCTCCTCCTCGGCATCATCCAATTCACATGATGGCTGATGCCCGTCCTCGCCTTCCTGGGGAGTCTGTTCAGTTCAATTCGATTCGGGAGATTGACTTCGATGCTGGAGCCGCGCAGCGCTGCAAAAGGTCTTTTGCATTGTGATAGTTGTTTCGCTTTCACTCATTGTTGTCTGCAGCCGTACACCTATCAATTTGTCTTTCCGTGGTTTCGTTGTCATGGCGTGGCTGGAATGGTGTCCGGATCCTCAACAACCAGATGCCCAGTGGGTCAAGATCTTTCATCCGGGACCATGGACGCCACATGAAGAACATGATGCTCCACCTCCTCCGCATACTTTTAGAGAATGGAGGGAGTACTATGCTCCCAACCAGGACTCAGTCGGTGGGCAGGTCCAAGTCACCACGTGGTACAAACGAGACTGGGCCACAGAGGGCTATCGGAGAGTCGCTGCCCCTCACGCTGGTCATGAATTTGATTCCATGTATCTCCCTGATCATCACAGCGTGGCCACGCAGTCTGCGGCATTGAGTATGTCACCGGAGCTGTTAGACGCGATTCTCAGGTCCTCGGATGCGGCTGATTTCTCTACCGAAGAACTGACTCGTCTCCAGGAGGGGATTTCTCAACAACTGACAGCTCGCGCACGTCAAGCTTCCCAACCTCATCAACCAGTACGTGCATCGCGTGGAAACACACCATCGGAGACGATTGGGGTCTCCGAGCCCTACCGGCCCGTGAATCCTTCCGACAGCGGCAGGGACAAGGTGAGTCCCATCTTCGAGCTGACTGAGGACTAGACTCGCATGAGTGATGCAGCGTACAAAATAAGGGTGGTCTCTACACTTGCATGATCTTGCTTGGTTGTTGTTTGAACATGGTTGTGCATGGTGCCTGTTCCACTACTAGCTGGATCGGAGCCCGCGACAATCCTTGCCTCTCACTTCGACATGGACATCGATGATTCGAAGCAGCACCCATGGCTCGAATATTCGGTCTGGCAGGAACAGGAGTGGGTGCGGATATACACTCCAGGACAGCCTCAACGATGGCACCGCGGTGACGCCTGATCTACCTGAGAATTCTTTTCGGGAATGGCAGCGGGTGACTGATCCCAATGAGCCGGTCCAGGCATGGGACATCCGTGACTGGCAACATCAAGGGTACCAGCGCATTCTGTCTCGGATTGAGTCCTTCGCAACTCATTATCCGCATGATCAATCTCTTGGTCAAGTTCAGGACTCCGATGCCGTTCCAGTTGAGGAGACGTTCACCTACGCCACTCCTTTTTCTCATGGTGATCGCCAGGCTGCTTCGCAAATCGCTTCAGTCCTCTATGGCGACACTCGCAACGCTCAACGTGGTGATCTCTCGTTCCCGTCTTCTGAGCGGTTTAGGGCTGTGTCTCGCTCCCCTCGCCGTGGTGGATATTTTGGTCAACGATAGAGATTCGGGTTGGAGCATGTGATCTTCCTGCAGGAAAAGAGAAACCTCGCCCCTCATAGAGGGGCGTGTGTGTGCGGAGTGGCAGAGAACCCTGCCACCAAAAACCCTTTTTCTGTGAGCTGCAGGGGAGGCAACGGACACTATGGGTCGGCGTTGCCCAACGAAGACCGTCCAGAGTTGTCGTGAAGCTCCGGGACGCCGTGCTGTGTACCTGCAAAATTTGCGTGAGTGATTCTGAAAGTCGATTTGGCCCTTGGTTGCGGCGCCCCTTGGTTGCGGCGCTGTTTGTGCTTCTTGTTCTTTCGGGTAACGTTTTCGCCTCTAGAGAGAAGCCGAGTGACTTGCAAGCCGAACTCAGCCGAGACTCATCAGTTGTACTCGAGACTCATCAGTTGTACTCGAAAGATTAGCACTCTCCATCTGGAGTTCAAGTGTGTGTGTGTGTGTGTGTGTGTGTGTGTGTGTGTGTGTGTGTGTGTGTGTGTGTGTGTGTGTGTGTGTGTGTGTGTGTGTGTGTGTGTGTGTGTGTGTGTGTGTGTGTGTGTGTGTGTGTGTGAGTTTGTGTGTGTGTGTGTGTGTGTGTGTGTGTGTGTGTGTGTGTGTGTGTGTGTGTGTGTGTGTGTGTGTGTGTGTGTGTGTGTGTGTGTGTGTGTGTGTGTGTGTGCGTGTGTGCGTGTGTGTGTGTGTGTGTGTGTGGGTGTGGGCTTGGGTGTGGGTGTGCGTGCGCATGCGCGTGCGCGTGCCGATGCGGGTACGGAAGCGTGCGCGTGCGTGTGCGTGCGCGTGTGAGTGAGTGTGCGTGCGCGCGTGTGTGTGTGTGTGTGTGCGGAGTGACAGAATGCCCTGTCACCATCCTTTCGGTTTCGCAGCAGGGGCGTGCAGCACCTTTGGCATACTGCACGCAATGAAGCTGTTGCCAAAGGTGGGAAGGGTGTCCAGACGTGGACACCTGTACCTGCTTCAGTGATTCTGAAAGTCCTTTTGGCCCCTTGGTTGCGGCGCTGATTGTGCTTCTTGTTCTTGCTCGTAACGTGTTCGACACTAGAGGGAAGCCAAGTGCATTGAGAGCCGAAACTCATCATACTCGAGACTTGTCGGTTGTACTCGAGACTCATCAGTTGTACTCGAAAGATTAGCAGTCTCCATCTGGAGTTCAAGTGTGTACACCCCATTCGTGGGGAATCCTCGGGTGTACCCATTGTGTGACCCCGGGCCGGCTCTGTCGGAAAATTTGACCTCAACGTGCGTATCATAGAACAGCGGAATTTCACATTTAATCAGGAACGAGGTTTCACTAAAGGGAAGAAAGCCGTCAGTTCATAGTGATGTCTCACCATAGTTGATAGCTGCCGATTTTCATTGCCTACCTTGACCATTGGTTGAACTTGTTGCTCGTATCATTGCGGTTGTCGATTGCTGACTTGTATTTGCTTTGCCTTGCACATTTCGCTCGACCATTGCAGTTGAGGGCCGCTAACTTGCATTTGCATGGATTTGAATATTGTCGGGTCTGATTCTCTCAAGGTGGAAGTGTGCAAATTCCGATCTGGTTGCGTCACCATGTCTCGACGTGATGATCGTGATAGATCCAGGACTCGACGCAGACGTGATCGGAGTCCGTCCCCTCAAGCTCACAAAGCACGCCGACGTGAGCACAATGACAACCAGGTCTCGGAGAACATGGATTGGAACAACTTGGTTTCATGGCAACACAACTCCGGCTACAATGCTGCTAACAACTTTCCGATGGTGCCTATCAATTTTCAATCGACTCACAACCCCACACAGCAATTCCAACACCCGGCGATCAACTACATGATGCCGATCCCTCCTGATCCCACGCCATCCAAGTTCATGCCACCAATGATGCCACCACCGGTCACTACTTCCCAACCTACACCTTCACCTGGACCTCCTGCAGCTCTACCGGTTCGTCCTCAGAAAGCCTGGCTTACTCCATCGCCTGACTGGACACCTGGAGACGGCATGTTTGATGTCAATCAACTCTACAACTTCAGCCTGCCCATGACCGTTGCCAACACTCCTCATGGCAACCTTCGCGACATGTCAGGCATGGATATTAGGGACGTACGCCTGGTTCAGGTTATCCACGGGGGCCTCACCAACTGGCTGCTCAGGCCGTTTGCACACGGCCGATTCGTGATGTGGGAAGGCTTTCGCACCCGCACTGAAGCCTTACTTTGGAGTACCTGCTCCAAACTACTACGAAGATCGCAGTCACTCAACCTGCTCACCCTGGAAAAGGACCTTGCCAACACGCTGGGTCTCAACATTGATGACTTCAATCAGCGCATCAAGGTCCACGACCATTTGGCCAACCTGGTACTTCAATTTCTTCAACAACATCACACCTCTCTCGCACCTGCTGCCCAGACCGATGACATGGTCAAGAAGTTCAATGACTTGAATCGTGCACATGAACTTCTACAGGCTCAGTATTCCGCATCACTTCGCGCATCGACCTCGCCCACGATGACAAACCAGAAAGATGATGCAGAGTTGGTTACACCGCCACCGGTCAACCACACACCATCCTCGTCACCTGCCAGCTCCCTGCCCACAGCCAGCGCGGCCGCCCTGGATGGCAAGTCGTTTGATAGCGTGGTGCAACCTCGGATCATGCAGTCTCTTCACGGAGTGTCGTCACCGCCGTCCAAACCGGCGGCGTCACAGTTGCTCACCATGCACAGCACGCCGGATGAAGTTGTCAAGTCCTACACATGGACCAGTGACCAACCTCGCCTTTTCCTCAAGCAAGCACCCACAACAACCACTTTGGCGTCGCTGGTTAAGTGGGCCAATCACCCGTCCCGGCTCAACGGCAACAAGTCGTTAGATTCTATGGCGACGCAGCTTCTTCAGGCCAGGCAGCGCATGCCGAAGGGCGATGCGCCCACACTCGGTGCAATGGCAGCACTATGGGGTCTTGAACCCGGGTACCTTACCAAACTCACCGAGAAGGCATTGAGTCACCTCATCGTGACCGCTCGCCTGCTTTGTGGATGAGAAGGCATATCGACCTTCGTTCTCATATGAGCCCGGAGCGGCAACAATGTCACGGATGAGTCCAGGTGAAAACTCGTCCGTCAAGTGTTTGCGTTGCACATGATTGATTTTGTACGTGCTTGTTCTTGCATTGCCTCTTGTGTGATTGTCTGTGATGCTTGTATTCATGTCGCCGCCTTGTGGTAGATTTCGTTGGTTGCATCTCACCATGTTGGATGAACTTCGCCATTGCGGAATCTATGATGATGTTGCACAATGGCAGTCGCTGGACGACCTTCTGCACTCGTTGACTACATTCTCGACGTGCTGGCATTACTGTTTCCCTGGACTACCACCACCGTCGATTCCAATTGAAGAGTACGAATCCATCACACAACTGCCGTGGCTGGGTCTCATCATCGAGGTCTTAGTTATGGTCCGGATAGCCCTCCAGATTCCGAATTGCGCTATGTCAAACTCTCAGCACACCGTGGCCAACAGATACGAACTTCACAGATGTCGGTGCGCTGCCTATTTATTGATCAGTTTCTTACAACGTCTCATTTCACAGGATCACGGCTACATCCCGCCGTTCTTCGAAGTTCTTCACTTCTACAAGACTTCTCTCTTGTGTGAAATCATGCACTCAACTTTCGCTGACACGCGACATCTACGCTCATTGCGGGCGCGATTTCCTGACCTCTACGACTTCATACATGATCCAGGTCATCACCAACAACCGTGCGTCTACATTCGACTTTCCCCATGGCACGCACCATACTATGTTGGGGCGACTGATCAGGATGTTCTACGTCGTGAACACTCACGCAGTCGCAAATTTCTACAACTACTTCGTGGACGGCATGCCTTCTTTGAACCGGCGCTTCACTACTGGAAGCGATCCAACACTTACTGGCTCTTCTGTGCTGTACCAGTGGAAATCAAACTTCCTGTTTCCTCGGTGTGGGTTCAAGAAAGCAAATGGCAATTCCTGCTACGCCCGCATTTGAATGCGCCCTGGGTACACAGAATCTTGCGCAAGGTGGGCTTCCGGGAACATCTTGTAGATTTTCGACGCCACTCGTTGTCGTCGCCCACTTCCCTCAGCTTGCACAAGCGCTTTCGACGACGACTACATCCGGATCTCCAACGGCAACTACGACCTGACACCCTGGATGACATTCAAGCCCACTACTCGATCCTCTATCAGCTGGGATCGAATACAGGAGCGTCGTTCCAAGTCATGCGTGACCTACTGTCAGCCGCTTTCCCTCCCACACAGCTGTACTACTTATTGCGGCTCGCAGTATTTGTCAACGAACCCTTCCGCTCCAAGGCCCAGAAGCTCCTCGCCCAGGTACTACGCAAACGACGACTACAACCACCCACCACTTTAACACAGCTACTTTTGCCGCCGCTGCATGTCCAGAATTGGAAAGCTCTACTGGGCACATGGTTACAAAGCTGGATTGCTTCTCATCGGGATCTGTTCCCCTCTCTTTTCCTTCCAAAGATCCGGGTTGTGGAAACTCGCAGCGCCACACTGGGCGACAAGATATACAACTATCGCACATGGCAGCGCAAATGGGCGCCTGACACATTCTTTCCGTGTCGCTGTTTGGACATCGATGATAGCCATCTACACCGTGCACATGGTCACGCAGTAATGTTGGATGAGTTTTCTCGCATCAATGCGGACATTAACATTGAAATCATGACCGCCTCGATGAAGGATCAGTTTTTCGGTGATGTCGACTTATTGCATCAACGTTTCACCACACAACTTCGCAAACTTGCTCGACGCTGGCATGTACATGGTTCCGGTCTGCTTTCAGATCTACAGCCAGTTGTCTCAGCTAATGGATACTCATCGGATCAACCTTCAAGATCGGGCTTATTGGTCATCGACATCGTTGCAACGCACTGTGGCTTCTTTGTCTTCGTGGGTAGTCATCCCGGCGGATCATTTCCCCTCCCGCGCACATGTGATGTGCCCGTCCCTGTTTGCCATATTGATGCGGAAGACATTCTGCGCGGGGGATGTCTTCTCACTTTGCCGCGAATCTGCAGCATCCTTCCGCTCTGAAGTGGTAAACACAGTACCTTCTCTCCTACGTCAACGATATGCATGGGGCCTTCGACTTCAAGCACCGTTGCCCACAGCGCGCATCCTCCCAAAGCCGACCAAGGACTGGCAGAAAGCTCGACCCATCATCTCATTCTTTCGCACATGGGCAGCTCCCTTCCTCACGGTCTTCGGTGCACTTATATTTGAACTCACCAAGGCAGCCTTCCCCGACATTGCAGGTCAACTCTCAGTACAAGAACTTATCCAGCAGCTGTGGGAAGCACTGTCAAAAGCAGATCCTGATGAGTACATCCACCTGGTGTCGCAAGACTTGTCAGGCTTCTTCACGTCCATTCCTACGGAACGTTTCCATCAGGCGCTTCAAGTGCTTCTTCATCGCTATGATCAAGTTGTTGGCCTTCGCGGTTCCTCGCAATGGTCCGTGTACGAAGTCAAGTCAGATCATCGACGCCGTATGTTCAAAGGAAAGTGGCGCCGTCAAACCAAGCTCCCTCGAATTTTTCGTGAACAAGATCTCCGGCACCTTCTGGACTTTGTCATTGACAACAGTCACTTCGAGATCAACGGATACTTGTTCCGCCAAGAACGAGGAGTCGCTATGGGATCACCAGCCGCGCCACCGTTGTGTAATTTGGTTGCTACGGTTGAAGATTTCTTCTGGCACCGAACCATGATTTCACTGCGGTTTTGCATGCCCGACATTGGTGTGATTTGGCATGAGCGCTACGTCGACAATCGTTTCATTCTCCTTCGAGACTCAGCCCCACACTCACCCGTGCTCATGAACTTTCTTTCCCTGGAATTTTATCGCCCACCCGTGATGCGTGAGGTTCAACATGATGACAAAGTACTGGGTTACCGATGTGATTCTTCTTCCAGGACTATCACTCCACAGCTACCCGATCATCCCTCCCAAATCAAAGGAATTCGGAGTGCCAATGATCGGATGGTCACTTATTCTTCTTGGTCTTCTCGCTCGTGGCTCATCATACGCGGTGCGCAACCAGCGGTTCAGCAACAACATGGGCTCGACGCTCTCAACCGCCTTTATGAGGCCAAAGGTTTTGAATCTCACCTTCTGCGGGATGTTCGCCGTCGACTTGGGACAAAATTTGCATGTGTGCTTGTCCTTTGTCCCTTCTTGTGCATGCTTGGGACTGTGTTCGTTGCATTGCGCTTGGTTTGCATGAACGGTGTGCTTTAACATGAGCTTTGTCCTTGTGCCCCAGTTGGCTCAGAACTATGGCGGAATATATGATCACTAGCACTCTGCGTTCGGATGGCTCGATACAAACTACGAGCCGCGTGACGCTCGATCACCTCCCCAACTTCATCAACGGCAATGAGATCCAAATGTTCATTCGGACCCATGGCATAGCACACCAGCAGAGTGTGCAATCCCACGGCTCGTCACGTGATATACCAGCACTCACTGAGC
>CAUJNA010001843.1:0-54132 GCA_963377175.1 Effrenium voratum | reverse complement strand
ACATTATGACCCAACCCACGCTCCCATTCCTCTCTTTCTCTCTTCTTGGCTGGTAAGTCTCTTCTCAGTGTTTATTCCTTACGACACAATGAACCAGCCAAGAGAAAGAGATACAGCCTCCTCCATCCCTTCCTTCTCCCTCTCTTCTCCTTTCGTCGACAGCCGGGAGCCGGAGGCGGGAAGGAGGCTGGAGTAGAGAAAGGAAAGATAGGGAGGGAAGGCCTAATCTCTTCACATCTCATGGTCATTCACTGTGATTAGAGGCCTTCCCATAGCCAGTCTATATCTCCCACTGGTCGCTATAACCTGTCTATTTGGTTGGGTCGTAAGGAATTTCTATCAGACCCAACCCACCATTCCCTTCCTCTCAACCCACGACACGACAGCGTGGAGGAAGGGTGTGTAAGGGATGAGTGAAAGACAGGAATAAAAGACTTCAAGGACCTGTCTTTCTTGTCACTCATCCCCCTCTATCTCTCCGGACCCTTTCTTTCCTATCATTTCTGTTTCTTAGATTGGAGGGTCCGGTGAGAGAGATAGAGAGAGATGGGAGATGAATGACTGTCCCAAAGTGAAGAATGAACGAAAATAAAGGGACAGCTCATCATCTCCTCACCGTTCACTCGTTTCCTCGTTCTCTCCCATTATCCCATCTCCCCACCCACCTCCTTCCCTCGCCGGTCAAGGCTTAGAGGGTAGGAAGGGAAGAGGTGGGCCATGCCGTGTAATCCCAATAACCACGAGGGAATGGATTGGGAGATTACACTCTATTTCCACCTTTCCCTTCTCTTGCCTCCATCTTCATTCCGGCGCCATTCACTTCCTCGCCCTTTGGCTTCGTCGTTAGGACGGAGGGTTGGCAGTCTGCTCTCTTCATCATATGACCGCGAGAAGCGGAGAGAGCAGGAATGAAGATATGGTGCCAACCCGTTCCTTCGTCACCTCACTAACCCGGTCCCTGACCTCTTCCCCGTCTCTTGGTTAGGACGTGGGGAAGATAAAGGGTCAGAAAGGGACCGGAGAGAGAGGTACATCCTAGAGACGAACGGAGGTGAGGAGCGGGTTAGAGGTTACTTTTCCTTCCTCGTCATTGTGATTGTAGACGAGGGAAAAGGTGTAATGGAAACCGAGTAAAGCGAGGGAAAAGGTAACCATAAAATGTAGGTTCTTGGCCTCTGGGCCTTTCCATCATCTATTTACTTCTTCTTTGTTTGTAGTTAATTTGCTTTTCCGTAATAACTAGAAGTCTTATGGTCTATCTTTTATGTTTCTTTTATCTTGGTTATTTGTGTTTATTTGTTGAGGTTATATGTCTTGTTTATTTTATATTTAATATTTATTTTCATGTTATTTTCTATTTAATTATCTGTCATATCTATGACTTTAGGATTTATGTTGTTTGGTGAGTTCATGACCAGTCTGGTGGGTCCTTCGTGGCCAGGGCAAACGATAGAATTCGCTGAAGAGAAACGCCCGGCCAGACCCACCAATATAATGGTTAACAGGCTATTACTAAGAGATGGATTGTAGGGAATTACATGGATGGAAGAATGAAGGAAGTAACCGACAGGAGACGGAATCCCATCTCTAGGAATATCTGGTTTGTGAATGGATTTCTAATGCTTGTAAAGATGAAAAAGGAAAAGAACAATAAATATAAAAGAGAAATCCTTTTAGCTGTTACGACGAAGAAATCCTACATGATAAAGAGATGAAAAGAAGCAGAAAATAATAAAGAAAAGAGATAACGAAAGTTGAAGAACGAGGGATCTATAACTCCCGAAAGTAGCGACAAAGGGAGCGAAGAGCTGGGTTAGAGGCTATCTTTCTCCATTCTTTATCACTTTGTGTTTATTTGCTTCTTTATTACTTCCTTCTTTTAATCTTGGAATCTTCTTTCGTTTACAATCTTAGATAGAACGGTTAAGGAATGGGAAATGCAAAGATACGAAAGGAAAATAAAAGATTAGGAATGTTGGTTAGCTTTTTGTCTTTTTATTTCTTGTTTATTTCTTTCTTTCTTTATCTTCTTTCTTCTTTGTGTGGCTTGCCTGGTGTTGATGAAGAAGAAAAGGGAAAGAAACAAGTGATGGCAAGCCTTCTCCATGAGTTACACGACAGTGGGAGATAAGTGAAAGAGTCATGCCATCGCTTCCCACTGGTCAGCTATTAAGCATTATATTATTGTATCCTAAGTCTTAGCAAGAGAAAGGAATGTTGGGAAGCGAAGATACAAGTTCATTCCGGTCCCTTTCTTCTCTTCAATGTGGGACCGTCAGTCGTTAAAACTAGAAATCTTGGAAATAAAGAATTAGGAAACAGATAGCCACATACCTCCCTTCTCTATATCCTGGTTACTGGGTTAGTGGAATGAATGATAGTAAATAGAAAGGGATCTGGAAGGGAGGTGTATGTGGGATAGAAAAGTCACTTTGTACATCTCTTTCTTTCCTTTTCATTTATTACTTTTGCGACGTGTTAATCTCTGATCCAAATATAAGACTTACAAATAGAAAAGCACTCAATCTTTCCAGGAATTAACTTACGTCGCAAAAACCATAAATAATTAAAAATGAAAAGGGAAAGGTCCTCCACCAAATACAAGGATATGATGCATGAAGGTAAAAGCCATGATATTAAGGATGATGAATGTGATAGAAAGATAAGGCACTTTTATTACCAATCAAGATAGAATGTTGAAGGAGATAGGATAGACACTCCAGACAAAGGAATGGGAGTTAGGGATAGAATGCTTTAATTGAGTCTTTATTGCTCTTCTTTTCACCGTCTTTCCACTTCCGGATGAGTCACTAGAATGTAACTAATATGAATGAAAAGAGAAGGAAAGAATAATGTAAGAAAAGATGGGAAAAGAGGTGATTAGAGAGATAAAGAGATGGAAATAGATGTCCCTTATAACCTCGCTTCTCTCGTTCCCAAGATATCCATCTACCTTCGTTCTCTTCCAAGATTTAGAATTGGGAACGAAGGGTGAGAATGAACATCAGAGATTAACTCCTGTCCGCTGTAGCGACCGAGCGAAGGGTTCCATCATTATCCTATCGTTTATCCCAGCGGCAGCAATGAAGGCTAGGGAAGGGTCATGAACATACCCACAGGGAAGCGATTCGCTATCCCACTCTATTTAATATTTTACTTCCAAAAATAGAGAATGGAAAGGTCCTACAATTGCGGACGGGATTATTACGACAAAGAAAAGCAAACTATAAAACCAACTAAAAACTAATAATAAACAAAGCAAAAGGAAACAGGATAATAATGATAACGAAAAGTGAAGATAGAAAGCTAGGGAACGTCCTTTCATTTCGGTTAAACCTCATTCATTTTCTATCTCTTCCTTGCTTGTCGTTCCTTTTCCTAATGTCATCTCCTTTCTCTTTCATGGACAAGCCCTAACCATAGGAAATAGAAAGGGCTTGGGTACACAGTCTTCTCTATGTCACCCCTCGTCCAACCGCCAGGCGGTGCCAAAGGCCAGGACGAGGCAGTCATCATTTCCTTCGTTCATTCATTGCACTGACGAGTGACGAGGAAGGGACATTTCCATTACATTCCACTTCCGGCTGAGGCACGGCGGGTAAATAGTTGGATAAGATACGATGGGAAAGATATTAATGATGTACCCGCTCGTTCCTCACCTATCTATCTCCCTTCTCGCTCCTAAAGGTACGCTCGGTGGTTAGCAAAGACCAAGAGTTGAGTGAGTTCTTAGAATCTAGAAGTCAACAAGATATAGAAAGGAAACGACAGGATAAGGAATAGATGAAAGAAGAGATTCCAGAAGTTAATAGGTTGTGGATGGGATTATGAAAGAGAAGAAAGACATATAATAAAAACAAACAAGAATGAATGCAAACAATAATAAAAAGGGAGAGAATTCCCATCATTTGTACGTGTCTTTCACTTTAGGTTTTACTTTCCTCTTTCATTCTCATGCTTCACTTTTGGTTGAGGAACTTGTCATCCTAGATCCATTTCCTTCCTATGAATGAGTTAGACCACAGGGAAAAGGAATGAAGAAAGAAGTAAAGATGGACAGATGAAAGAGGCAAATAGCCAAGACAAGAGAATTAGACCCTACATGACATCTCTTTGCAGCACTTGGTCTTCCTTCTCCAATCTATTCTCTGCTCTTCACTTATCACTTTCCTATCCATGTCACACCTATTAATTGCTTACCTGACATGGAACAGAGATGAAGAGCAGAGATTGTGTGACCAAAGAAGATTGCCTTCCTCACCATTCATTTCATTCATTTGCCTCGTCATTATGTCATGGCTTTTCCAAATACAAACCAGATAAGGTAAGGTGTAGATATAGGTGAGGGCCTGCCCGCTATTAACCTGTGGATCAAGGACTTCCAGCCACTACTTCCTCTGGGTTCTTCTCGTTCCTATGTCTCTCGTCCATACACCTCCATCCTAATAGCGGAGGCTCTTCTATCTACTCCTCACCTGTCAAGGATTTCATTCCTCATTCTAACTCTGTACCTTCCCCTCCTCCTCCCAGCCTCGTCGGTAGGCGGTACATCCTTGAATTCTCGGAGATAGAAGTTAACGACGAGAAGGAAGAAATACCAGATAATTGATGATATGAAAGGAAAGGCTATTACAGATAAAGCATCGGGAAAGAGATAAAGCATTAGGATTCTATCATCCATCTCTTAGGCTTGGAAGCCCTTCATTCATTGTCTTAACAGCATTTGGAATCTTCCTTCTTTTGGATTTCATTCCTAATCTTTTCCTAATATTTGCTTCTTTAGGATTCATTCACATTGCATCTCAAGGAACCAACAATAAGAAAGAGAGAATGGATGATATGAAAGACCGCTAGCCACCTCCTACCTGAGCTGGGATCTGATGGCATAATTCTTACATTAATTCCGCCCGCCGTGAATACAAGGGAAAGAGGATCTGATATCTTCCTCACTATATCTCCCCCGCTTTCTCGCGGGTTAGCCACTATCCTTTCACCATCATGTGCCACCAATATAATTCAAGGCTTTTAACAGCATTTCTTTATCCATTCATTCCTCAGCTTTTACCACCGGTGGCACGAAGGGTGAAAGAGAGGAATAGACGGTGTCCTGTCACTTTGTTCCCCACCTTACCTAACCTTGTCTCTCGACCTTATGTCAGTCCTATCCGTGAAGAACCCAGACAAGGAATGGTGTTAGTCCTGCCACCTCGTTTCCTCTGTGTCATACCTCTCGCTGACGAGGGGAGGAGTCAGGAGTAAACGTTCATTCACCGCCATTGGCTTGTTGGCGGAGTTACCATGTCATTATGACGAAGGAGGCGAGAAGCGCCGGGAATAAGAGATGGTATGACGAAGGTGGGATGCGAGCGACAAAAGAGAGTGAGGGCATCCCATTATTCCTTCTCCTAAAGTCACCTCCCGTTCCTCGTCTTTCCATGTCATGAAAGGAACGGGAGAGGAATAGAGACTCAAGGATTTTACAGTTTACATTTTAATGCTTTTTACTTGCCTCTGGGCTTCCAAGATGCACCGGATAGATGAATGAGGTGCGAGGTAATGGACAAGAATGAAGCCCAGAGAAAGAGAGGTTACATGATGCCCGGCGAGTTAACCAACAGAAAAGAGCCGGGGAAAGACCAAGAGATATCCCTTCCCATCTTCCTCTCTCCACTCCGTCTCTTCGCTTCGTCGCTTCCTTCGGACACACAAAGATGGGAAGGTACTAAGGATAGGATTGTACATCAGGGAAGCGAAGCGAGGAAGCTTCTAATGGTCATCCCACCTTTTCCTCCCACCGGTCGGACCGGAGGCATGAGGGAAAGGCTATCTTCATTCACTCCCACATCATGGACAGGTCCTAACTAAGGATGAAGATATAGTGACCAAAAGACCAGGATCTAGGACCTGCCATGCCTTACAATTCCTTTCTTCTCATGTATTATCCCCTCGTCTCTGAGATTGAGTGACAAGAAAGACAAAAGAGACGAGGTAGGGGATAATGCATTGGGACGCCTTCCAGCGGCCGCATCTCTCACTCATGTCGTTCCTCCTTCGTTCGTTTACCTGGCATGCGGTCTCATCTTGAGAATTGGAAAGAAATGGAAATAGATGACCTCAAAGTGATTCCAAGATGAACCGCATGGCCTATTCCTTTATCCAT
The DNA here is from genome assembly GCA_963377175.1 of Effrenium voratum. Classification (NCBI taxonomy): domain Eukaryota; class Dinophyceae; order Suessiales; family Symbiodiniaceae; genus Effrenium; species Effrenium voratum. The sequence goes on along the minus strand of CAUJNA010001843.1, from coordinate 47,972 downwards.
CTTCCTTCCCTTTCCTTTTACCTCGTGTTCCAAGTGACTTATAATTCCCACAAATGAACCGAGAGAACGAGGTGTAGGGATAAGATGGAACACGAGAGAAAAGGGATAACAGATCCATTATACCTTCCTTCCCGTTCACGGCCTTCATCTGTCTATCATTTACAATGTTAGGCCGGTGAACGGATAGAATGTCACTTTATTGCTTTTCTTTTACTATCATCTCCTTACCAATCATCCACTTCCGAGCCAATTAAGAAGCGAGGAAAGAGATGAGTGAAATGCTTTTAGGATGTAATATTGGTGAGGGCTAACCGTCATTGATGGACAAAGGTGTGACACAAAGGAAAAGGCCCTCACCCAACTGTATCTCTTGTCCTTACCATGTCATGTCTTTCCACATGTTGAAGAGTCCGGAATGAGCGACCAAGTGGAGAGAATGGAGGAGGAATGAAGTCTACCTCAGAACCCTTCCATCGTGACCGCTGGTCCTCTTTCCTATGGCTCCATTCATTGCTACCTCTCCGCTCCAGACGGAGGCAATGGGAGCCAGGAAAGATAGGTCCTGATGAAGAGACCGAAGGGCGAGGATACACTCCGTTCCTTGGATGAGGCTAGCCGTTTCTTTTCCCAACATTACCAATCTGTAAACACCAAATGAATAGAGGCTAGCCAATAGACGGAGTGGAGGAGAAAGGAATGTCTATTCTTCATTGTGTGTCCCAGACCGTTCTCTGTGGTAGAGAGATGAGTGTTGAGTGAAGATATAGATAAAGAACGGTCTGGAAGCATCTATTCCTTACATGACATTATGACACCGACGGCGGTGGAAAGGGTAGGTGTGTAGGAAGGCCAGCCCGTTAATTGGCTGGAGCTATGACAAAGTGAATTCGCTTTCTTTTCTCACATTTATCTCATTACCTTTCCAATCTTAGTAATGACTGACAGGAAATAGACCATGAACACCAACCAAACAGAGGAAAGGTAATGAGGAAGAAAAGCCTCTATCTCGCCCCGCAGCCAACAGGCGAGGAAGGGAATCATGTGTCTGTTAACCCGAACGAAGGAGGGGAATAAGACAGTAAGGAATAGATAAGGAAAGAGGCATGAGAGAAACGAATGGAGTTAATTCCCTTTCCTTTTAGTTCCCTTTTACGTCGTTACAATTCTCTTACCTCTGTACCAGCCATTCTATTCCCTAAGCTACTTCTGGGACAATATGTGAGAGACTGGAAAGGCTGGAATTATCTTCCCATGGAATGCCTCCAATCAGAGGCCAAGACTTCTCTCTTCATCTCCAACTCCAGGCCAGAGGCTGGGCTACATCCTAAAACCAATTAAAAATACAAATATAAAAATGAAAAAGAAATGTATAAAAAGATAAATAGAATTCTATTAGAGAAGATAACCATAAATAATACAAACAAAAGAGAAAGAAGAAATAGATTAATAAGAATACAAATAGAAAAGAAAGAGAATAGTAACGACAAAGTGTCCAAAAGAAAGATATAAACGAAAAGACAGTAAATTGTAGATAGAAAGATGGCATGAGGAATAGATGGACCGGGATGTAGGTCCTAAAGTCTTTTATCTGTCCTTTCATTCATTACTTCATCCAACCATTCTATTCTCGGGAAATTCCCGCAACCAAATATAAGAAATACAATTAAAAGCCATTATATCTATTCCTCTTCTCTTCATGCTCTATTTCTTCTTTCATGGGTTTCTAATTCCTAAGATGAAGAGCATGAAGGTGTCTATAGACGAGAAAGAAGGAAGAAAGAACAAGACCAAAAAGACAAACAAAAAGCTAGGAAGTGAACCGAGAGAACGAGGCAAACAGACCCTTCTAAATCTCTATTATTCCTCTCATTCTTTTCCAAGTGTTAGCTCCTCATCATGTGTACGTTAATTCCCAATCATTGACAGGTAAAGAATAGAGGATTTCTAGAGTGTATCATCTTCCTCGCCTTCAAGGCTTGCCCTAACCGTTCATTCATTTCCATTTCATTCACTTCCTACATCCAAGAATTCTCTATTTGCTATTACTTTAGGAACTCAAACACAATGTAAAAGAGATTTATAAGAATACAATATAAAAGCATTATGAATACAAATTAAAAATATAATAAAAACAAATAATAAAAGATTAATAGTAATAAAAGCATTTGGAAGGCGTTTCCTTCCGTCGAATCTATCCTTTATGCCAGCGGCCACGAAGGGCTAGGCAATGGTGATGAACACACCAGACGGGCCCTAAGGCCTCACGAACCAGTTTACCCCTTCCTGGTCGGGGGAATGAAATAAAAGAAAATACAAATATAAATATACAAGTTATTACGACGGAGGCGTGAAGCCCAAGGAACCAACAATAAAGCAAAGAAACGAAAGGAAATAGAAAAGAGTTAATATGTGAGGTCATTCTTTCCTGTTATTACCTTCATTCTGTTGTCTCTTTCACTCCCTCACACATCCACTCTCCACCGCCGGGCGGGATCTGGAGAGAGCGTGAGGGATGAGTGAAAGGTAACGAGAAATAGACGTTCCTTCCCATCGTTTCACTCGGTTTATCTCCCTATCATCGGTTAACTCCCTCCTACCTACGGTCGTACCTCTTCCTCAAGTTACAGGAAATCCAACCCACAAAGATAAAGGGTTGGGAGGTGAGATTATGAATGAAGACAGCCCACCTTCGCTTCGCTGGTGAGATGGCTGGTTCATTCCCCATCACTTCCTCACACCTCCAAATGTAGGAATTACAATAATAAAGAGATGGAGGTGTGATGTGAGGAAGAGATGCTTCCCTTGGTCTTGTTTGGTGGCCAATGGATAACGAATGAAATGAGAGGCAAAGAAGATAAGGCCACCATAAGACCAATAATTCTATATCTTACTCTCGCTTCCGTCGCTTCTTTGTGTGTCACCGACGGTAAAAGCGAGGACATACCGCCTCCAAATCTATTCTTTCATCTCAGGAACTAGAACAGACTGGAAAGGAGAGTAATGGAGGCGGGATGAACGGATGGTGTGTAAGGTGTCTGGAGACGCTTCCCAGCGGCTTAAGGAATGAATGAAATGAATGGGGACACCTCACACCTTCCTTCCTTCTCTCTTATCTCTTCCCCTTCATTCGCTTCTCTGTAAGTCTTGAATGGAGAAGCATTAGAATGAAGAAGGGGAAGGAAAAGAGAAGGAAGATATAGGCGAGAGAGAGTCCTTTTCCTCGCCGCACCGACATGCCGTGGAATGAGGCTAGCCGCTATGACACGAAGGAAAGAGTGCTGAAAGCCACGAATGACGGCATGTCCTATCTCCTCCAAGCCCCGACCGGCGAGGGAGAAGGGACGGCATAACCTGTCCATCACCAGCCAAGAAGAGAGAGTGAACGAAGTGAATGAAAGGGAGTGAATTGGCTGGGTCTCTCTTCATCCTTTCCTATCCTTGACTGGCATTACAATTATCTCTCACTCGCCAGTCAATGGATTATGGAAAGGGAAAGAGAGGGAATAGACCAGACGGGAAGCGGTGAATGGTCGTTCCCTCCCATCTTTCTCACTCTCTCCTTCCACACCTCTTCACCCTTCATTGGTGAGTGAGTGTGATGGAAGGTGAAAGAGAGTGATAAATGCCCGGCATATCATGTCTTTACCAACTGGCCGGGCCCTTCCCCTTTCTCTTCCTTTCCTTTGTCCCTTCATGGCGGGCTAATTCCTATCACTTACAGAGCCCGCGGGACAAAGAAGAGAAAGGGAATGATAGAGAGATGAGAGATGACGAAGGGATGAGTCAGGTCGCTTCTCTCCCCCCATCTCTCTCCGTCTCACCCGTCATTCATCCCGGTCTCCTCGTCGTCGATGGGAAAGAGAGGACAGAGGAAGAAGAGGAATGACATGAAAGGGAAAGAGACGGCCATTCCTCACTGTCTCTCTCTCCCTCATTGCTTCCCTCGCTCTTTCCAGGTGATGAATGGAGATGAAGAACGGGAAAGACAGGGAAGGAATGGCATCTCTCTTCTCTCCAAGCCTTACTGTCTCTTCGTCAGGGCTTGGGTACGAGAAGATAGATGACAGAGGGAAGGGATCCCTTCGCCTTCGCTCTTCCCTTCCTACCCACGCTCTCGCCGCTGGCAGCGACCTGTGGGAGAAGACAGAGAAGAGAGCCCATTCCTTTCTCGTCTATTCATTTCCCAGCTTTTAAGATGTGTTTAGTGACTGGGAAATGATAGGAAAGGAATGGTGGGAAGAGGAAGGGCATGTCCCGGCTCATCAAGATCTCTAACTGCCGGGCCCTTCCTCACTGTCTCTTCATTCCTTCTTTCTCTCTCTTTCTCGTCTCTTCGCTCCTCACCATCGATCGACAGGAATGAGAGAAGATGGAGAAGGGAGAAGAGAAAGAGATAGGGAAGGGAGATAGGAGATGGGAAGTGAGTCGTGAGCTCTTCTTTCGCTCACACAAGGACTCACGCATCCCTATCTCACTCCCTTCCCCTCACTCTCTTCGTTCGTTCTCCCATGCTTCCCGTGTCTCGCGGTTAAAGAGATTCTTAGAGGCGAGACATAGAGAAGGAAGCATGGCCCATCTCTTTTCATCTCTTTCCTGTCTCTCCGTTCCCTCCAATCGATTCAAGAGATTGGGATAAGGGAATGATAAGAGAGACAGGGCATGTCCTTCCTTCCTTTCCAATTCACCTTTCTCTTCGTTCGTGAATTGGGGAAGTGTAAGGACATGAAGAGATGGGATTCGCTCTACCAGTTCGCTCTTCCCTCACGCTCCCAAGCGACTCGCTAGAGCGGGGAAGGGGGTCTTGGCTACACCTTCGTTTCGCCGCCGTCGTTCCCCCATTCCCTTCCACTCACTTCATTCGTTCGGTCATTAAGTCACTTGTCCCCGCTTGGCTGCGGCGGGGGATGGGTCCAGGCTGTGCCTTCCCGTTCACTCACTTCGCTCGCTCTTCTCTCTCTCCTCTATTCTCGGTTCCCAGAGACTCAATTAGAACCGAGAGGAGAGAGGCCATCTTTCTCCATTCCATCTAACCTTACCTCCCACCAGCCAATTGATAGGCTTGGAGGTAAGCGATGGAAGATAAAGATGGAATGAAGGAAGAGACAGCGGGGAAGCGAGTTAACGGATTCATATTGTAGCTTCCCCCGTCTCTTCGTTCCTTCTTTCCTTATCTTTCCCCACACTCCATCTCTCCGTCTACTCGTTGCCTCGCCTCCTCCGTTCGGAGTTAGAAGTAATGGGAAAGATAAGGGAAGAGAATGATGTGGATGGGAGAGCGGCAATGAGTGAGGAAACCGAACGGGAGAAGAAAGCCGCTCACAAACCCATCCACCCTTCCCTCGTTCCTCATCCCTTTTCCTTCTCTTGTCCCTGCTGTCCAAGAGATTCCAAGGGAGGAAACGAGTGCAGGAAGAACGAAAAGAGACAGCAGGGGAAGGGAATGGGAGCCCTCGTCTTCACTCGCGACCCAATATTCCCTTCCTCCTCTTCTCTTTACCCTTCCCTGTCTATCATCTCATCCTTGAATCGATGGCGACAGGAAGGAGACAGAGAGAGAGGAAAAGAGATGATGGGAAGGGCCCCTTCGCTCTCACAGTTCGCTCTTCCCTCACATGCCTCTCTCGCCTAAGGAATTTATGGGCGAGAAATAGAGGCATGGGAAGACCCGGCGGTTAAAGGGATGGGAATAGCCGGGAAGTGAGTGTATTTGGGAGAGCAGAAAGGGATCTATTATCGCTCTCCCATGCCTTTCCTGTCCTTGTCCTCTCTCTCGCCTCCCCACTGTCGGTTCGTTCGTAAGGACAAGACAGTGAAAGGGAGTGCGGTGACAGTGAGGAATTTTCATGAGTCACCTATTCTCCGCTCCCTTCGGTCTCTTCTATCTCTTTCTTGTTGGCGGGTGATCACTCCTCACGCTCCCTTCACTCGCTTCCGGAGCCGCCAAGTCACGCCTCGCCGGCGTTGGCTCAGAGGCTAAGGGAAGGAGAGGGATGGTGGCGGCTCTATCATTCATTCCCTTCCCTCGTGTTCACTCGTCAGTCATTCCATTCCCTCACCTACATCCCTATCCTTCACCGCTCGCCCATCCATTCCCTGCGGTTCATTCCTGTTCTCCCTCCGTCGCTCCCTTTGTCGCTTACCACCTACGCTCTCTCTGTTCGCTGCCGTGGGCTCCCTTCCTTTCTCTTTCCTTTATCTGTCATCTCTTTTCTCCCTTCTCCTACCTCCTTTCGGTCGTGGGCAGCGGGATTCAGGAGCTGACAAAGACCAGGAAAGGAAAGGGAAGGGAAGGGTAAGGGAGGTGAGGATGGAGAGAGAACGAGTGACACGTAAGAACGAGTGAAGAGAAATGGCTTTAGGACCTCTCATTCCCATCCTCACCACCTATCTCTCTCTTTTATTGTTCTTTTCCTTCCTCACCCCTTCTCTACCTCCGACCGTCGGGGACGTGAAGAGGAGGAACAAGAGAAGGAAAAGGGTTGGGGAAAAGGAACCACAAATAGAATGTAACCTTACCTCCCACCTTAGGTGTCCGGTGGGATAGGGAGGTGATAGGTGGGAAAGAGATGGCATGTCCTTCTTCTCTTCGTTCATTCATGTCATACCACTCATTCACCTATCTATCTCCTCTATCCCTTCTCCGCTGTCAATGATAGGGACGTGAGCATACAGCGGAGGGAAGGGATATCATATGGTGGCTCTTCCACTGACGAAGGCAGGTAGGAAGGAACGCCACCAAAAGCATTCTATCTCACCCGTCTATCGACGAGCCCTAAAGGTGAGGAATAGAGGGATAAAAGATACAAACGAAGGGAGGTAAAGATGGGACTCTCCATCCCTCGCTTCGCTCTCTCTCCAACCCACGACCCAAAGGGACGAGGCAAGGGTTGGGTGATAAGACTCCGTGCTCTTTCCCTTGTCTTTCTTCTTTTCGTAACAGCTGGTGCACGGGTCTTATCCCTACCAAATATTTCTATAATTTCATTTTTAGTTAGGTTTTATGTGTTTAGGGAAGTTCAGGCCCTTTTGCCCCGTTCAACGGATAGCAATAAACGATAATAGACGACTGGCCTGTACTTCCCATTCCCTTCCTTCGTCAGGCATTAACCCGCCATATCTTCACTTTATCTTCATTCATTTTGGAGTTATAATGGCGGGTGAGTGAGTCTGTGAGCCATTCCTTTCCTCTCGCCTCCGCTCCATTGTGTCTTTCCTGTCTCTTCTTTACGTCCTCTGTCCCTACAACTCTTTCTCCCATCCCCACGGCCTCGCTGTCAAGGATGTAGCTAAGAGAAGACAGGCCGTGTATAGGATGGTATAGAGAAGAGATAATAGATGAGCTGAGGAATGAACATGAGGAAGCGAGAGACACCTCTATCCCTTTCATTCTATCCTTTCATCTCACTCTTCGTTCCTCGTCTTTCCATGTCATGTAATTCCTGTAGACGAAAGACGAGAATAAGAACGAAGAAGAAAGAGATATAACTCTCGGTCCTTCACCTCGCTATCTTCTCTGGGCTCTCTCTTCCATCTCTTCTACATCTTAGAATTTGGAAAAGAAAGAGAAAAGAAAGAAGGATGGAAGAGCCCAGAGGCGAGGAGTGTAAGGACGAGAGAAGATAGAATGGGGAAAGGGTGACCGCTCCCTCCGGTCCCTTCCCTTTCTTTCATTCCTTAATTCTCGGGGCTTGCCCACCAATGTAATTCTCCTTCCCGAACGTAGAAAGTGAGGAAGGATGAGAGAATTATAGAGATGACAGACAGGTGTGGCAAGCCATGACCAAGGGATGTACCCTCCCGCCTTCGTTGGTAAGAGGTAGAGCCTCAAGAACAGAGAATAGACAGTGAAAAGAGAAGGCGGGAGAGTCTATTTCCTTCATATCATCTCATCTGTATCTTCCCCTCGTCCTTCTCTTCTCTGTATCTTATCTCTCTACCATGGAAGGACGAGTGAAGGGGAAGATAAAAGAGATGACATGATGAATAGAAAGGTAGGCCATCTTCATGCTTCCTTCATAATCCGAAAGAAGAGAGGAAAGATAAGGCTCAGAGAGCTGTCATTCACCATCCGTTCATTCCATCTATAACTTTCCAATCCTATCCCAGACCGGGTTATAAGTGAGTTCTGGTCCATTGGCAAGCCAAGAAGAGAACGGTCTGGTCTAGAGATTCATTCACCGGATCCACATTCTAGAGTTACAGGAATTAATAATAGAATTCTAGTGCTTTATCATTCACCTAACCTCCACTCTGTATCTCCTCTCATTCTATTCTCGGAGTTAAAGGAGAGAAGAATTACAAATAGAATGAAGAAAGAAATATAAAAGAATTAAAATGAAAACGAAATGAAGTAATGGCCGATGGACGGCTTCTAGGATAGACAATTTGTAGGTTTATTGGTAACCAAAAGTAAAAGAAAGATCCAAATGAAGGAAACATAAGGGCTAGCATCATGTCATGTCGTTTCTTTTATCTGTCTTTTCTTTTATTATCTGTTTCTTTTCTTTCATTTCTTTATTATTTGTTTACGTTGTTAAAGCTGATATTTTGTTAGGATTATAAGTCTCTTTTCTTTATCTATTTATTATTATCATATTGTCTTTCTTTTATTATTGTTCCTCTTCTTTTTACATCTTTATTATTCCTGTCTTCATCTTATGTCTTCTCTAAATTCATTTTGTATTTATATTTGTATTTTTAGTATTTGGAATTCTCTTCATTCATCTTTTTATGGTTATTTTCGTTATTTGGATAGTCTTTAGGATTAGAAAGTGAGTTACGACAGAGAGATAACGAAAGAGGAAAGAACGTAAACAAGATGAATGAATGGGAAAAGTAACGACTAGCCGCTCCCACATGTCGCTTCCTTAGGACGTGTCTTCCTACATTCTATAGTCTGTGTTCTTCATCTCTTTCTACATCATAAATTAATTGTAAGAGAATGAAAGTAACGACAAACGAAGAGAGGAGTAATGGTGAGATGGTGAAGAGCATGTGTCTATAGCCTAGCTTCTGGAGCGGTCATTGGTCACACTATCCAATATTCCTTCCCTTGTGTGTTTGATGTGTTAGCCAATTCTTGGATTTAATGTAAATAGTAAATTATTGATGAAGAAAGACCAAGAATTGGGAAGGAACAAGAAACGAGAAAAGAGATGAGTGAAAAGGTCAGCTCTTGACTGTAGGTAAGCCTCTTTTATCTGGATCATGAATGGGTGAATTGTAAAGATGAAAATATGGGATAAAAAGCCTTTAAGATGAGGCGGTGAGATAGCATTCTATTGGTGGACATTCCCTTGTTTGTATGGTCATGTCTTTCTTCTTTCATTTCAACATCATTCTACATCTTATGTTTGTGGATTAGAAAGAGAAAAGCAAAAGATAGAAGTCTTCTAAAATTGAATCCAGAGAAGGGAAGATTTGTAGGTGAAAGAGATTCCGTTCCTTTTAAGATTGTAAATGAGATGAAAGGATATGATGCTAGCCCGTAGGCGAGAGAAATGTAAGGTCGTTTTCTTTCGTTACTTTTCTATCCCATCTTCTCCTACATTGACGAGAGCAGGAACAAAGTGAATGAACGAGAGGATACAATGCGAGAAGATGCCCTTCACTTGGTCTCGTGGACTCGCCTCCGTCCAGGCTTTACCACAGTCTTGTCTTTCCTGTTACCTCCTCCCTGTCTTCACCACCTGACGTGTCTTGACGGAGGATGAGAGGAATAGAAAAGTAATGACTGCTCTTCCTTCACCAACCCTCGCTCTCTTGTCTCTGGAGCGGACCGGGTTGGATGGAAGAGGAATGACTGTAGAATCCTTCCCTTTCAGGGCCTTTATCTTTAGGTTCCTCACACACTTTCCTGTCACCCAACCTCTCTATCCTGGTCCATCGGTTGGCTTTATGTGTGGTTCACCCGCGAGCGGGATGTAAGGCTTAGGAACCATGCCACCGTCCTTCGTCCTCCCTTTTCTCTTCTCCATTATATCTGTTCTCGTTATCTTGTTTGTAGCTTTCTTTCGTCTTTTATCTGTCCCTTTAGTGTCTGTTAACGCCCGCCGTGTGGCTCATCCTATAGTCAGTCTTTCCTGGAGATTAAGAGATAGAAGATAGCGAGGTAACGAGTGAGAGATAGGAAAGAGAATCTGGTATCTTCATTCATCATATTAATTCCCTAAACTGTAAGACTTAGAAATAGAAAGAAGAGAAAGACAATTCTAACCTGATCCCTTTTCACCTGTTGTTTCATTCATGGCGGTTAACCGCTCCCACAGTCTTCTCTGTGAGGTCGCTGACCGCAATTAAAGATGAGCTTCTCTTCGTCATTCCATTCCTTCTCCTTTACTATCTTCTCTCTCGTCTATTATCACTGTCACATATTAAATCCTAAAGTGAACTAGATAAGAGAAAGATATAGACGAGAGAGGAATGGATTAGGAAATAGAATGTAAGTGAAAGAGGCTTACCAACGGTGAAAGCCGAGAGAAGGAAGATGACATCCCATTCACTCATCTCTTCGTTCATCCTTTCCTACATTACTTTCCTCTTCTTTCACTCTCATTTACACTCACTAAACACACATAATGAAAAACTAATAATAAAAGAATATGAAAAGAAAAACAATAAATCTACAAACAAACAAGAAACTGGAAAGTGAACCAGGATTGGGAAACGGTATAACCTCCAGAACCCATATCTCCAACCTATTAATCCCTTTAACAGCTTCTGGAGAGCATACCATCATCTAGGAGTTAATGATCCCGCTCTCGCTCCCATATCTCCCATTCTTCTTTGTTAATCTCTGTGACAAGAAATCCATAAAATAAACAATAAAATAATAAAAAGAAGAATAGCAAAAAGGAAAAGATAATAGATAATTTATAATGTAAATAGCTGAATTTAGAAGTAATTAATAATAAACAAGTTATGACAACAAATATAAAAAGGAAATATAATGCAAAATGAAGAAGATAAAAGACAAGGAAGATAAAGGGATTTCTGGTCTATTTCATTCTTATGGTTACTGTTCTCCAAGAAATCCCGCATTCTTCATTGTTACACCTGTCTCTCGATTCTTAGAATTATGAATGGATTTTTAATGGAGATAAAGAGATGAGAGAGACAGGGAAATAATGGGAAAAGAAATAGATGAAAATATGATGAAAATGAAAGTAAACAAACATTATAAAAGCATTTAATCTTTCTAGTCTTTTATTATTTATCTTTGTTATCTGTTTTATTGTTTATTCTAAGCTTTTTAATTCTATTTACAAATATTTGACAAATTAAGATGAAAAGAAAATAGTAAAAGAAAGATATAAAATGAACAATAAATATAAGATAATAAGATATTAATATTAAACATAAAATAAACAAGAAATAAATATAAGATAAACAAATATTTGACAAAGAGATACAATATTAGGAAAAGATATTAATAATGATAGAATTCTAAAATGTAGGTTGATTTCCTTTCCTTTCGGTTATACCTCAGTCACTGTAACGACAAATAGAAAAGGTGTAATGAAAGATCTGGAATGCTTCTTTGCTGTTTAATTCACTTCTTTTCAATTATAAATCTGATCCTTTTTCTAATCTTTTCTATTTTATTATTAATCTATGATGTCATCCAAAAGAGAGAAGGATGGTAAAGACTAAGATATAGAAAAGAAAGAGAACAGAGAGTAATAAAGAGAAGATAGTGATTGAAGATAAAGAAAGAATTAAAAAGAACTCCAAATGCTGTTACGACAATAACCCAAAGACACCTAAAGTGAAAGGAATTAATATAAGATAGGCAATTATCTCTCATTCTAGTCCTTCCTACCTTACCGTTCTTTCCGGTACGTTATCTCCTTCACAATGTAGAATTAATTAAAAAGAAAGAAAAAAGCAACATAAAATAATAAAATAAAATAATAAAATAAAATGAAGATTAACCGCTAGGAAGCGGGGTTAGGGGGAAGGTTCTCTTCCCCAAGTGCCATCGTTTTACCCCGGCCCACGAAGGGACCTGACAGATAGGGTCGTGAACATACCCACCGGGCCGCGGCTTACAATATAAAAGAAAAGAAAAATAAATAAAAATTAAAATAAAAAGATAATGAAAGATTAGTAAGAGAAATAGCTTTTATGGAAAGGCCTGACCGTGTATTGGTCACTTATAACTCACTTTGGGATACACGGTCACAGATAAAGGCCTTTCTCTACCTCTTTGCCATTGGCGGTAAGACCTAGAGACACAGAAAGTGAATGGAGATGAACTAATATGCCACTCCTCACCCGCCAATGAAGGTAGGTCTTGTCTGTTCGTTATCTTTCCCTTGCCTGTCTTTTCCCCTTGCTCCGCCGGCGGTTAACGACAGTCAGGAGATAACCAGACAAGGGATGGCAAGGGAGGAGAGAAGGGTTCTAGGGAAGGCATTTTCGTTCATCATATCATCCCAACATTCCAACTCTTTTACCTTCATATCATGTCCTTGGGAATGTTGAGGATGAACGAAATAGCCCTTCACTTCCCTTCCTTTCCCTTGTCTTTCCTCCGTTCCCTATCTCATGTTGCACCTCTCCGTTCTCTCACCCATCTCTTCTCACCATCACCCACCAAACAAAACCAAATGAATTAGAGAAGATAGAAAAGGTGGGTGAATGGTAAAGAGAAGAGATGGCCCACGCTCGCAATCAAACACTAAAGACGCGAGCGGGCCCTTTCCTTACTCCTCCCAACTGCCTCGTCGATAGGAAAGAGAGGAGAGCAGGTGAGAGGACCAGTCATTACATTCCTTTCCTCCCTTTGGTCGTCTCCTCTTTACCTACTCTTCACCAGCGGCCATTATGTGTAAGCCGCTGGTGGGAAGGGTGATATGATGGAGAGCGGAGTCATCGTTTCCTTCTTTTCCGCTCACCATCCCCTTCCCATTCTCTTTCATTCATTCCTTCTCCTTACCCTCTCTCTCTTCCATCGACGGGACGGAGAGGAGAATGAGTGAAGCGAATGGGCCGCTCGTTAACTCGCTCTCCCTTCTCCCTGTCTTACCTCCCTTCTACCTCTGTCCACGACGGTAGGGAGGAGACAGTGAGGAAGGGCCATCTCTTTCTCTTCCCTTCTACATCCCACCATTTCTTCTCTGTAGAGCGTGGGATGGAAGGAAGAGAAGAGATGGGGAGAATGGGTTTGATGGCGAGAGGAAAAAGGATCTGTAAGCCACGCTCTCGCCACCCATTCTCCTCTCTCGCCTATCTTCTATTGGTCGCAAATTAAGGGATTTTAGATAAAAGCGACCAATAGGCGAGAGATGTTAGGAAGGGAATGGGAGCCCTCGTCTTCACTCGCGACCCAATATTCCCTTCCTCCTCTTCTCTTTACCCTTCCCTGTCTATCATCTCATCCTTGAATCGATGGCGACAGGAAGGAGACAGAGAGAGAGGAAAAGAGATGATGGGAAGGGCCCCTTCGCTCTCACAGTTCGCGCCTTACCCTCACATGCCTCTCTCGCCTAAGGAAATTATGGGCGAGAAATAGAGGCATGGGAAGACCCGGCGGTTAAAGGGATGGGAATAGCCGGGAAGTGAGTGTATTTGGGAGAGCAGAAAGGGATCTATTATCGCTCTCCCATGCCTTTCCTGTCCTTGTCCCCTCTCTCGCCTCCCCACTGTCGGTTCGTTCGTAAGGACAAGACAGTGAAAGGGAGTGCGGTGACAGTGAGGAATTTTCATGAGTCACCTATTCTCCGCTCCCTTCGGTCTCTTCTATCTCTTTCTTGTTGGCGGGTGATCACTCCTCACGCTCCCTTCACTCGCTTCCGGAGCCGCCAAGTCACGCCTCGCCGGCGTTGGCTCAGAGGCTAAGGGAAGGAGAGGGATGGTGGCGGCTCTATCATTCATTCCCTTCCCTCGTGTTCACTCGTCAGTCATTCCATTCCCTCACCTACATCCCTATCCTTCACCGCTCGCCCATCCATTCCCTGCGGTTCATTCCTGTTCTCCCTCCGTCGCTCCCTTTGTCGCTTACCACCTACGCTCTCTCTGTTCGCTGCCGTGGGCTCCCTTCCTTTCTCTTTCCTTTATCTGTCATCTCTTTTCTCCCTTCTCCTACCTCCTTTCGGTCGTGGGCAGCGGGATTCAGGAGCTGACAAAGACCAGGAAAGGAAAGGGAAGGGAAGGGTAAGGGAGGTGAGGATGGAGAGAGAACGAGTGACACGTAAGAACGAGTGAAGAGAAATGGCTTTAGGACCTCTCATTCCCATCCTCACCACCTATCTCTCTCTTTTATTGTTCTTTTCCTTCCTCACCCCTTCTCTACCTCCGACCGTCGGGGACGTGAAGAGGAGGAACAAGAGAAGGAAAAGGGTGAGGGGAAAAGGAACCACAAATAGAATGTAACCTTACCTCCCACCTTAGGTGTCCGGTGGGATAGGGAGGTGATAGGTGGGAAAGAGATGGCATGTCCTTCTTCTCTTCGTTCATTCATGTCATACCTCTCATTCACCTATCTATCTCCTCTATCCCTTCTCCGCTGTCAATGATAGGGACGTGAGCATACAGCGGAGGGAAGGGATATCATATGGTGGCTCTTCCACTGACGAAGGCAGGTAGGAAGGAACGCCACCAAAAGCATTCTATCTCACCCGTCTATCGACGAGCCCTAAAGGTGAGGAATAGAGGGATAAAAGATACAAACGAAGGGAGGTAAAGATGGGACTCTCCATCCCTCGCTTCGCTCTCTCTCCAACCCACGACCCAAAGGGACGAGGCAAGGGTTGGGTGATAAGACTCCGTGCTCTTTCCCTTGTCTTTCTTCTTTTCGTAACAGCTGGTGCACGGGTCTTATCCCTACCAAATATTTCTATAATTTCATTTTTAGTTAGGTTTTATGTGTTTAGGGAAGTTCAGGCCCTTTTGCCCCGTTCAACGGGATAGCAATAAACGATAATAGACGACTGGCCTCTACTTCCCATTCCCTTCCTTCGTCAGGCATTAACCCGCCATATCTTCACTTTATCTTCATTCATTTTGGAGTTATAATGGCGGGTGAGTGAGATAGAGAGTCCTGTTTCCTCTTCCTCAAGTTAGTTGCATCCAATGGATGGAGGAAGAGGAGAGGAATATCCCGGCTTCTTCGTTCACATTGTGACTCAGCCACCGGCGGAGCAAGGTAGGAAGGCACTATTCCCTCGGTCACTTGACCATCGATGGTGACGAACGAGGGAGAGATAACAGATGAAAAAGGCTCTCCAGGAACTTATCTATCCTGTATCTTCTCATCTTGGGATCGACATCTTAGGAATGAAATAGAAAAGAGATAATGAAAGTAAACCAAAAGTGAAAGAAATAGATGATGTTCCAGTCCTTACCTCCCTCTCCTCTCTAGTCGTGGGAACTGTAAGGACTAACTCACCTGGAAATCCCTGACCTTTCTTTATCTCTGATGTCTGTCATCTCTTAATCTGGGATTTCCTGGAGTTTACTTTCATCTTCCCTTTCTCTTCTGTATCTTATTGTCTTCTTTCTTGTTCATTTGGATCATTAACTTCTAAAATTAAATAGAAAGAAAAGAAGAGAAAGGTAAGAGAAGGATGATAAACAAGAGATAGCCTTTTCCTTTATCTGGTGTATCTTTTATTATCTGTTTACATCTTTTCATTTTGAAGATTATAAAGTGTAAAAGGGAACTAACAGAGAGTGAAAAGACAGGCATGAGAGACTAAGATATTAACCCTTGCCTGCAGGCCTTGCCCTTGCCTTCGGTCACAGAGTGTGGGATGCCATGTCAAGGATTTTACAATTAACGGTCAGCTCTTTCTATCTTCGCTGTCCTTAGAATTCTGGAATCTTCAATCAAAGAAGAAGTAAAGAGATGATAACCCAAGGAAAAGGGGATGAGATTAGAATGAAGATTACATGCTGTAAAAGCCATAAAAGAAGAGGCCATTCCTCGCTCTTCCTCAAGTCAGTTCTCGTCATTATGATTACCAACTGTCTTAATCCCTTTTCCTTGCTAAGATGAATTACATTAGGATAATAAATAGAAAGGAGGTAAAGTGAAGAAGATAGAGGTAAACGATAAGACAGGATGTAGAGATAAAGGAATGGTGTGTGAATGGAAATTCCAGGAAATAATGGCCTGCAGCCGCTTTAATTGGGTCTTATCTCCTTCATATCCTACCTCGCTTTCTTCTCGGTTCATCATCCTACCTTTAGGAACCGGAATAACACAGTCTAGGAAGTGAATGAAGGATTAGCAAATGAATCAGGAATAGAATTCTAATATAAAATGCTTTTAGGAAGGACATTCCCTTCACTTGGTTACTCTTGTCTCTCGATCTATAGGTAATTCCACTATCTGTGAGTGTCTTTCATCTCTTGGATAATGCATTCCATGGGAACAATAAGACAAGAACTAGTACATGATGAAGAGGAGAGAATTAGGGATGAAATGAAAGAAAATAGCATGAGAAATCACTTTACATCTTCCCATTTCCTCACATTGTAGTTCTTCCTCACTCCTTCCTTGTCCGTCAGGAGCTGTTATCTCTTTCTTCTTTCTGTGTTCTTCTTCCTTTCGGATCTCAATTCTAATCCGTTAACTTCGTAAACACACATAACGACAAACAAAGAGAAGGAAGATGGATCTCTGACACCGTCCGGCGGTGGTAAGGAGAAGATGAAAAAGGTATGACATGGACCAGAGAAAGATGTCCTCAGATAATGCTAGAACTGGCTCCACTCTGTTCCACGGGTTAACTCCCTGCATTGGAAGGAACGTACACTGACCATAAAACCAAGAGCTGAGATACAAGGTTAGGATAAGGAATAATAGAATTGTAGATCTTAGAATTAGAAAATAGACAGCTTTTATTATGGCTCGCGAGTGCATCATGTGGATGACGAAGAGAGAAAGAAGATAACTCAAGGACTCACACATCTATAATTCTCTTTTACCTGTCCTTCCAGTCCTTTCCATAATTCTAAGATCCTAAGATATTGAAGAGAACAGAGAGTGATAGACGATGATAAGAAGACTCTCAAATGTAATAAGATAGGGAAGGAATAAGAAAAGAAACACACCTAAAGACTGCCATCCCTCACTCTATCCTCGCACCCTCGTCTATTCGCTCGCTCTTCAATAATGCCTGACACACAGGAAGGCAAGGGTAAGAGGTAACTAGGGAAGGCTTACCCATTCATCTCCTCTGTCGATAGAAGGGAGAAAGAAGAATGGAGTGTAAGGCCTCTTTCTCTTCTTTCCTTTCTGAGGCCTTATCTTACCTCTCTATTCTCCCAGCCGCTGTGTGGATGAAGTGGTAGGACAAGTGAAAGAAAGAGACAAATGATAGCGGCTGGAATCATCTCTCACTCTATCTGTTCTCCCAATCTCCTCCTCTGGCTAAGCCTTCGGTGTCTATAGGAGGGAGAACAGAGAGTGAAAGCAAGTAAAAAGAATGGCACTTCCTTCGTCCTAGCGACTCAGCCGTGAGGGTGAGAGAGAGGAATGGGAAGGGAAAAGGAATGACAGTGTGTGGCCTAATCTCTAAGACTCTCCGCCACACACCATTCTCTTCCCTTTCCCTTCTTTCTTCTTCTTTCTTCTCTATCTCCTATCTTCCTACGTCCTAGCGGGCTATTATTCATGGTCACAGGACCTCGCCCGCGGTCAAGGACGGAGAAGAGAGAAGATGGCTAGCCCAGGTCAGGGGTAACTAGGGAAGGCTAGCCGTGTGTCCCAATCTCTCTTTCTTTCATTACTCTCTTCTTTCTCTGTTTCTCGTGTCCTTGTCATTATGATTAACCACTGATGGGACACGAGAGAGAAAGAAGATGTAAGATAAAGAAAAGATAAAATATAAGACTCTCCATCCCTCACCATCATTTGCATTCATTCTAATTATTACGACAGGAACCGAGCCAAGTAAATAGCTGGTGAGGGATGTAGAAAAGGGAAATAGTGACTGGAATTTCATTCATATTATTTCCTTCACTTTTGGATCCATCTTTCCTTAGCTTTCTAGTTGAGTTCATTTGTAGGTGAAAGAATAGACAGATTTCTAGATGAGGAAGTAATGAAAAGAAGAGAAAGATAAAATAGTTCCAGAATGAACAATAAATCTAAGATGTGATAGCCAATAGATGGCGTGTCAATAGGTGAACCATCCCTACCTCAGGTTCCTTCGCTCTTCCATGGTATCTATTCCCTTCATTCGTCTATCTGTTGGCATGTTGGATCTCTTTCTATTTCTAATCCTATATCTTCCCAAACTCTAAGATGAGAAATGAAGACAGCTTTCTCCCGACCATAAGATCCTCCCAAATAGAGAGGTATGTCCTAGCTAAGGATGAAGAGCATTCCAGAGAAGAAGATAACAGGCTACAGCGTGTCTTAGGGATTAACCCATCATATCAACTCTTTTAATCTGCAAATTATTTATCTTGGAAACTGTAAGACCCTGGAAAGAGAAGTCTGTAATAGCTTTTCCCACTCTTTCTTCGTTCCTTTTGTCTGTTTGGTTGGCTTTTTGGTTGACATTAAATCCCAGAAATTGAGAGGTAAGCCGTGGGCTGCAACAAAGACAAGGAACGGAGTGGGAACTGTAAGGTTGGGAGAAATAGAGCCTTATCTCGCAAAGAAGAAGACCAAAAGGAATGAGGGCATAATGTAACCGCGAGAAGCGGGATGAGGTTAGTTAGGGAAGGAATATTCCATCGTAAAACCGTTTAACCTCTATAATTCTCTCCTTTTGATCGTGTATTATTGATTGGGAGAAATACATGGTCACAAAGCCAAGAAATGAATTACGATGGAAATGAAAGAAAGGAAAAGATATGAAGGAAATATTAAAGAGAATTCTATTATTGGACAAGCCGTTATCTGGATTGCCTGGCTTGGAAGTGAACAGCTTTTATTGTTTATTTTATATTATTTGTATCTTGTTTGTCTTTATGGATTAACAGCTTTTACAACTTACTATCTTATAATTATTTATATCTTTCTTTTTCATTCTAATTATTACTATTTAATGCTTAACAGATATCCTCATCACATTAACTCCATTCATTTGCTTGGTTATAGAGTCTTGAGATGAAGGATGATGACATAATGAATTTGGAGATTAAAAAGACAATCATATGACAGGTAAAGGGAAAGAGATGTTGAGATGGAAGGAATCTTGTATTTTTCATTCATCCACCTTTTCATTTATTGTTTATTTGTATTTGTATTCTTATAAGTCTCTCTTCATTCTTCACTTTTGGTTACATTCTGGATTTTGGTTTACTTTCATCTGTCACTACTTCAAATCCCAAGATATTAACCCAACAAGAAAGCAAAAAGAAGAAGAACAATAATAAAGAGATAGAAATGATGGCTCCTGCTTCCTTTGGTCGTATCTTTCTCTTATCTACCTTCATTTTGGTTTTATTAATATCTGTCTTCTTTCTCGTTAATACTTTTGGATTGGTTAGGTGATGTGATAAGAGAAGGAAATAGACGATGAAAAGCATTCTCATTACCAACCAAAAGAAGAGAAGAATAAATATGAAAAGAATAGACACATGATTGCCTTTGGGGCAGCTTTTACAACATTTGGATCGACATAAAGATGAAAAATGGAGAAAGAAAGCCATGAAGGTAAACCGCTATTACATGGAAAGGAGATTGTGAGGTCATTCTTTCCTTTTCATTCGTTATCTCTTGGTTTGTAGATGGATAAGAGAAAGGGTTATATGATGGTGAAAGAAGAGATGTCCTACCTCCACTCTGTGTTAGCATTCATCTACACTCTACCATCTAGATCCTGATAAAGTCGTTAAAACTCTAAGAATAGAAATATTGGGAAGGGCAAGGCCCGAAGGAAGCGATGGTAGGTCTGTTAACCACATGTCCTTATCCTACCATACAATTCTATTCATCATTACACCATGTAATATCTCTTTCCTTTCGTTATCTCTTCATTCATGACATCATCTCCAGTCACACAAACCCACTCTCCAGGCTATGCCGTGTCCACAGTGTGACTCTAGGATCTTAGAATCTGGAAGAATTACGATGGTGAGGGGCCCGCCATTAGGACGGGGAGTTAACAGCTTTTCGTTTACATCTTAACTTCATTCCCAAACCTACGACCTGTCGGTTAACCAAGTATTAGCAAATAGATGGATAAAGGAATGTAGAGATAAAAGAAGCTGTTCCTCCATGCATTTCCTATCTCTTTGTGAGTCTTGGAAGGAGTGAATTATCCTAGGATGTGATGTGATAAGAGAAGACAGGAATAGCATACAGATAAAGGGAGAGAAACGACTGCAGACAGCATATTCCTTACACCGCACCTCGTCCCTTCGGTAGCTATTGGTTAAGGCTTCTACAGACGAAGCGAGGTAGCGAGATGAGGATGGCATGGTCTCTCAATTCTCTATTTGTAGGTGTGGTAGGGCACTGACAGAGAATAGACCAGAAGTAAACCAAAATCCAGGATGTAGGACCTCTCGTCTGTAGACGGATTAGAGGCTTTGGGACGGTGTACGTTAACTCGTGAATTCATACCTTCATTCTACCTCAGATAATGGGATCTCTTCTCGTCTTACCAATTAACCCACATTGACGAGCCAACTTTAGGATGCGAGGAGATGGGTAAGCACTATTCCTCTTTACCTTGTCTGGAATGGATTTCCTTTCACTTGTTCTTTCCCTTTGCTAAGGATCCAGACAATGACTGGTAAAGAGATGAACAGAGATGATATGATGCAAAGAGAAGGAAAATGGAAAGAATAGTGTGTGATAAGGACTGACAAAGAGACAGGACTTCACCAAAGACACACATCTAACCCGCTCCCCAGCCTCCGCGGTAACAGAGAGGAGGCGAAGAGATAAGATATGCTGTCACTCGCTCTTCCATCGCTTCCTTCATCCATTACTTCTATCTCTTTTCATTTCGGTTTCATCCATGCATTTCACCTCAATTACAAGCGATGGAAGGGACAGCAATAAAGTGAAGGAATCTTGTCCCATCTTTAACCATCAATCTTCACCATCCAAGAGAATGCTATTACACAGTCTATAGATGGGACAAGAGCTGACCATTGACCAGGAGATAATACCCTTCCCATGAATGGGTTGTAGGTGAGAGAAATGCTTCCATCCATCTTTTACTCTTGGAACCGTCTCTCCGTTCCATCATACACACACCCCACTATCTCCTCTAACTGTAATTCTTATATTTTAGAATTGTAAAGAAGTGAATCATAAAGACAAACAAGCAAAAGGAAAGAGATTAATCATTACGACGTGATATCTTGGAAACCGTTCTTTCTTCATCATATCTTTCCTCTCACTCGTTTCTACGTGAGTTCTCGTTAATAGAATGGAGATAAGAGAAAGAACGAATAGAAAAGGTGTCATTACTTCCCATTCCTTTCACACATTGTAAATCCTTAAAAATGAAAACCAACAAAGAAGATGTACAAGGGAAAAGACATGATATGAAGGAACGCTATTTCACTTTCTAGTTCCTCAAGCACTATTCCTCTTTACCTTTCCTATCGTTATCCATTATCTCTTCTTTATTCCCAGTTTCTGAACCTTTCTGTAATGACCATTAGCTACAACTTATTATTAAGGAAATATTATCCAAAATGAATGATGATCCCGCCTTCGTCGGTGGAAAGAGTGGATAGGAAAGCTAACTCTCTGTCCTTCCTGTCTCTTCTGGAGCCACTCTTGACCAGTCCATAGAATCCTAGATTATTGAATGGAACAGCTTAAAGGATTTCACTTATAGATCCACAGGTTATAGACATGGCATTTAGGGGTCACAATAAGAGAGAGATAAGATACAGGAATTATGAAGGAAAGAGAGTGTGAATGACATGGGAATGCACTATCCTTCTCCCGCTTCTCGCGGTCTTTCTCCACATCAAAGACTCACTATCCAAGGGAAGAGATACTACGTGAAGAGAGAAGACCAATAGAAACTGTAAATGAAAATAATAAATGAACAACAAGAAAAAGAGAAATGGGAAATACTAAAGTGAATTATAAAATAAAAGAGTTATGAATGGAAAAGCAATGAGACAAACAATAAAGTGAAGACCAAAGATATTAACCAACAAACAATAAGATAATGAAAATAAAAGCAAAGAACCTAACATTATAACCTCAACAAATAACCAAACAAAACCAATAAATAAGCTGACAATAAGATAACGAACATAAAAGCAACAAACCAACAATGAAGATGGAAAGAGAAAGAAATGACCATACATCTCACTGACCAGGAAATCTCATCTTTGAATCCAGGCTTCATGCCTTTCTATTTCCTATTAATTCTCTCTTCTTTAGGATCTATAATTGGGGATCTTATGGTCAGTGATTAGTAAGGAAAAGAGATGTGGATAACAGTAAATAGTTGATGATAGAAAAGATAGAGGCCGTGACAAGGTGAATTATAAGGGAGAGATAGACGGAATTACAAAAGAAAAGAGATTAATAGTAATAAAAGCATTCTTTAGACGTTTCTCTCCCTCTCTACTATCGTTTGCTCCCGCCACCAGAATGTGACTGCCAGAACGGGTCGTGAACATACCCAACAACATTAACCCTAAGAACTAAATTAAAAGAGAAATAAAAAGACAATATGAAAGCAAAATAAACAAACAATAATAATAAAGAAGAAGAAAGACAGTTATTACGACAGAAAAGAAAACCAATATAAAAGCATTTATGCTATTCCTTCTTCCTTTCTCTTCGTTTACATTCTATATCTTGGTCTTCAACCTTCGGGAACGAGAACCGAGAAGAAGCGAATGGAGAGAGTGGGCGAGGTTACATGGTTAACTCCTTGCCTTTTCCTTTATTAGAATTCTATTATTTGCTTCTTTCTTTTATCATTCATTTATTGTCTTCTCTTGGTCATTATGTTGGATCTTTTATTTTCATTCGTTATCATTCTCTTGTTTATTTTATATTGTAAACGAATGAAGTGAGTGGGACCATCTCATCTTTGTTCACTGTCATGTCGTTTACCTTGTGTTGGGACCTTCGGTGACAGCGACGTGAGGAGCGGGAGGCAATGGGAACTCACTCACTTCCCTCGTTACCTTTCCTTTCGGGCATTTATTCTTTGCATTTGGGGACAATAAGATGAAAACGAAAGGAAATGGAAAGAGACTTATCTCCTCCACACACCACCATACCTCCCCTTCCGCTCACCAACCCTTCCACCTTTCCAAATCCCAAGGTGTTACACGGTTGTAGCTGGAGAACCTGATGTAGTGAGTGACCAGCCATGAAGGCTAGGGAACGGAGAAGGAAGAAGAGAATGGGGAAAGGATAGGAAGGGATGGGACACAGTCTATTTCTCTTTCCCTCGGTCATATGCTGTCTTCATCAGAATCCTATCATTGACCGCTGCCACTCCTCCTCTCTTCGTTCGGGCTTCACTCGCTCACAAATAGACCCTCACTCCCTTTCACTTCGTTCACTCATCCCTTCCGCTGTCTCTCGGTTTCACCCATCACCAGCTATTTACTTTCATAATCTCAACATCCCTTTATCCATTCATTGCTTCACTCCGCTGTCGTTCCCAACTCTTGGATTTTAAGGAATGTGAGGAAAGTGAATGAAATGAACGGCCATCTCTTTCTTTCCTTATCTTTCCTCGCATTCTACCATCAACAAGCGAGGAAAAAGGAAAGAGAAAGAGATGAGAGAGTGAGGAAAGAAGTGACGAATGAACGGTTGGCATGTCACTTATCTCTCCGTGTCTTTTCATTTGTCTGTTATCTCTTTTATTTGTGTTTGAAGTTAATAAGACACGGAGATGTGACATGGTGAAGGGAAACGAGTGAAGGCGAGTGCATCCCTTCCTTTCGTCTCTCTTGGCTTGCCGGCGAGGCCTGACGAAGGAAGACGTGACTGAGGAAGAAGAGAGCCGGCCCCTATCTCTCTCCCTTCGTTCTTAGGATTGTTGACGAACGAAGATGAAATGGAGAGAGATGGGGTCAGGTCCTTCTTTTCCTCATGCTCTCTTCTCTCGCACTCGTCTGTAGGTGACCTGACAGTGAATGAAGTGAACGAGGTGGAAGGGAACCGAAAGAAGAGAAAGAGAGCCATTCCTTTTCCCTTCTATCACTCTCTTCTTTACCCTTCATTTCATTCCGGAGAAACCGAGTGCACGAAGGTAAAGGGAATGAAAGGGAAGGGTATGAAGGAATGGAGAGTGAGAGATGGCAGGTCCCAAAGGTAAGAAATGGCCTGCCATCACCTCTCTATTCCCCATTCATCATTCCTTCTTACCCACCTATTATTCCCGTCTCCTCCCGGTTTAATTATTAAGATTGGGAGACGGAAAGGTGGGGTGAAGGAAAGAGATGAGAGACGTGGAAGGGATTGGCTGTCACTTTTGGAATCATTTGGACAAGACAGCCAAGTAATATCCCTTCCCTTCCGTCTCTCCCGCTCGCTTCACTCACTCCTCCTCTCTCCGTTCGGACCCATCCATTATCTCCACTCCAGCCCACAGGCGAGAGTTGATAGGGAGATAATGGCCCATCTTATCTCAGCTTATGAACCTTTCTGTAATAGCGGTTCATCTCTGAGATTGATGGTGTACGAAAGGAAAAGGAAAGGTTAACCGCTATGACGAAGAGATGAGGAATGAAGCGGCCTTTCTTTTCCCCCTCTCTTCCCTCTGGATCATCGATGGCGACAGAAAGGAGAAAGAGATGATAGGTAAGGACTGGAAAGCCGTGAATTGGTGAGGGAGCGGCTTTCACCTGTCCGTCTTTCCTTTTTCCCATTCTCCGCTCCCAACTGTCGCGTCCAATGGAAGGAAAGGACAAGACAGGGCCATTCCTTCATACCAACTCCTCTAACCCTTCCACGTGGTACACGGGAGAGAGAACGGGTTAGAGGAATAGAGTTGGGGAAGGAATGGGAAGAGCTCGCGATGGAAGGTATCATCTCTCTCTCTTCTATTAACCGCTGTCTCCTTTCTGTCGTCAGCTCTCTCCAGGTCCCACAAAGGAAAGAAAAGGACCTGGAACCCTCACCCTTCGCTACAGCGGGTTAATTGGGTGAGGGATAGAGTGTCCATGAGCTGCCAAGCCTTACATTCCTCCCGCTTCTCGCGGCCATTGGCAGCACATGGGCTTCCTTCACTCCACCCTCCACTCTCGGCTGTCGACGGAAGGAGAGGGGATAAGAGAGAGTGGGCTTCCTTCACTCACTCATGCATCATCCTTCCCATGTGAGAGCGAATGAAGTGAGTGTTAGGGAAGGCATGGTGCTTCTCTTCCTGTTCTCTCCCTTCCGTCGTTAACACGGAGAAGCGAAGCGAGGGAGTGAGGTGTGAGAAGGCCCTAAAAGTAACTTACAAATGCTGGGCCTTCCATCCCACACCTCTATCCCTTCATCTCACACACGTGGTACAGACGGAGTGACCAATGGACGAGAAAGAAAGAACAAGATATAGGTCCCTCCGTCCCGTCTTTTCCACGTGTGGGCACTCCTCCGTCCAGAGGCTGAGATAAGGCCTCACGAAGGACGGAGAGGTGTGTATCTTGGATGAGGAATTAACCGATGGAAGAGGTATGACGAAGGAAAGTGATTCTTCTTTGTGTCGCACCTTCGCCGTTTCCCGGCTATTCCTCTAACCATAACTCCCCAAGCCCTTCACCTGTCGGGCGTTTCATTCATAGCAAGGATGGGCAAGTAAAAGCATTCTTATTCCTTCCAACGTAACCGCGAGAACGAAGGGTGAGCAGGAATGACTCAATCTACCTTCATTCAATTCCTCTTCCTTCTGTGTTATCCTCCTTCCTTTCTCCTTTACTAATCTTCCATGGTATATCTTAGGATAATTGATAATAAAAGAGAAGAAATAGACCAGGAAGATAAGAAAGAGAGGTCAGGCACTTCGTTGCCAATCATTCATTCCATCTCCTCGCCCTTCGGTCTCCTCGTGTCTTAGGGATTATCCCGCACCCACCATCGGTTGAAATGAATGATAAAGAAAGAGACAAATGATTGCAAACAATGGGATAACCGATGGTGATGATAGAGCGGGCGAGGGTTCACCAATAGACCGAAGGCATTCCCAAGAAGTAAACAAGAATGAATGAAATTGTATGCCTTCCTTCCTTCCCTCTCGCTTCATCTGGGATCTTGTCCCAGCCGCTGAGCGGAAGAAGCGACGGAAGGGAAGATGAATGCCCACTCCCTACTCCGTTCGGGAGTTACCTTTCCCATTTTATCTTTTATATTTTGTTTTTATTATATTTCTATCTTCTCGTTCTTAAGGTGTACACATGACGGAGTGGATGAACGAAGGACAGGTGTAAGAGGTAGGGCCTCGCGGCTTAGAGAAGGTAGATAAAGACCCACTATTTCCTCAAATTCATTCCCTTTTATTCTCTTCTTTCTAGAGTTACAGGATGTCCTCCAACAGATAGGAGATACCGTTCTTTCCAGAGCTCACAGACAGGGTAAAGAGATGAATGAAAGTGAAAGAACACGATCCAAGGGAAGCTATCTCTCTCACACCTTACCTGACCCCGCTTCCAGCGCCGGAAGTCTTATGCCGGAGGGTCAGGGATAGGGTTAAGATATGAAGGAGAGAGAACGGAGGTGAACGGTCATGTCATTCCCTTTTACTTCTTGCCTTTCTCTTGGTACACCTTCCTGCATTTCTATTCTCTTCAAATTCATTTCTGGAGTGTAATTAAGATGTCAAATAACTTGAAAATAAGGGAAAGAACATAATGAATTTGAGGATAATAAAGTTATGACAGAGAGAAAGCAAGTTATTACAGAAAGAGGCTGGCCGGTGGCCGTGTGTTCATCATGTCATTTTCATTCCTAAGGTTCTTTCCTTTCTC
Organism: Effrenium voratum; assembly: GCA_963377175.1. Lineage (NCBI taxonomy): Eukaryota > Dinophyceae > Suessiales > Symbiodiniaceae > Effrenium > Effrenium voratum. Next base: position 21,110 of record CAUJNA010001843.1, on the reverse strand, counting down.
TTTCCAAGACTTCTAGAGGTCAAGGATTTCATAATTACAGCAAAGAAGAAATAGATGATGAATCCAGAAATCCCTTTATCTCTCTGTCCCTTTATTGTCTAACCTTTCCATAAGAGCAATATTTCCCTTTTCCTTATCTTTGCCTCGCTTTCTATTTATATCTTCATATCTTAGTCTTATATCTCTTTCTTTTATTTATTTTATTTTCTATTTGTAATCCCAGCTGGGAAGGGATCATAATTCCAGCATTCATTTTGGTACGTTCGTCACCATTTGTCCGGTCTATGAACCGAGGAGCAATAAAGGATAGAATAAAGGGAGAGATACGCTCGGACCCTTAGTAATTACCTGTCTTTCTTTATCCATCATTATCCTTATTAATATTTGCCTTTCTTTTCTATATGTTGTCAATCTGAATTAATTGATCCAAATATAGGACAGGAAACCATTATATTGGTGACAGAGATAGAACCGAGTGAAAGCTAATTCTCAATTTATCTTTTCCTTGGATGCTATTATTCTCTTTCCTTAGTAATTACTCATTCCTTTAGTCATCATTATCTTTCTTATATTCCCTTTCTCTTTACCTTTCATATCATGTCTTATTAATTGATCTTTCTTTTATTTTAGAATTCTATCTTTATTTGTATTTGAAGTTCCATTAGAAGAGAGATTAAAGGTTGGAGAGTGTACGTGAAGGAAGAGATACTCCATCAGAGCCTCCGCTGTCATCTATTCCTTGGTAACCGAAAGTCACCGAAAGAAGAGGGAAGAAGACTCTGTACTTCCATTGCCTCCGCTAGACAGCGAATGAAAGGAGCGAGAAGGAACAGAGGCAATGAGAGAAGAATGACAGGTGAAAGAGGCAATCAAGAGACAAATGAATGGGTCAGCTCCCCTTATGTTCGCCTCCATGTCATACCTCTTACACCTGTTCTCTCCGCTGCAGTCATCACTTGGAACAGCGGGTGAACAGAGGATGAAGAGGGAAGTGACAGAGAGGAGCTTCCCCCTGTCTTTTCTCTCATGCTTTTCCACGGTCTATCATTTATTGTTTATTCCGTTCCTCATCCATTGTCCAAGAGACGGAGTGTAATGACGGAGGACATGAACGAAGGAACGGTTCCCAATATCTACTCTTGCCCTCGCATTCTCTCGGTTTAACCGTTCACACATTGAAGAGACCAACTCACCAGTGAAGGAGATAGAAGGAACAGAATGGTGTGTGAACGGTTAGTGCCAGCCAATTGACAGGCTGGTGAGTACAGGGACAGTGATAGAGAGAGGAAGATATAACAGATAAAAGAGAAAAGAGATAATGGGATATCTTATGGTTGGGTCTTCATCATATGCTCTTCCTTCCTTTGTCAGGTATTAATTCCATTGACCCAACCTACCTTGTACTTCCCTTCGTTCCTGAGATGAAAGTGTATGGGAACGAAGTGAGTGGATGCATGGGAAAGAGATGAAGTCATCCCGCTTCTCGCGGCTTTCCCATGGTCAACAACATTCCAGGCAATCCAGGATAGTGACATGAAAGGAACGGCTTGTCCTGGCATTCCCTTTATTCCTGCCTTCTTACGTTCCTTTCCTAATGTTGAACAGAATTAATATAAGATGTAGATAGGTGTTAGGAAGGGAAAGAAAAGATACAAAATGAACCCAAAGAAGCCTCTATTTCCTCCCTCTATTCACTCATTCCTTAACCATTCATTCGCTCGGGAGAAATAGAGCATGAAGAATCCCGTCCCTTTCTACTCCCTCCGTCGTCTCCAGGTCCTACATTAGAAGATAGAATTTGTAAAATATAAAATAAACAAGAAATAAAAGAAACAAGATAAAGAAAAGAGAAAGAGATGATGTTTGCTCCCACTCACCGTCGGTTCGCATGCCAGGTAATCTTCATTCTCTTATAATTTGCTTTTCTCTTTCTATTTTCGTATCTTAGATTTATTGGTTTTCTTCTTATCTTTTCGTTTTTATTATTTATTGCTCTTTCCGGAATCTCTGGAATGAACAGATGAGGGAAAGAGATGAATGCCAATGACCCAGCAAATGAAGAAGGCTGGGCAACAAGAAAGACAAATAATAAAAGATTAGGAGAATTCCCTTCATTCTACACCTATAACTCGCCAGGAAGCGAGAACCAGATATGGGAAAGTACAAGGTGAGAAAGCCATCCACTCACCTCCCTCTCTGTCTGGTTCATTCGCTTTCATTTCTTCTCTCACTGTACCTACAATGTGAGGAAATAGACCAGACAGAGGAAAGAGAGTGTGAAAGGGATGACGAAGGACGGAGGACGAGGAAGGAATAGCATTCTCTTTTTTATCTTTTCATTTCCATTCTCTTTTCTCTTTTACTTTCATCTTCCCATCTTCCTTTTCCTTGAGTTCTTGTTCTCCAGTTCCCCTTCCGTCACCAGACAAGACGGTGAGGGGAAGAACTGGAAAGAGAAGAACAAGACCAGGAAAGGAAGTGATAGAAGATGGAATAGCCTTCCTGTCATTGACACAGCCCAGAGGCTGAGGAAGGCAATCTATTTCTCTTTCCATTGTCCACCACCTATCTCTCTCTTCTATCTGTGATTCATGGTGGTGGAAGGGAAAGAACAAGAGATACATTCCTCCTCCATCCATCACTTCCCCTCCTTTCTATTTCCGGGAAGTTGATGGAGGTAGAGTCTTTTTCCTTTCGTAATCTCTCTTTCTTTTATTATTTGTTTATCTTCTTTCTTCTCTCAGCTTCTCACACCAGCCGCTGAGGCAGGCAATTAACATCTAGAAGCTGAGGAATGTTGAATCCTAAGGAAAGAGAAGTCTGTAAGCGAGCCCGTTCTCTGTCAATGATCACGGCTCTTCCAACAATGAAGATGTACCGTGCTTCCCACGTCTCTAGGATGTACCTGTGGATCAAGGAACAGGATGAGATGGTATGACGTGGGTAACGGCTAGACCTGTCTTTCTCCTCTCTACACACACCCAATTTCCAGGGTTATCTATCTTCCTTTCTTCTCGTTAATCAAGTTCTTGGAGATAATGGTGTGTGAAGAGATGGATGATATAGAGAAGAGATACCGTTCCTCACCTGTATGACTCACTCATGTCGGTACTAACTGTAAACACAATTAAAGAGAATAACCATAAGAACAGAAAATAAATAGAAAATAAACGACCGGGAACGGACCGGACACAGTCTTCTCTGTGAGGTCCGCGGTCAACAATCCACATTTAGAAGCGATAGAATGGAGAGCTGTTAGGTCATCTTATTTACTTCTTTCTTCCTCATGACCTCATCCCATATCATCCCTAATAACTCCTCAAATAGAAAGGAGAGAGGATACAGAGAGATGAGTCTACAGGAAGTACATGAGAGGGAAGTAAAAGGGTGAAATTCCCTGGGACAGCTATTAACTTCTGGACCCTTCGTGTCACCTATATCCTTCACACGGCTGTCCCAGGAACTAAGATGGAATGCTTTTCTACATGCTATTACACCGTCTGGAAAGGACGGGGAGTTAATATCTTATTTGCTTCTTTCTTGTGTGTGAGTGACTCCGGACGGCTTCATTGCTGACTTCTGGCCCTCACTTACCACCCGTCCGGGCTATTACACTGTAGGTGATCCCGTCTCTTGGACGTGGAAGTGGATAGTGAAGATAAAAGAGAAGTAAAAGAGAGATAGGAAAGGTAAATAGAAAAGCATTTAGGATCTCTCACATCTTTTCACTTCTAACCTCATCAAATATCTTCTCGTCTTACCTCCATTCTGTCGACGAAGGAGAGGAGGCCACTGGCCGGCTTCTGGAGTCTTCATGGTGGGTAAGCCACCTCTTTTCCTGGTCTTTATCTTTATGTGTCTTTCATTTTATGGTTACATTCTAGTTCCGAAAGAAGAGAGGAATAACCGCCAGGACAGGAATGGCGGGAAGATGGTTGATGGGTAAGAGAGATGATTCAAGAGCTAGCGAAGGGACGGAGTGTGAGCATTAGAATTCACTTCTCTTTTCTCTGGATCACTTTGGTCACTCATTTCCCACTCTCTAGATCCTTAGCAAATGAAAGGAGATGGGAACAGATGGAGTGACCAAGTGGTGGAGATATAGGTGAGTCAAGCCCCAGAGGTAGGAGAGGGGCTGAGGAAGAGTGTACCTTCATTCTCCATTTATCTCTCTCACCTATTGGTTTGTGGGACCGTCTCTCGCTTACATCCCGCTCGCGGTTCCCAAAGAAGACTATCCCATATCTCCGCTCCGCTGGGTAGCGACATGAATGAATGGAGCGGCTACCGCATGCCACCTCTAACTCTCGGTGTTAACCAGAAGAAGGAAAGAGTGAAATGGTAAAGATAAAGAACGAGAAAAGAAAAGGAAATCATAAAGTCATTCTATTTCTCGTGCCTTCGGGCCTATTCTCTGTTGTAAAAGCTACTAAAAGGATTTCACTTACATCTCACTCTATTTCCTCACCTATAGATCCTGGGGTTTACACGGTTAGGAGATAACTGGAGATGAAAATAAATATAAAAGAAACCAAAAGACCAGGATCTACAGCATATGATATCCCTTCCCTTGGTCTTTCTTCTCCCCATTCTGATGCATTATCCTCATCCAATCACCTCCAAATATAGAATGTCGCTAACTCTCCAAAAGTAACGAATGAACCCACAAAGATAAGGTGGGGAGAAAGGGTTCTATGGTTAGGTCTTCTCTATATCATCCCTACCTGTCTTGTCTATAGATGAGTCAAGATGCATTCACGAGAACCAGGATGAACAATAAGAAAGAGAAATGAAAAGAGAAGATGTAATTGAGAGAAAAGAAAGGCATTCTATCTCATCTTAAAGGATTTCTATTTGAGTCCTTCCTATCTTTTCCATGTAATGGTTACCTACTTCCAAGCCGTTATCTCACCATCGTATTTCCTGGAGATCAAGGAACAGCCAATGAACGGCTTGGATGGTAGGACACTGTCCCAGAGGTGAGCGAAGCGAGGGGTAGATATGGGAATGAAGAGCAGCCTCAAAGCTGGGTCCTTGACCTCTCTTCATTCTCGTTCACTTTGTGTTTACTTCTGGTTCCTCTTCATCAAGTATTAACCCTTAGTCTTGGCTATGGCATAGAGAAGGGACCGGAATAACCAGAAGAAGGAAGGTATGAAAAGATGGGAAAGATATTAACTCACTATCTTATGGTCATTCCCTCTCACAGTCCCTAGGTCTACCCGTTAGCTGGGTCATAATGGCGGCATATTAGTTCATCAACATTCCAGAGATTCCGGAAGGCATGATATGGTGGAGGATTAATAGGTGACAAATAGAAAGGAGGAAAGGTCAGGGATTCCATCACTTGCTTTCACTTGTCCATCCTGTCCTTTCCACAGTCTATCACTTCTTTCTTGGGGTTAATGTGTGAATGAAATAGAAAAGAGACAAAGGTAGGTAAGGACAGGAGATAAGGTCATGTGTCATATCTTGTTCATTCGTGAGTCTTCCAAATCCTTGAATTCCCCGCCCTCCGTTCGGATCTAGGATGTGCCATTGGGATTCATTCCTCCATCCATTCATTCTTCTTTCCTGTCGTCTATTTCATTCATGTTCTTGTTCTTAAGGTAGGACTTCCCGAAAGTAGAGAGGGAGGAATGGGATGTAATTGAGAATTCTTCATTTTGGATCTCTTTTATTTTATTTTCATCTTATTTGCTTCTTTGGGATTCATGTTCCTCATCTATAATTCCATCTCTTTTCCTTTATTAATCTCGTCTTTTATCTAATAGAATTCTATTATTTGCAACTATTTTATCTCTGTAATTCCCTCTTCTCTTTTCATTTCTATCACATTCATAACCCAAAGAAGATAGAAAAAGGAATTACAGTAAGATGTAGAAAGAGATATAGAATGAACGGTAAGAAAGGAACCTGAAGAACTAAGATAAAAATAATAAAATACAAGGAATAAATGCTTTTACAACCTAATCTTAGTTCCTTATCATCTTCTTCTAATTAATTCTATTCTTATAAGTCACGTCTTTTCGTAATAACATGTCCATTCATTTCCTTTATCATTATTTATCTTTATTATTCTCTTTTTATCTTATTGTAGGTCTATTTCTTTCTTCATGTTCTTCCTGCATTCATCCTTTCATTTCTTTATTCTTCAAATTCTTTTAATCTATGATTTTCACCGAAAGTAGAATGCAGGAAAGATATAGCTCCTGAAGAGCGTGGCAGGTGATGGAGAGATGGTCAGTGGATTGTAAGGAAGAAATACTAGTTAATTCCTATGGCATAACATGGATGGGAGATAAAGGTAAGGAAGATAACGCCCTCAAATAGAGAGACCATGACCAGGAGAAGATATTTGGTGGAGTTCCCATAATCTCCTTTCCTTTCTGTTACTTTGGGATTCATGTTCTTTCTCTTCTCTAGTGCATTCCAATGAAGGTAGACCTAATGACTTTCACATTCTAGAATTACCAAACAAATAAATAAAAGAGAGTGAATGGAATAGACAAGCTATAGAAGGAGAAGGACCGGAAAGAGAGGTCCTGGATCAGCCATTTCATTCCCAACCTTCCGGATCCACTTTAGGATGAGTGAAATGCTTTCTAGAGAAGACAAACACACAGTGGAGATAGAAGGGTTTGTAGGTGTCTCCGGAAGTAACTCCATTCTTGACCATCAGAAACTCAACCAAAATAAACTAGAAAATGAACCAAAATGAAGAAGGACTAACACACATTAATAATAAAGAAATCAAATAAACACAACATAAAGAAGAAAAGAGATTAATAAATATAAGATAGTAAGATAAGGATAATTAACCACAATAAAAGCGAATTAAGATAATAATAATAATAAAAGATGAAAAATAAACAGACAATAATATAATGGCTTTTACATAATGCTATTACAACTTATAATAATAAAAAAGACAAATAATTTACAATATTAAAAAGGCTTTAGAAGGCGTTCTTTTCCCTCTGTTCCATCGTTTATTCCAGTGTCTCATAAAGAGATAGGAAAGGGTCTTGAACATACCCGCCGGCGAGGCTACAAACAAACAAAATAAATAATAAAAATGAAAAAGATGAAAAGATACTAAGATCTAACTGTCGTAACAACGAAAGGAAAAGGAACATAAGATAATGAATGGGGCAGCCGTGTGAAGGCTGGGGATAGGACCAGAGGCAACCATAAAAGCTAGGACTTCACCGTTCGGTCCCTCACTCTACCATCTCTCTCTATTTGCTATCTTTGAAGTCAGAAAGGGTTAGGATGAACAGCATTTGGACACACATTCCCTTATCCTGTATCTCTTGTTCTTGGTTTGTGGACCTTGTGTGTGAGTCATCTCTGTGACGTAGGAACTGACGAAGGATGAGGAAGGGAAGTCATCCATTATCTTCTCTTTATCTTCGTGTCTTATTAGTAATGGAATTATAGCTACAAATGAATAGAATTCCAATGACATGCCAGGCATTAAATGGAAAGGAAAGATACAAGTGATGGATAGAGAAGCCTGGCATGAAAGGCTTGTTTCGTCTTTATGGTTATCTGTTTCTTTGTCATTTTTATATTTATTGTTTATTTGTTTGCTTTTACGAAAAGACGAGCCACAAAGGCGAGGTAGGGTTGGAAGAGAGTGGACTTTCGTATCTTCTCGTTTTATCGTTTCATTCATATTATTGCACCTCTTATCTCCGAGGTAGACGGAGGAGGTGGTATGAATGAAATCTCTTCCCTTGTACTTCCTTTCGTTTCACCATCTCTTCTCTTCCTGAGCCTCTCTTTTATCTCTGTCGTTCACTGTCTCACAGAGACTCATCCAAGAGAAAGAGGCTCAGGGAAAGAGATAGAGAAGAGATTAGTAAAGAGATGATACCTTCCTCCTTTCTATATCCTGTCGGTTCATTTCCTTCTCTTTCTATCACTTTTACCATCTTGAATCACAGGTAGAACCGACAGGTAGAAAGGAATAGAGGAAGGATATGGCTGAGCCCTCCAAACACCGACCGGTGGGAGGTAAGGATGGGTGAAGGAATAAGGACTCACTTCCCTTCGCTTCACTCGGTCGTTGACTGTAGGTTCCTTGCCTCGCTTGGGCTCGTCTGTGGAGTGTGATAGCCTCTGGAACCGGTATGACGTAGAAAAAGGAAAGAAAAAGGGAGTTAAATGACTTTAGGAAGCTCCAGACGGTTCCAGAGATGAAGATAGAATGCTTTTCTCTTGGCTTACAGCCGTCTTACACACTTCACACTCATCCCGGCACCAACGAAGGCAGGTAGGGAGGAGTGAGGGTAAGGTAGGTGAATGGAATGTAAAAGAAAGGTGTAATGAAAGCTATTATTGGTCCCTCCGTCCTAACTCTCCCTTCTATCGGTTAGTCCTCTCTTTCCAAGTTCCTACATCCTAGAGCAAGTGATGGCTGTTAGGGAAGGTCCACTCTTTACCATTTCATTCCTTTCACACATCTATTTTATGCTGTTGGACCTTCCAGTCTTACCTTCCTGTTCTCTTCTTTCCCCTCTGCTCTCTCCAAGACACACAGATGAAGAGCAGAGACAAAGGGAAAGAAAAGGACGAGAACAGACATTATATTGGGTGACAGGACCTTCCAGAGTGAGAGAGTCTTAGAGATGAAGGGAATTTCCCGAGAATAAAAGGAATAGAAAGGAAGGTCATGTCACATCTTTTCACTTCTAACTCACTCCCTCATCCATCTCCCTTCCAGATTCTCTGGTTCACGGCTTTCACCGTTGGGGAGATGTACAGATGAGGACATACCTTCGTCTAACCGTTCCTTCCGTCTCTTTGACTCAGCCAACAGCTGCCACTCCACTCTGTCGTGAGGAACGAGCGGGAAGGAAGGAATATCTCATTTTGGATCGTTTCCCTTCTCCTTTTGGTCTTGTTCTTTCCTTTTTAATTATTTTCCTAATCCAAATACAAGACCAAAATGAAAGGGAATTAATATCTTTCTCTCATGCTTCTTTCCCTATCCCTCACCAGCTATTCCTGTAACCGCTGGTGAATGCAAACAATGGATAGGGAAAGACACACACCTAACACCCACCAAACAGAGAGGTGGGGAAGATAGAAGTTCCTCTCACTCGTTCCTGTGTCTCTCGTTCCTTCCCTAGTTACCTGTCATACCATCTTCCCGCTTCGCTCACGTCCAGGATGTAGAAAGGGACGTGTGAAGGGAAGATGGAAGGAAACACACAATAAAAGAAAAGGCCCTCAGCCGTCATTTCCTTCCGGCTTCCACGGTATGCTCTTCGTTCATGCCTTCACACCCTTCCCTTCGGGCTCATCTGGAGATGAGATAGGGTGTAGGAAGGATAGCATGTACGAAGGAAGCGAGATAACGAGCTGACCAGCCTTCGTCTGTCTTCTCTTTACCTACATTCTATTTCCCGTGAATTAGGCCGTCTCTCGTCTCTACTCGTTCCTGTGATTGAAGTTAACGGGAAATAGAAAAGAGATCATGACCCATCACCTCTTCATCCCCTCACCAGCTCTTGGTCTCTTCGCTGGTTGGATGAAGTGGTAGGTGATGGAAGGAATAGAAATGTATGCTCTGGGACCTCTTCTCTCGGTCCCTCTTCTCTGTCCATGACGTGGGAACTGTGAGAGCACGGAAGGGCAACAATAAGAAAGAGATAAAGAACTAGAACATGAATGGTAAAGACAGGAAAGAAAGACAAATGAAAGAGCAATAAATATAAAATGGGAAAGTAAATGATAGAATTCTAGGGCTTTATCTCTCGCCCGTTTACCTCAGATATTGGTCCACCGCTTCCCATGGAACCATCTTTATCCCTCACCAATTAATCTTCAAGAAAGCAAGTTACACAAGTTAAGGAAAAGAGAGAGACAATGCATTCCATGAAAGGTATAGAGGAGGAGATACAGGGAATATTAGGGAATGAGGATAAAGGATAATGGAGAATAGAATAGAAAAGAGATGGCATTCTTCATCCTCAATCCTCCCGTCTCTCGGATCTCGTCGTTACAGCCTGTTAATTCCTTTTACTTTTGGTGTTTACATCTCTTGGTCTGACATTATGAATCTAGAGAATGCACTGGAAAGAGAAAGTGGATAATGCATGAAAGCAAAGACCAAGACTCACCATCTGAACCGATGGAATTAAAAGGGAGGGAAAGGGTATGTTTGGGAGCTTTTCTACATGTCCTTATCTTAGCTCCCAATGTAGCATCTTAAAGGATTTGGAATCATCTCCATTTCATCTTGTTCTTTTCTTCCTCTTAATCTCACCGCCTCTCGGCTTTAATGGGAACGTCTTTATCATTGTGGGTTAATTCTTAGGGTTTTTACAGCATAGAATAGACGATGAAAGAATGAGATGGTATGTAGAGATGAATGTCTTTCCTGGCGGTATATCTCAGAGATTAATAGCATGTAGAAGTGAAAGGAAGAGTGACCATAGGAACGAAGGCAATATTACTCCATTCTTGGTAATCAAGGTTAGATGGTTTGTGGAATTCCTTTCTCCTTCCATCGCTTGTTGGTAGGCATTATTCACGGGAATTCTACACGTGGAAAAGATGGAAAGGTCTGGTATTTGGATGTGAGATAATGGGATCTCTTCCTTTCTTGTCCTTCAACCTCCGCTGGCTCCGGGACGTACGAAAGGAGAGAGGACGGGCTTCCCGGTGAGCCAATATGATCCACTTATCTCTGTGGGTTATAATTCCCTTTTATTCCCTGTATCTTCCAGAGTTCAAGGGAGTTAGGATGCCAACCCGCGAGCGAAGAGCGGGGGCAACAATAAAGTGAAAGACAAGGAAGATAACCCCGGCCTCTGGCCTAGCCTTGGGATTTGGAAAGTAAAGTCTCATTCTATCTTCGTTCTTCTTCAACTTCAAATCCCAAGATTTACAACATAAAATGAGGAAATAGATAATGAAAGAGAGATAGAGGTACATCTTAGGAAAATAAATAGCTGATAATATGATGAAAGAAAGATGCCATGAATCCCTTTCCTGACTCTCTATTCCTTCTATCTCTTACATCTTCTTCTTCTCTTCTTTCAACAGTAAATAGTTGGTAACGACGAAGGGATGAGTTGGTAGGAAGGATGGTCTTTCACCTATCTATTTCTCTTTCCATTGCTTGTCACACTGTCATTAAAACCTAGAATGTGAAAGACCAATAATAGTAAAATATAAATATAAAATGTAAACTGTAAAATAAAAAAGGAAAGGATAAAATGAGAATAGGTCCTGTTCCTCCTTCCCACGGCCGGGCCGCCCATCTTGGATGGTGGGAAGGTGTGGAAGAGCATGAAGGAAGTAGCCAAGAGAAAGAAGAGCTCCATCCTAGCTCCATTCTCGCTGCGGAGCGGAGAGGGTTAGAAGAAGGCCTACCACTCGCTCATGCCTTCCCTCGTCTCTATTCACTATCTTTCCTCTTCTTGGTTTTGAGGTGTGACGAAGGAACTAGACCATACATCCCAAAGAAGAAAGAAGGTAGGAAAAGAAAAAGACAAGATAAAGATGAAAAAGACAGATTGGGAACGAAGTGGAGGCTATTCTTCTTTGTGTGTACTTCCTGTGTCTTAGATGGAATGGAATGACAGGTAAAAGTGAGTGTCTATTAACTGCTGTAAAAGCGATATCTTAGGATGAGAGAATTAGCCATGAAGGCGACCTTTCCTTTTCCTTATCTCTGCTCCCTCTCTATTCTCGGTTTCTTGGATCCTACAAAATACCAAAAAGAAAACCAAGCATTAAAACCGAGAAATAGAGAGGTGATTCCTCATCCAGAAGTTAGTAAAGGCATGAAGTGATAGACGGTAGGTGAATGACAGTGAGGAAGACACCGGACGGCGTAGGGAATGAACATTAACTCCTAACTGCCTTCGTCACTAATAAAAGCATGACATGGAAAGGAGAGGCAGTTAGGTAATCATCTCTTTTACCCTTTCCCTTCACCAGTTCATCTTTAGGATTCACAAGTTACCTCACGTACAAACTGGTGAAGGATATGAAAGGGAAAGAGATGCAATATGATGAAGACAGATGGGATAGCGACTTTAGGGAGCGGAGAGCCTCAACCTTCCATCCTACCCTCACTCTCGGTTTACCTCGTTGGTAGGAGTGGGATAAGACCTTGAGTTACCATCCAATCCTCCATGCGACCACCGAGTGAACGAGGACGTAGGAAGAGAGAAAGAGGCAAGCTCTGGGAGCCAATAGATATTCCTTTTTCCTTTTCACTCATCCTTTCATCACCCCAGCGCTCATCTCTTCGCTGGTGATGGAAGGTGAATGAACATTATCTTTTCCTTTTCATTTCTATTCTTTTATTATTGTTTGTAGACCTCTGGATCTTAGGTGAGTGTGTGTGATGGATGTAATCCTAAAGTGATAGCCCGTGGGCGAGGGTACAGCATGTGATTGGGAAAAGGGAGGCATTTCTATTATCCCCATCTCTTTATCTCTCTAAGTCTTTCACTTTCCTTCCTCACTATTTCCTAGAATGTAACCTGACATCTCTTTGCATCTCTATTTCCAGGGTTTGCACCCATCCCAAGGAAGAAGTAATCAAGGGAAAAGAAAAAGGGAAATAACCCAACAAATGAAAAGGAGTTAATATGATAGAATTAATTTGTAGGAGCTCTTCTTTTCCTGTATTCTTCTTTCTCTCTCGTTTCATCCACTATTCATTCCTTAAATTCCAGAAATCCCAATATGCCAAGCAATTAATGCTGGAAATTCCTAGAGTTCAACCACAATGTGAAAGCCATAAAAGATAAGGCATAATAAAGGCATTGGAGGGCGTTTATCTCCCTCCGTGCTATCCTTTATTGCTTTACCCGTCGACGGGAACAAATGGTGATGAACATACCAGCGAAGAGACCAAAGGGAACAGAAATAAAAGAAAAAGAAAAAAAGACAAAATAAATTATAATAAAATAGAAAATGGAAAAGTAATGAATGAAGAGACAGGTAAGTGATAGCTATTACGGAAAGGTCGCCATCCGGCTTGTTGGGAATGCTTCTTTTCTTTCTCTTGGTATCTCTTCCTCATTTGTAATTCTATTTGAGATCTGAGATAATGGATTTCTGAGAGACACAAAGGTAGGTAAAGAATAGAAAAGAGAAGACCTAAGGAAAAGGAAGGTAAAGAAGGGAAAATGAAAGAATGAGAGATGATGCATTCCTTCTTCCTTTCCCGTCCATTGACACTTTCATCTCCTCGCTCCACCATATCAACGAGGTAGCGAGGAGAACAGGTCCTTCCTACATTGTGTCGACCGACGAGTCTAAGAGACGAGGAAGGGACAGTAATAAAAGCATCTCATTGCATCGCTTGGCTCGCTTCTGGAGATTTATTGTCTGTCAATCAGAGATCTTCAAATAGAAAAGAGACAGTGTATAGAGGAGGTTGAAGACCGAAAGAAGGGGATAAACGGTCGGGAGATAACCCTTCCCTAAGAACAAGAAATAGAAAGGAAGATAACGGCTGGCTACATTCTAGTTCTCTTTTACACTTCATTCCTTACTATTAACTCGCTTCTCTGTAATAGCTTGCCTTCATCCTGGCATTATTAATCTATCACTTTTCCCTTTCATTTGTTGATGTTAGAGAGTCTTTCATCTCATGGCTTTTCCCTTTGGTGTAATGATGAGGAGATAATGAATCAGGAAAGAGAGATGTAGAAAGGAAAGAGGATCTGTTTCCAAGTAATGCCTCACTCTCTTATCATCTCATCTGTCTATCCTGGAATTCATCTTCCCTTTCTGTTTCATCTGTGTGTTTGGGTTATTTGTGGAATATTGGATAATTTACGAGATAAAAGAAGAGGAAAGAAGCCCATCACCCAACCACACAGTCCAGGATAGAGATGCCTTCATCATGACCCCTCCGTCCAACGGCGAAGAGCCGCCCATCTTGGATGGGTTGGACGAGGGGGAGAAAGAGATATAAGATAAGGAATCTGAAAAGGAGAGGATTCCACACCTCTAAATCTCTGTTCTGTGGGTTATTTGGTTACGTTCTTGGGATTGGTTGCTGAGATAATCATGACAGCCCAGTCCCGCGAGAAGTTCTCGACTTGCTGGATTTCCCCGAAAGGGATCGTCGTCAAGGCGCCACGATGGTGGCGCAATTGCATCGACCGGATCGAAATCTTCTCCACAACACCTTTGGCGCTGCCGATGTCGATGTATTCCCCCTTCCTGAAAGCGTCGTCCAGCAGATAGAATGCGCCGGAGAAAATATCGCGGATGAGCGTCTGGGCTCCAAAACCGATCGCAAGACCGACGACACCGGCACCTGCGAAGAGCGGCGCAATATTCACGCCGAGTTCTGACAGTACCACCATCGCCGCAATCACCACGATCGTTATCAGCAGGAAATTCCTGAAGATCGGCAGAAGCGTTGCAATTCGGCTTTCCCCGGTTCCACCAACCTCAACCTCTTCGTCCTGATCGGCAGGTGCCTCCTTGGCAATCTGGCGGTCGATAACGATCTTGACCGCCTCGTAAGCCATGTAACCAAGGAACATGACCAGCAGAACTTCCACGAACGACCCGATGAGTGAACTGCTGCCCGCAAGGGGAACACCCCACATCGACGCCAGCAGATCCAACGATCCGAAAAGCACGATAATCGCAGCGCCTCGGTCGAAAAGGTCCCGGAACGGAGATCTGAGCGCTTCCCTGTCGGCTGCCTCTGCGCGTGCCTGGGCCATCGCGCTTTCGGGATCTTCCTTACCGCCTTCGCTTTCTTCCGAACGCTTGATGTCTTCCGCGATCTTTGACTGCGCATCGGCAGTATCCAGGCGCGGCAGCAGCACCTTGTCAATGATCAGGATCAGAATTCCGTAGACGATCGCCGCGAGCAGCATGACCTGGAGCGGAGCGCCGACAAGCCCGGTTGCATCCGGTAGATCCAGAAGTATCCGGACCGCGGAAATGCCCCAGGCAATCGCGAAGTAGATGATGGCGATGAAGTGCCAGACATTTGCCAGGACCTTGCGCCAGATTGGTGGGTCACTTTCCGCCTCGCCGCGGATGAGACCGGCGATCGTCTTTCTGTAGGCGACCGAAATTCCGATCAGAATAATCATGGACAGGGCCGATGCGCCGATAAGCGCAATCTTGTGCGCATCCAGCGACAGCCCAAGCCGTTCCATCCACAGGCAGAACCCGACGGAAAACAGTGAAACGGCACTGCCTGCCAGAAGAGCCCGGTACAAGCTGCCGGCTTCTTCGCTGGACAGGTTGATCAAACGGTGACTGTCGGCATCCGGGGCAAGCAAATTCAGAAAAATTATCCGAAAGACCAGGAACGCTGCAATCACGCTGAATATCACAAGGGCGGTCTGGTTGGCCGCCTGCCGGCCTGTTCCAACCGTCAGGTAAACGACGACGGCGACTGCAAAAAACAGCACGACACCAACGATCATCAACAGCGCGCGCAACAGCAGATAGGTGATCTTGTCGGATCGACTGTAGACATCGGCCTTGTACATGCTGGCAAACTGACGGCGACCCCAGCGCGCAAGAAGTGTCATGGCAAGAACACCGAAGATGACCCCTGCCGCAATGTCGATAAGGGCAACCGGAATCCACCCCAGGCCCCTGTCTTCCCCTTCTGCCTTGAGCGTCGTGAGCATCGTTTCGTGAATGACGGGAATTTCCTTCAGGATGTCCTTGAAGACGTCACGCGCTGAAATGGCCTGGTCGACAAACACGTCGACGTCCTGAACGAACCCAGCACCTTCACCCTCGTCCGCCAAGGCGCTTTGCTCAGCCGGCGTCTCTTCCGAGGCTGTCTTTGACCCCTCCGTATCGGATTTATCCGCATCGTCGCCCGCAGCCATGCCCGTGATGACGCTGGTCAATCCCTGTGCCTGCACCGTGGGCTGACCGAAACCTGCCCCCGACACCAGGAGAAACAGCACCATCGCTGCGCTGACGCAAAGGCGCCCCACGGAAAGCCGAAACAGCCAGTGTCGGGAATGGTTAAGTTGTGCTTGCATTTCAGCCCCATGCGAGTCGCGTTTTTTGCCTTGCCCCTGTTAAGCACGGTTCCGGGGAATTTAAAAGAAAGCTGGTCATCTGCATCGATCGGGCAGACGAAACAAAGGCCCGGTGGCAAACCGGGCCTTTGTTTCGTCCTCATGGGGAAAGAATAAAGATCAGCTCAGGACGTTCTGGTTCCAGTGCGCCATCTTGCGTTTTGCCTCCGCGACCGTCAGTCGGCCGAATTGCGCCACTGCAGCACTGCGGACTTCAGGCGTAAGGCGGTGGCGCCATGGCCCGATGGCAAGGAGTGCGCCAACAGATATTGCGGAGAAACCGCAAGCCTTGGCAAGAACAATGAACGGCTCGGGATTGGGGCTCACCATGCAATGGCTGATTTCCTCCACATCACCACGCACCATCAGCGCGATTGTGGCGACGGCCTCGGCAAAACGATCTTCGGATGCGAAACGGCGCAGCGCCGCCTCGTTGACCATTCCACGTTTTGCAAGCAACAAACCCCGGGACTTGGCAGCTTCAAAATCATACCGGCCAAGCCAGTAGTTGTTGGACATGTGCTGCGCTGCTATGTCGGCAGCCTCATCAACAAGTTCGGCTTCTTCGGTGCGACCGGATTGGTGCAGTTTTCTGCGGACTTCTTCGCTGGCGATGGTGACCAGACTTGCTATGTGCGCTTCCGCAAGGTCGCCGCGGTCGCTCAGAAAGTTTTGAAGTGTGGCGTCTGAAGCGGCATCGCTGATCAGACAGTGAATGGAATTGTCCGAAAGGTTTGCACCATCGTTGCTGGCGACCTTGCGCTTCACATTCAGGTCTCCCTGTTGCACCAGGACATCGGTCACATTTTCAGAGAGAGCCTCGCGTTGCGCAATCGCGTAGCAGTGAGAGTTCCCCCGCTTTTCGGCAATCTTGATCAGATCTTCGTCGCTCAAAATGGTCGAGCGGACCAGGATCGGTTCGGCGACCTCGATATCATCGTCGGCAAGGCGGCGAATGGTATCCAGGGGTCCGCGTCTGAGACCGGACATCTGGTCGGCAACATATCGCCGAACCTCCGCCTCCACCATGTCCACGAGGCGAAACAGTACCGAGTCGTAAATTCCGACCTGTTCATCCGAGCAACGCTCTGACGTCAACGCAAAAAGGGCTGCAACATGCCGGGCCAGTTCCGCCTTGCGGGCGTTTCCAGCTTCCCCGGTAAGCTCCGAAAAGTTCACCAGTTCTGTTTTCAACGCTTCACTCATGCTTTGATACCAATTCTCAAATTTGTCCTTGGGCGTCGGTATCGAAAATGGCGAGGAGAATTAAAGAAGCCCCCAAAACCTTTGTCTGAAATGTAATTGTCTTTGTGAAAAATTTACTGAAAATTATAATTTGTTGGCTGCCAGTGATATTAAGAATCTGAAAAATATAAAGAATTTAGCGCGAAACTCCCATCGTCGCAGCGATGCATACAAAGGAAAAAAATTGTAAATTCGTTCGAAAAAAGTTTGTTGCATCTGCGAATTTGCCCCGAATCCAGAAAGCTTTTTCATGACTTCGTAAACCCTTTTGGATTTGCATTTTGCGTAATTTCTGCATTCCGCGGTATTTTAGCCTTTGAATCCCTCGACACGCCTTGTCGTGCTCGCACCTTCATTTTCCCAATGATCGAATCGACGGATTTCAAGAATGACAACTTAATTTAAAAATATTTTTCTTTCTTTATTGAAAATCAGCGCACACTCCCCAATAAAATAAGAGAACTGTTTTTTTATGGAGGAGACAATGCCCAAGGTAGTTCCCTTTTCAACGTCACATCGTGGCAAATCCATTCACGCAAACAGGCCCGTGACCTCTGTATTCGAAATGTTGTTTGCATGGTTCGCGTTCCGCCGGCACCGCAGATCCCTGCGCCTCATCCCGGAAGAGTTGCTGGACGACATCGTTGCGGACGAAGACGCCAGAGTGCGGGAAAAATTTCGCCGCGTGCCGGCACGCTTCGAAACCCGAACCTGGTTTTGAAACAATCACCGGATTGACCCTGGATAAGCAATCGATTTGCCACCGCAAGAAACCGGCGCCGAGGCGCCGGTTCAGATACGCGATCCGGTCGCGTCAGTTACTCAGCCGCTTCCAGAAACTCGTTCGCAGCTTCACTGCGAACGCCGCCACCGCTTCCGCTCGAATTCAGCTGATCCAGGAGAACGCGCCGCTTTTCAGCGGCCTTCTTGAGATTGGCTTCCTTCACAGGCCCGAATCCCCGAACAAGGTCCGGAACACGTGCCAGCTCGACCAGCAGACCGTAGTTTCCATCCGGCAGTCGGTTCAGGATTTCCGCGATATCGGACCTGTACTGAGAAATCAGGTCACGTTCAGCCTTGCGCTCGGCCGTCCGGCCAAAGGGGTCATACCACTTGCCCCGCGCTGTCTTGAATTTCGCAAGTAGACCGAAGGCTGCGAGAATCCAGGGACCAAAGGCAATCTTCTCCGGGCGGCCGGTTTTCGGATCCTTGCGGTGCGCCAGCATGGGCGGTGCAAGATGAACCCTGATCTTTCTCGGATCCTCGAATCGCTGTGCGACCTTCTGCTTGAAGGACGGATCGGAATAACGCCGGGCGACTTCATACTCATCCTTGTAGGCAAGAACCTTGTAGAGCATGTCGGCAACGGTTTGCGTCAACCGCAAGGTTCCAGATCCGTGTTCTTCGTCGGCGGCCTTCACTTTCTCAACAAGATCACGATAACCGGCTGCATACGCCGCGTCCTGGTAGGATACGAGTTCCCTTTCATTCAGCGCGATTTTCTCGCTCAAGGTGAGAGTCTGCTGTTTAGCCTCCGATGGCAGTGCATTCAGCAGCTTATCCGGCGCCGCCGCAAGCACTCGTCCGGCCCGGAAAGCCTTGATGTTGTTGGCAACAGCCGCGCCGTTCAGCTCAAGAGCAGTTTCAATTGCATGACCGGAAATCGGTAACGCACCGCTCTGGTAAGCCATGCCGACGAGCAGCATATTGGCGTATATCGCATCGCCCAAAAGCTTTTCGGCGATTTCCGCCGCATTCATCGCCAGATAACTGCCAGAGGCTTCACGCAGAGCCGTGTCCATGCGCTTTTCGTCGAAGGATAGCGTTTGCTTGAGAACGAACTCCGCCGTCGGTGCCACTTTGGTGTTGGCAACTGTCAGTGTGTGGCCCCGGCGCGCCAGAGCCAGTTGATCCGCGTTGGTGGCAACCACCATATCGCTGGCAATCAGAAGATCCAGGCTTGCCGTCGGCACGCGGGGGCCCTCGATTGATTTGTCGCTGGCGGCAAAGCGGACATGTGATGTTACCGGCCCGCCCTTTTGTGCAAGCCCGGTCATATCCAGCGTCGACGCTTGCTTGCCATCAACGTGAGCAGCCATGGCCAGAACCGCACTGATCGTGGTTACACCCATCCCGCCGATACCCGCAACCAGAGCATTCCGGGTTTCCTTCAGAGAGGCAAGCACCGGCTGAGCCAATTCTGCGGCCAGAACATCGATATCGATATCGGCCTTCTTGGGCTTTCTAAGGGCTGCGCCATCGATTTCCACAAAGGACGGACAGAACCCCTTGATGCAGGAAAAGTCCTTGTTGCAGCTTGACTGGTTGATCACCCGCTTTTCGCCGAAAGGCGTCGACAGTGGTTCAACAGACAGACAATTCGACTGATCCGAACAGTCTCCGCACCCTTCGCAAACCCGGTCGTTTTTGAAAAGCCGCTTATCGGGATCCGGAAGCTGGCCGCGCTTGCGCCGGCGACGCTTCTCCGCAGCGCAGGTCTGGTCGTAGACGATGACCGACACACCTTTGAACGACTGAAAATCCTGCTGGACATCCATCAGTTCGTCCCGGTGGTGGATTGTCGTCCCAGGTGCAACAGGTGTCCAGGTGCCGAATGCCTCCGGGTTCTCGGAAACCACTGCGATCCGTTCAACGCCTTCGGCTTCCAGCTGCCGGGTAATCTGCGGAACGCTCAACTGACCGTCGACTTTCTGTCCGCCGGTCATCGCAACGGCGTCGTTGTAGAGGATCTTGTAGGTTATCGGTACTTTGGACGCGAGTGCCTGACGGATCGCCAGGATGCCGGAATGGAAATACGTTCCGTCGCCGACATTGGCAAACACATGACTGTCACCGGAGAATGGCTGTTGCCCGACCCACAGAATGCCCTCGCCGCCCATTGCGATCTGACCTTCCGTCGTCCGGCCAGCCATTTCGGTCATCGCGTGACAGCCGATGCCGGGCATAGAGCGCGATCCCTCGGGTGTCTTGGTCGATGTTGAATGCGGACATCCGGAGCAGAAATACGGGATGCGGGCAGCCCGTTCGGCATGCCCCTGCGCCCACATGACCTGCTTGGTCATCCGGTCGGCGACGGCGCCCATTTCTTCCGAAACAATTTCCTGGGGCAACCAGGTCATCAGCCCCTTGATCACTTCGGCCACCGAAAGTTCCAGTACATCGGACAGGAACGGTGCACCGTCCGGGCGCCGCTTGCCCCAGACTTCCGGACGGCTCATTTCCGGCCAGTGATAGGAGATATCCTTGATCTGTCTTTCCATGAAGGCGCGCTTGTGTTCAACGACAAGCAAGCGTTCTGCGCCGCGCGCAAACTCCCGTAGCCCAAATGGTTCAAGCGGCCAGGTCATCGCAACCTTGTAAACCGCCAGACCAAGAGACCTGGCGAAGTCTTCGGTGATGCCCATCAGGTGAAGGGCCTGCAACAGGTCGCGGTAAGCCTTGCCGGCGGCAACGATGCCAAGTTTGACCTGGCCTCGCGTGCCGAAGGTCACGCGGTCGAGGCCGTTGGTACGAACATAATTCTGGGCTGCCGGAATGCGGAGGTCCCGGACCAAGCGCTCGGTTTCCAAACGGTTGCCAAGCAACAGATCGCGATTCTGGCGATAGTCCTTGCGTGGATCATCGTCCAGCGGACGCATAAGCCGCAACCGGTCCTGTGAAACATTGATTGTCGCGGAAGCGTCCATTGTGTCGGCAACACAGATCAGTGCGGTCCAAAGACTGGTAAATCTCGACATTTCCAGTCCATGAAGGCCGTAATCCAGCACATCCTGAATATCTGCGGGATTG
>CAUJNA010001842.1:0-54157 GCA_963377175.1 Effrenium voratum | reverse complement strand
GGTATCGTTCCTGGCGGCAATGACAGTGCGCGAAGGTTCGCGGTACACTTTGGAGTATTTGCACGCACCTTGGGACAGCGAGAACATCTCGACTAAGACTGCAATGCACGATATTAAGGAGGGAGATGACCTCATCGCCATCTACGTGCCAACAAGGAAATTGTCCGGGTACCAATCAGGGGTCACATCGGGTGGGACGATCGTCGCCTTCGAGACCATTCCCTTCAAAGAGATAAGGGCAATCTGGAGATTCAAGTCCACGAAGAAAGGACCTGTGAAAGAGGTTAGGCGGATCTACTCCCGCGCCGTCGAGAGCGAGATCTGTCCAGGGCTCAAGGAGCGTGACCCCAGCGGACTTTCTGGAAACCTCAACAGTTTCCTGGACGATGAAGACTCTGCAGATGCTGACATCCTGAAGAAGATGGTCGTCGATGCGTGCATCAACATCGGAGTGCCCGAGGCCTTGAACAATTCGTTGGTAGAGATCAGGGATTTGCTCAGCAGATTCATTGTCTACCGCGAGGACGATCCATCAAGTATTTCCAACAGAGTATGCCCAGCATGCGCTATCATTATTCCAAGGGTTTTTTGCTATTGCACGGCATGCGAATGTGAGTTCATTTCCACCGGCAAGTTCGTGATCCATGTGGATGAAGGAAGTGAAACAAGCTCAGCGAGAAGCAAAGGAAGATGCTGAGCGATTCGTCGCCGAAGAAGAACGACCCGACACCCATGAGATGAGTGAGGAACGGTCTGCAGGCAGATCGTACATCCTGTCGGATATCGGGATGGACATCGACGATGAAGATGCGGGAGTTTGTCCGGACAACCCAGAGGAGGATGTGGACGCAATTCATCTCCTGCAAGTCAAGGCCATCTGCGTTGACGAAGCCGGCGAGGCATCATACCTCTCTGGATTCATTGGCATCGTGCTTTTCAAAGTGTGGAAGGTATTTGCCAACAACGAGGCAGATGTGGTCAAGGAGCCTTGTCCCTACATCGCGATCAACGGGAGGGACGATTGGATTTTCAATTAAGTCGAGGAACAGCACATTCCAATCCCGCCCACCTGTGAAGAGGTCACTGCCGCTCCTAAGTTAAGAAATGTGAGGCTGAGAGGGCTATACATCATGTGCCGGATTTGGACCGCCTGCAATATACTTTGTATCAAAGCAGAGCAGTTCAGAGGTGTCAGCCACCAGAAGGACATTGCCTTCGTCAGCGACACGATACTCCGATGCATCGCCCTTGGCATCAATTGCGATTACATGCCGAACAGATGTGAACATTGGACGCAAGTTCTTGAAACTTGAGCTTGGCGCCATCATTTGCATTCAAAGCGTCAAAGAGGTCGACACTCCTCTTATCCAATTGTGCTTTTCTCGCAATATACATTTACCCTCGCGTTTTATCGAGAAGATCAATCGGACCGAGGAGACACCACATTTTCTGTTAGAAAGGTTCCTGTGGAGGGCGAGTAGAAAGGCCATCGCAGAATCATCACACTCATGATCAAGCATTTTCTTTACGATTTCTTCCGCGTTTGGGATCAACTCGAATTTGCATTTTTACACAATGGGATCGTGATACTCATCGTGCGTGGTATCATGGCCAGCCCTTGTGGTACTCGTCGTGCGCGGCATCCTTGGCAAATCAAAAGTATCTGCATGAGACTTGCGTTTATCACTGATCACCACAGAATGTTTTCTTGTTTCCGTACAGTATCGTCATCGGCGACTACTATTCTGGAGATGCCAGGTATTTGGTGGTCAATGATTATTCGATGCTACAATTATTGCTGGTTACAAATTGGTGATGGACTATGTTAGTCATGGATATTCGTTTTCTGCAGACTGCCCTGGATCTGTACAATTACCTTGTAGATAGCTTGCTGCATGTGCACCATTGCCATCAGGTCCGGTAAGAGACCTGTAGCATTCTCATTTCATGTTAAGTTACAGAACCTGGTCAAACTCGTGCAGAGACGGTTCACTGAATTGAAAAAGAGAAGCCGTGCGTCCATGCGTGTCGGCATGCGTTTGTGATTGGTTCCCGACCCAGGGATGAACCCAAGCCCGGGATGGGGGATGCCAAGAATCTCCGAGCCGCAGGCTAAAACATCCTAAGGGCAGGTTCTGAGGGTCACCCTGTTACTTCCCCTTGTTTAAGGCCCTAAACCTTTGAGGGAATTGTGCTTTGTGTGCAGCCGACATGCACATGCGAATGCATTTGGCTCAAGACCTTGATATTAGAATCGTGTGTAGCAAAGCAAAAGGGCTCGTATCGAGTCGTGAGACAGCGCAGATCATTCACCTTACAACCCCCTTTTACCACGACCCCTACTGTATGACGAGAGGAGAACGCCTCAGACGTGCAATGTTTGTCCGGCCTGCGTTTAAGGTTGCAGACTGCCGGTTGCTTAGGGAGGGAGAGAGAGAGAGAGAGAGAGAGAGAGAGAGAGAGAGAGAGAGAGATAGAGAGCGAGATGAAAGAAGGAGCAAAGAAAGAAAGATAGAAAGAAATAAAGAGAGAGGGAGAGAGAGAAAGAAACAAAGAAGAAAAATTGAACAAAAAGGAAGAAAGAAAGGAAGAAAGAAAGAAAGAAAAGAAAGAAAGAAAGAAAGAAAGAAAGAAAGAAAGAAAGTCCACTTTCTTTCTTTCTTTCTTTCTTTCTTTCTTTCTTTCTTTCTTTCTTTCTTTCTTTCTTTCTTTCTTTCTTTCTTTCTTTCTTTCTTTCTTTCTTTCTGTCTTTCTCTTTCTCTTTCTCTTGCTCTTTCTCTCTCTCTCTCTGTCTTGCTCTTGCTCTTTCTCTTGCTCTTTCTCTTTCTCTTTCTCTTTCTCTTTCTCTTTCTTTCTCTCTCTCTCTCTCTTTCTTTCTCGTTTTCTTTCTATCTTTCTTTCACTCTTTATTCGTTTCTTTCTTGCCTGCCACGAAATCTACACTTGACCTTGCGAAAGTGCTGCGCCTGCCACGAAATCTGTAGCGAGAATGCTGCGCCTGCCACGAAGTGTGCATTTGACCTTGCACGGGCACAAAGTGCTGCGCCTGCCACGAAATCTGCACCTCAGGTTGCCAAAGTGCTGCGCCTGCCACGCAAACCGCAAAATAGACCTCCGAACACGTCTGCGCGAGCATTACAGTTCCGAAACCGTGGCGAGGCCGTGGCAAGACCGTGGCGAGACCGTGGCTTCGCGATTCTCCGTGCTGACTGTCTTCACTTCTGAGTGCGTCCGGATCTTGTGGTTCAACTTTTTGTATTACGGAAGTTTTCTTACTAAACTTCCTTTGATTAACATAGCCCTTGCTCAGGCAAACTCCTTGTTTGAAATTTTGATGCATTTGATGAAATTAATGTGCCAGGCGGCCAAAATCAGTAAGTGCTTATTCAAAAACCATTGAGTTCATTAAAGGCTTATTGAATTTGATTTTAGTGGCTTTCTGAGGCATCTAAATCATTAGTTTCATTTACATGACTTTTTGTTGGTTAATGTTTTTCCTGTTTGTTGGCCGTCTGAAAAGACTAAAATCACCAGATACCTAACATTCTCTTAACTCATTTGAATAGTCATCGCCAAACAAACTAGCGTCATCAAATGCACCTAGTTTTTCTCTCTTACTGGGGGCTTCTTTGATTTGCAACCAGAAGCAAGGCCTTACCTAATAAAACCTTGAAAAGCAAGCACCCCCATTGGTTTGAAAGGGAGAAGTGCTGAGAATGCAACTTTTGAGTATGAGCCGTTGAAGGGCCCAGGAACAGAAATCTTTCCTGCAAGGAAACCAGCCCCATAATGCACGCGGAGCATGGCCGGAGTTGACTATGCGAAAATTAGGTCAATGTAAACAAGTGTTGGCAAAACTTGGGGCGGTTTATCATTGTATTGCTAGAGATTTTGGGTGAGATTGGGTTTTGTGTGCCTTCTTGGTTGACTCGGCTCAGCATGCTTGCATTCAGATGAGCAGCTAGCTGGTTTCGCAGCGCGCCCCAGAACCCAATTCGTGGAGGGATGGGTCTTGACAAATACGACATGGCCATGCTGTGCGTGGGCACGAGTGTAGGGCGAGCGTGCGCGTGTTCGGCTTAAGGCGCCCGCGCGCGGCAAGCTTCATGAAGTTTTGCAGAAGGCTTTCTTTGTCAAAATGTGGGTCTCTAGGCTTTTGCGGTGCGTCTCTTGGATGTGCCACTGCGATGCGTCGCAAAGCTGCAAAGGCGGGTTTTCACAAGCCTTGGTTTTGCGGCCGTGTGTCACTCAAGGCGCGTGATGGCGACCGCGGTGGCCTTTGGCAAGGGGTCGTGTGGAAAGTGTAGCAAACACTGATCATGGATTTAGGTCTTGATGACTTAGTCCTGGTGGAAGACCTGGCAATGCCAGGCACGAGCTCAAAAGCTGCCAACGCACGTTGCCAGACGGCTCCAACTTACCTGAGGCCGGCTTCGACAGCCGCACCATGAACTTCAGGACGGACATCAAGTTTGCAACATCGATTTCTGATTGTTCTTGTGGAAGACGCCCCCGAGCCACAGACCCGAATGTTTGGACAGGCTTTTGATTCCAAACCCCAAACTGGTTTGTGCTCCGTAGTCAGGGGTCTGCTACTAGACCACTTTCTCATTTCACCGGGCAAGTGCGTCTCAGTTTGCCTTGAACCTCTTACATCCTCCCGCTCTGGGCACCTTTGTCAGCCACTTCCTGGGCAGGTGGCACATCCTGCTTGAGCGCGATCGCAAATCGCGCGCGGTGATTGAGACAGACGCTGCGGTGACGAGACAGCACGCGAGCTTGATGTTCAATGGCGACCGACGGCTAAGAAGAACCTCCAAAAACTGACACTTACACCCTTGGTGTGTGACGAGCATGGTGCACGTACTGTAATCGCGCGTCTGAAAAACGCAGGATGTTGATGAAGGTCAACCGAATTTGCTGCAATCGCCCAGCATCAAGAGCATGGCGTCACCGACCATTGTGGACGTTGGCGCCATCCATACGACACAAGGGCATTCCACTCAGCGTGCGTGTTGGGCCACTTCATTAAAATTCAAAACACAGACACGCCAAACATATTGATCATCCCAAAGAGCGCGTGTTATCTTTCTGCTGAAGAACAAGATCTTTGCAAGGGCCCGTCGGAATCGACTATGAGACACACAAGGTCACAGCAACCACCATGCCAACAACAGTTGCTGAGTTTCGCAGGTGAAATTGCGGACGCGAAATAACCTCGCAACAACAGCCTCGACAACATGCACAAAGAAGCCACGCCCTTTTTTCAAATGCTGTGGCGGAGAGCCAGTGGACGACGCACGACCTTGCACATGCACGAAGCACTCGGCCAAAGCAGGTGAGTTGACCAAGGCAGTTCTTACAGGCAATCTTGAATATTGATGCATGCAATCAAAGAAAGCGTCTGCGTCCGCAACAAATTGACTACTCAAGCAACTTCGACGATCGCCTCATACAATTTAGCTGAGCCGTCCAGTCTCGTCTAGCGCGCTCGATTCTCCACAGAGTCCGTGAAATGATACTTGGTGGTTCACTTGTAGGGGGAATGCCCAAATGCTCACATAAGGACTGCGCATTGCGCTTGGACTTGATCCTGTCGATCTGACGGTAGTGACAGACCATAGCAAAGGTGTTGGCTCCGTAGCCTTCGGGTTCTCATCGATGAAGCAACACGTGTGTAGAATCTGTGTGCATTGTAGCTGCTCCTTTCTGCCTGACGGCCGTACGACAACAGTTTGAACCTAGCCCTAAGATAGTCTCACCTTGATCACCTTGCAGATGAGGATCATGACTGCGCTGCTGGGACAGGTAAACTTTGGGGGTGTTTATGAGATTCATTCGTCACTTGCCATGTCCTATTCACCAAGAGATCAAGCGATGATAGGACCTTTCCTGACTGCGTGGTGAATTATATACGTCTGCGGCCAGGGCAAAACAACCGATAGAAGAGAGCTTTGATAAAACTGCAAGTTAGAGCGGTATCCTCTGCAGAACGTTTCAAGCGCATCACGAGTGAGGTTCTAGCGAATTCAGGAGACGATAGTGACCGGCGTGTGCGCCCCTCGTGGCTTATATCAAGAGCAGGCCTGAGCGCAAGAAGATCAGCGATCAGAAGACCCGCCGTGACGGAAGGACTGGAATGAGGGATCCACATTCGAGACTAGCTAGAGCAAGCGCGAGTGCTACACAAGATATGATCCGCTTCCTCAAGCGATGATCCGTTTCAGGTCTGCAACACCCAATGGCGCGACAATACATCCAACCAATCGACATCCCGACCTCACCGCCTACAGGGCTGTTCCAAGTGCGACATTAATCTCGTTGCGAGTGAGTAGGTGTTTTCACGAGGACACACCAGTCCTTGTTTTCCAAGACAATGTGTCTTCAGAACTCAAGACGCAGAACCCTTCTGACACAATTATGCGTCAACTTGTTTGCTGCCATTCTCCGTGCGCGAAGTTGGCTTTTCGATTCATTTTGCGCAAGCAATGTAGATACGAAACCAAATTCAACATGTCGGAGTCAACAACTGTGTTGATGTGTGCGAAATCGATCTACGTCCTTTCTTTCACGGGTTATGCCGCATACAAAAAGGCTACGGCGCAGAGCCTTGAGAGCATCCCTTGATGGCAGAGGCAAAGAAATTTGCGTCTGTTTTGTGTTGTGTTTGGCAGACATTTTGCCTTCTGACAAGCACGGAAATTGAGCTTGCCGCACTCGCTCCAGGTGCAACAACACATATACCATGGGCTCCCAGTACAATTGGCCTTTCAGGCATCAAGTTCCTGCCTGAAAGAGCTCTGGGGCCTATCTGGTTCGTTCCTCATCCTACGCACCCTGATCCCTGGATCTGCTTCACGGCAGGAGCTTGTCAGAGTTTGAAGAAGTCTAGCATGGAGGTCGTAAGCTGTTTGTTGTAGCGGTCAGAAGCACACAGAGGCCCTTTTTGTCTCCCGCGTGTAATGCGTCTGAGAAGCGTGGGCCACGCAACAGCAAGAACAACCCGACACAAACTTCTGCTTCAAACTAGACTGTATTGTCCATAGGCTAAGCAAAAAACAGCGACGCCCCTTTTGGCTGGAATCTGCCGCGGTCTGCAGGTAGCTAACTTTATCTGACATGCCGTGCAAAACACGGACTTTTCAGAAGCGCGCAGATCGGCTGAACGTTGCGGACGGGCGAAGCCGGTCACCCTTTTGGCCTGCCGTTTTTTGGCAAGCGCGATTGCATGATCTGAGAAGGTGTTGAGCCAAGATTGCATGCCGCAAACACACACATGTCAAACCAATAGATGTTGCACCTCCCAACTCAATAGAAGCTGCGCTGTCCAAATTGTCCCTGGGCTGCCTTCGGGTGACTGATGCTCATGTTTCACTGTGCTGGTGAAATTATTGCATTGTCTGAAGACAGTTCTACCTCCTTTATGCGTCTGCGTCTTGATTCAGGATCAGTCCAAACGAGAACAGCTGCTGCACGCAGTGCAGTACTAGGTTCTGGACTTTTGAAGTTTCTCGATGATGAAGTACCGTCTGTGCTTCAATTGATATCTTGCGGATAGTGCCACTAATTCAACAGTCGGGGTATAGCGTTGTTGCCGTGGATGTTCTGCGTATTTCACAATGGCCTGCGCACTGCTGTCGTAAGGATGATCTCGAGCGCCTGCTGATTTCCCTCATGTCATACTTTCGAGGTCCTGACATCAACTCCATTTCTGATGTCAAATGGAAGTCCGACCTTCGATCAGAGCGCGCAGCACTGGCTGAATCTTGCACTTTCTGCAAATGGAATAGAATTTTCCCTTTCCTGGCGCAAGTCCCATGTGCTTGTTCTGGAATGGAGAGAGGTTGTCTTGCAATCGGCTGAGGAGCCTCCTTGTTCCTTCTGCAAGACTTGATTTTCGCCTGGTGCCAAGCGGACGTGATCTTGACAAACCGTGTCGCAGGATCAAGACCTGCCTTCTTTGACGAAAGGTCGTTGCTTCCAGCGCAGCTTCTTGCCAAAGTTCACCCATCTCCTGTCTTGATCGGCCTTGCGAATTTGTCGGGTGATCTTCTTGAGTGAAGTGGACTCTGTTCCTGAATTGATGGAGTTCAACATGATCTTGAGCTTTGCCTTCAATAGCCGTAGTCTTTGATTGGTGAATCATCGCGGGATAGAAGTGTTCCCATGTCTCCGTTGTGAAGGCCTGGTTTTAGGATGCAGGTGATTGAAGTAGTTCCTCTTCAGTTCCGAGGCGGGCTTGACAGAGATCATTGAAAGTCATGTCAGCAAAAATGTCTGTTCGTACTCCACTTGTCTTGCCTCTTGATGGTGCCTGTTTGGCTTGGCAATCTTCACATTCACTTCAAACCTTTTCGAACAGGTCGTAGATTGACTTTGGCAAGTTAAGTGCCTGGAGGCGAAGCTTCTTCAACTCATCTGGCTGTGACAATCCATTCGTGGGTTCTGCCTAAGGCAAGTGACAGTGCTTTTCGAGGCGTGACGTGAAGTGCTCCCTAGTGAACTATCCAACTGTCCCGATGATCTTTGAGGTGGCTGTGTCCTCTTTGGCTGATACTGACTTGAAAGCGCATACAACTTCTGATGCTGCATGTTCTGCAGGAGGAAATCGGAAACGTGATGCTTTCGCTGTCGTCAGAGACATTATGATTGAGGCCTTGCACATCGATTTCTCCAAAGTTCCTCAGCTTTGCCCCCGCAAGATGGACAAGGGCATGTCCTGCACCTGCGCTGGAACCTTGGTTCTCTTTTGCCGAAAGGCTTCGCATATGATCTTCGAGCGCGCGCAATGGTCATGTGCAAGTTCCTCATTTGACCAGTGCTGAAAAGTGTCGGCGCGGCTCAAGAATGTCTCTCCATTTGCAAAAGTGAACTTGGTATCTGCCAGTGCTCATAGGAGATGAGTTCCTTCCTTCGAGGACTCCTCTTCTTCGGCCCCCATCAGACCTCCATGTCCATCTTCGTTTTTGGCGAAAAAATGTAGAAGATGCGGGGTGATCGCAGTGTTGGATCCTGGATTGAGTCAGCCTGTTCACCCAGTCTGGTTTTGGTCCTGAGTTCCTGGCGGCAGTGTCTCTTCAGTGCTGCCGATAGGACAGCCTTCGCTGGTGTAGGCCTCCGCAAAGCCTCGTCTATGTGATGACAGCTTATCTCATTCGATAAAGCCTGGTACTGCAAGTGAAGAAGATACTCAGGCTAGAACCTGATGCCTGAGGGATTGTGCTGCAAGTCCCGGGTAAGTGTGTTGGTGGTGGTTGCACACATGGAACGAGTGAATGGGTACACCGCTACTTAGCAACTCCTCCTGTTTGCTCATACCCACACAGAGGAAATCTTGGGCTTGTTCCTCAACTTCTACCGTTGTTTTGCAACCCGTTTGCACCCGCTCAGCCAATGGGCTTTGCTACTGGGTTCCACTACCTGTTCTTTGTGTGCACCGATCAGGTGGGTCCCGCAGTCATCGAAGTCCACCCCGATTTTTTTCTGATTCATTCGCCTCGCGATGCGCTTTTCAGGCGCACTCTGACAGGAGCATTCAGCGAGCGCGCCAGCGTTGAGGTCGAAGCAGACGGGCACACCCGCCCCCGGCCAATACGCCATGGCCTGAACACACTTCAACGCCGAAGCATGCCAGATCACGCCAGCTTGCATTTGATTCTTCCAATTTCGTCGTTCAATGATGTGTCGCGTATCTTTGTGTGGCGTTTCTTTCGTCAAGGCCCGCATGCAGCAGCAAATGTCTAGCTGAGGTTTGGCAGGACAACGTGCATTTGCGGGAGAAACCGGCTGCAAACCCGGAAGCCATTCCCAGGTTTTCTGGGCTGCCAGTTGAAAAGCAAGTTGTAAGGTGTGGAGTATGACATCGCCTGACAGGACGACGTTTTTTTCTGACTGGCATTGCATCTGACAGCCTGCGTGAGGAAGAGTTTGGATTTGATGCGCCGGCCCCAGCTAGCTTGGCAATCCCGCAAGTTTGCACGGTGTCGCAAAAGGCTTCCTACATGGACACCGGCTTCCAGCTCACTTCAGCGCGCTTCCCAAAAAGCCTTCGCAACTCGAAAGTGCGAAAGTGCCGAGGCCGAGGGCGCCAGACCCTGGGGAGTGCCCGGGGGCGACGACTTGAGTTGGTGGCACGGGACTTTGAGAGGTACAGCGCCGAGTGCGGGCGCCGCGGCGTGCAGTGCCCTGAGCGCCTGAGCGCTGCATGGATCAGCTCAGCGCGCGGCGGACAGGTTCTTCAGTCCCAAGTGGTCTCAAGCTCGATCAAGCGGGTTTACGCCTCAATTCGCCCCTTCCACGGGCTGCATGCGTTGTTGCAAGTCTTCGTTCAGGCGGCCCTGCTTAGCACCGGAACCACCTGAACTGGTGGAACTCGAGTTCCATACTGAGTACAGCGCAGCGACATAGCACCGTGGTGGTACGTGGCAACGCGCTGTGATGCATTGTGACCAAGGAACAGGGTCCCTTCCAGTTTTGGCGGGGAGAACCCCCTGCAGGCATCAAGGCTGTAGCTAAAAGCAGCTGCCATCTCAGATGCAGGCATGGTCACCAAAATGGTCAGTGATGGGGAAGGACCCAGAGAGTCGCAACCGATCAGACAGACCATACAGATTGGGTGTCGGGCAAAGGGAACAGACTGAACCAGGTGGCGAAACAGACCAACCAGACCGAACAGACCGAACAGACCAGGACCGCTCGCAGCTGCCGCATCTTGGCCAAGATTCTGCATTCTGCGCCATTGGTGCGCCCGGCTACACTCAACCTGTAGCCAGCGGGCCAGGTACGACATAGGAACGTGGACTCCCAAACCCAACACAGATGTTCGTCCTGGACCAGGTATGGCAATTGTGGCAATTGTGGCAATTGCTGTCAAGCACGCGTGTGTGTTTTACTGACAAGTGTGCGTGGTCACAAGACTGGTTCGAGTTGCCTCCGCCAGCTTTAGGAAGGCCCTGCCCATTGGCATCCACACACGTGCAGCTGGCAGAGATCACAAGCCATTCGCAGCCCGGGACACACTTCAGCACAGCACAGCACAGCACACATTCAGCGCAGACTCACTCCCGCACGTTGCACGTCACTTCTGCACGCCTGTCGCACAATGGGCTGCGGTGCCAGCGCAGCCCCGGAAGCCCCACCAGAGCCTCCTGCGCATGACCGGAGCAAGGACAAGAAGGCAGACGGGAGACTTGAGGTATTCAATACGGGCAGGGGCAACAGAGAGTCAAAGGAGGCAAGGGACAGCTGCGAACGAGAGACACGGGACAAGGGCCCGAGCCCAAAACCCAAAGTTGCGCCCAAAATTCGCCAGGCTGCGCAGATGGAAAACAAGGAGACACGGACCGCACGACTCAAGGCAGACAACAGCCCTTCCGAGCTGTCAGGAGTACCAAGCGAGGATGAAGTTTCTGGATCAAGTACCATTGATGAAGCGGCTGCCCAAAGACGAGCACCCCATTGTAGCAGAAGCCTGCGAGGCCACAGCTGTGCCTCCATGAGGATGGCAAGTTGGCCAATCTGTCCAGGCATGTGAGTTTCAGCCCGGAGACACGATCATCCAGCAGGACATGCAAGGGTTCTGAGCAAGCTCAATCCATTTCAGTCTTCTTTTTAAGCTTGATCATGCTTTGACCGAGGGCAATTCTGGTGATGCTTTCTACGTGGTACGGTCTGGCGAAGCCAGCGTTCACGTGAACACCAATGCGGGCAGAGAGCAAGTCGCCTCACTCAAGGCAGCTTTCGATGGTTTCTGCCTTGTGTTTTGGCTCGGCTCACAATCGGCTTGCGGCAAGGGTGGGGACTACTTCGGGGAGAATGCGTTGTTGCGAGATGAGCCACGAACGGCAGCTCTCACAGTTTTGAGAAGTTTTGAGAACATGTCTAGTGACTAAATGCGACTAACATCCTAAGGCGACGATCATTGCGACGACTCGATTGCTCGCCTTTAGAATTAGAAGGGACAAGTTCCAGGCGCTGACTCGGGCCGGCCTCCGGGCCTGAAAGCTCGATGCCAGGAACTGGGGCTCAATCTGAAACTGCAGTTTGCCAATCGGAAGGCTCCGCAAAGACTTTGCAGCATGCAATTTGCATCTCATATGTTTTTTTTCTCAAGGCTGTGGGCGGTGGCATGAAAATGCCATCGAACCTCGACCCACGTTGGTGCATGCCCTCAAAACCCGAAAAGCCCTTGCCTCTGATATCTTTCGACCGTGCGCCCAAGGAAGAGCAAGCCTCCGACTCCTAAGTCGCCAGATGACATTGCACATTGGCTGCAGTCAGCAAGGCTTCACAACAAGTTCTGTTGTTCCATCTGTCGCCATGTCATATGTAAGGAGCTCATCACAACAGCCCTGCAAAGTAACGAGAACTTGGCCACCATGACCACGCTGGATTCAGCAAGGCTGCGTTCTTGCATGTTTGCATGCTCAGCCCAGCGCGACCCGTTCACGGCTCACATGGCTCACATGGCTCAGGCTTCAGTCCTTCATTGAGGTCATGTGGAAAGAGGAGGTGCAGGCGAGGATTCGCTTGGACTTGCAGATTAATGATTCGAGTCCAGTAGTCCGGCAGTGCAGGCTGGGGAGCGCATCATTGTGGAGGGCGACCTGCAAGCAGACTACTTTTATGTCGTGTGGCCTTGCCGCATGAATGCATCCTGCTTTCTGGTTGCCGCTTCCTTTGATTGCAAGAGCTAAGGGCGTCTGGCGAGTTTCAGATCTTGGTGGTGCCTTGCAAGGAATTGCCACGTCACACTGGACTTGATTGACCCGTGCCCAGGATGCAGATGCAAGCGCGGAGGACAGCCTTAACCAGACGGACAAAGTGGTGAATCGTGTCGCCCCAGGCAGGCGGCCCGCGCGAAAAAACTACATAACCTTGCCAGCGGGTTTCTTTGTGTGCTTGCTTTCCCTGAGGAAAGCATAGACACATGTGTTGATTCGTCGTCATCCTTTGCTTTTCCACTTTTTTTGTTTGTTTCCTGAGTCTCTTCAATTCAGGAGACAAGTTGAATGTGTGTTTGAGTGCGTGTATTGCATGTACCTGTGTATGTGCGCGTGCATGCACGTTTGTTTGTTTGTATGCATGTATGGATGGATGGATGGATGGATGGATGGATTGTTAAAGCAGGAGCCACTGTGGGTGTCCTAAATGCCTGATGCTAGTGTTTTCCTATGGCGGTGATCTATTTTCCTAGCCGTGCTGAAGGAAGGCTAAGGGATTCTCAAGGCCTTGGATGTACATTGCAGCATCAACGTTGTATTGAGAAGAAATTATCTTAACATGCCTCCTCAAGAGAATGTGTAAGTCCTCTACTTCTTGGCGCTTTGCCTCTCTGCTCTCGAAGTCATGCCCTTCACAACCTTTTGCTGCTCTCGAAATCATGCCCTTTACTCTTTGGCGCTTTGCCTCGCTGCTCTTGAAGTCATGCCCGTCACTTCTTGGCGCTTTGCCTTGCTGCTCTCGAAACCATGCCCTGTACGTTTTGGCGCTTTGCCTTGCTGCTCTCGGAATCATGCCCTTCACTTCTTGGCGCTTTGCCTTGCTGCTTTCGAAAATCGCGCCCTTTACGTCTTGGCGCTTTGCCTTGCTGCTCTGTGAACCATGCCCTGTACATCTTGGCGCCTTGCCTTGCTGCTCTGAAAATCATGCCCTGCCCGTCTAGGCAGTTTGTCTTTCTGCTCTCAAAGTCATGCCCTGTAATGCCCTTTACGCGTCCTGGCGCTTTGCCTTGCTACTCTCGAAATCATGCCCTCTTCTTGGCGCTTTGCCTCTCTGCTCTCGAAACCATGCCCTGTACGTCTATGCGCTTGGCCTTGCTGCTCTGAAAGCATGCCCTTCACTTCCTGGCTCTCGTTGCCTTCCTGCGCTCGAAATCATGCCTTTTACGTCTTGGCACTCTGCCTTGCTGCTCTCGACACGATGCCCTTCATTTCTTGGCGCTTTGCCTTGCTGCTTTCGACATCGTGCCCTCTACGTCTCACAAAGTTGCGATTTTCCACTTCGCGTACTATATACTTGCACTTCAAAGTTGCGATCTTCCAGCCAGAGCTGGAAACTCGTACTTCACGTACTATACTTGCACTACAAAGTTGTGACTTTCCAGCTGGTGCTGGAAACCTGCACACTTCGCGCATTGGACTTGCACTTCAAAGTTGCAAGTCTCCAGCTAGAGCTGGTGCTACAAAGTTGTGATTTTCCAGCTAGAGCTCTCAAAATCATGCCATTCACTTCTTGGCGCTTTGGCTTTGCCTTGCTGCTTTTCAAAACGCGACCTATATGTACGTCTTGGCGCTTTGCCTTGCTGCTCTCGAAACCATGCCCTGTACGTCTATGCGCTTGGCCTTGCTGCTCTGAAAGCATGCCCTTCACTTCCTGGCTCTCGTTGCCTTCCTGCGCTCGAAATCATGCCTTTTACGTCTTGGCACTCTGCCTTGCTGCTCTCGACACGATGCCCTTCATTTCTTGGCGCTTTGCCTTGCTGCTTTCGACATCGTGCCCTCTACGTCTCACAAAGTTGCGATTTTCCACTTCGCGTACTATATACTTGCACTTCAAAGTTGCGATCTTCCAGCCAGAGCTGGAAACTCGTACTTCACGTACTATACTTGCACTACAAAGTTGTGACTTTCCAGCTGGTGCTGGAAACCTGCACACTTCGCGCATTGGACTTGCACTTCAAAGTTGCAAGTCTCCAGCTAGAGCTGGTGCTACACAGTTGTGATTTTCCAGCTAGAGCTCTCAAAATCATGCCATTCACTTCTTGGCGCTTTGGCTTTGCCTTGCTGCTTTTCAAAACGCGACCTATATGTACGTCTTGGCGCTGTGCTTTGCTGCTCTCGAAACCATGCCCTGTACGTCGCGGCGCTTTGCCTTGCTGCTCTCGGAATCATGCCCTTCGCTTCTTGGCGCTTTGCCTTGCTGCTTTGCCCTTCTTGGCGCTTTGCCTTGCTACTCTTGAAACCGTGCCCTTCAAATCTTGGCGCTTTGCCTTGCCGCTCTCGTCGAAAATCATGCCCTTCGATTTTTAGCGCTTTGCTTTGCGGCTCTCGAAATCGTGCCCTTGACGTCTTGGCGCGTTGCCTTGATGCTCTCGAAAACATGCCCTTAGCGTCTTCGCTCTTTGCCTTGCTGCTTTCGAAACCATGCCCTGTACGTCTTTGCGCTTTGCCCTGCTGCTTTCGAAATCATGCCCTTCACTTCTTGGCGCTCTCGAAATCATGCCCTTCGCTTCTTTGTCTCGTTGTCTCCCTGCTTTTGAAATCATGCTCTTGACTTGACGTCTTGGCGCCTTGCCTTGCTGCTCTCGAAACCATGCCGTGTACGTCTTGGCGCTTTGCCTTGCTGCTCTCAAAATCATGCCCGTGACGTCTTAGCGCTTTGCCTTGCTGCTCTCGAAATCGTATCCTTCACTTATTGACGCTTTGTCTCGCTCTCGAAATCATGCCATGTAATGCCCTTTACGCGTCCTGGCGCTTTGCCTTGCTGCTCTCGAAATCATGCCCTTCACTTTTTAGCGCTTTGCTTTGTGGCTCTCGAAATCATGCCCTTTACCTTTTGCCTCTTTCTTTCTGCTCTCGAAATCGCGGCCTTCACATTCCTTTTTCTTTGCCTTGCTGCTGTTGAAGTCATGCCCTTCAATTCTTGGCGCTGTCTTTCTGCTCTCGAAATCATGCCCCTTACTTCCTTTTGGCGCTTTCTTTCTGCTCTGGAAATCATGCCCTTAGCATCTCTGCGCTTTGCCTTGCAGCTTTCGAAATCATGCCCTTCACTTCTGGGCGCTTTGCCTTGCTGCTCTCGATTTTCTCCGCTCAAAGGCGTTGCCTTGCATATTTTGCCTGCAAATGCCTATCGCGCGTGCTCACCAAGATGTAGTGGAGGTTGTTGCTCAGTTGCATCCATTGCTCCGCCACTCCTTGTGAAGGTGCTGCTGTCTCAAATTGGTCGTTGAGACTGACAGTTGTGACTGCTTCCGCACGCAAAAGCGCTTGTTGCTGGCGCAGGGCGAACAGGAATGCTCACGATCGGTGTGAAGCGCGCATGGTTGGCGAATAAGCGGGTTCCAGCAAACACAACGGCGCCCTCCAGCACGACTCGACTGAACGCATGTTGGTCCAGCTTCCTTAGGACCCCCAGTGAAAGTTATCCAAGGGGTTGGTTCTTCAGCGAATGGGGTTGTGGTAGGGATGGTGGTGTGAAGGCATGCGTTTAGTGTTTTTTCTATAAACAGGGCTCGCTTCTTGAATAGTATAGGGACAGAAGTTTGGTAGGTTCATCCGGCAGTGACGCTGAGTGCGTCGAACAATTTAGTCACAAACAATGGCGATCCTGAGGGTGTTGACCGATTTGATCGGCATTCCTGGATGCGCGTGCGACCACCGTAGAAGCCACACCTTATTCGGTCTCGCACAATGTTTCACGGTTGAATTGCCCGCTCGTTGGATTTTCACGACCACGCACGCCGTTGTTTCAAACCCTTGGCTAAATATGTCCCGACCACCAAACCACCAGAATGCGATTTAGCGCACGTCTAAATTTCTTAGTCACAAGCAAGAAGCGAAGTTAGAGGCCAGAGGCGGTATACTTTGGGGGGAGGTGAAAGCTACAAACAACCAGGAGTTAAAGAAGTTGGGGGCCAGAGAAGTGTGGCATGAGAGCAGCAAAGGTTAGTAGAGGCTGGGGAAGCCACAGGTTGGAGAACTTTGGAGCGAGCATTCAAAAGTTTGCGGCGATTTCTGGCAGGTGAGTTTGTCAACCGAAGACGTTTTTGTAGGCTATAGCGGCGTTGATGCTGCGCGTGTGGACCAGCTTGAGAGAATTCAGCGGTGAACGGCTACTTGTACAAAGCCCTCCCCCTTCCCGCGAGACTGACGCTCACCCCTCTCCCGATTGCCAAACCACATAGCTTCAATGGGATCCGCAGTCTCTTTTGACTCAGGTGGCAGCTTCGGAGAGTTGGCGCTGCTGTACTTCGTGCCCCGCGCGGCAACGGTGGTGGCCGCCACGGAAGCCACAGTTTGGGTCATCGCCGCGCGCCAAGACCAAGCCCGACAAATGAACAGCTATGAACAGCTTTAACTTCCGCCGGACGCACGCCTGAGGATCGGGGCAATTTCAAAAACATACTGATGAAGGCGCGCAACCGGAGAACATGCCAAGCTAGTTTCACCCAAGGAGAAACATTTCTCATGGGCAAACCAAAGCATGGTGACGATGTAGTGCATCATATGCGCACTGCAATTGGCACGCGGACCGGAGGTCTCTGACAGCAAGATCAAGGTCCTTGCCCAAGCATTGGCTCATTGCAGTTCACTTGACTGCGTCAAGCATCCAGATTTGCCAAGGAGTATGTGAGATATTTGGACCAAGTGTCTATTTTGGATGCGCTACTAGCGGAAGAGAAGCGCCAAGTGGCCAACGCTCTCGTTGAGCGACTTGGCGCAGCAACTCTGCATGGGCACTCAAGAGCGAAGCTATCTGCGCCGAAGGATGCATTTTGCGATTGACGACTTGATCATCCAGCAAGGCGAGCCTGGCAACATGCCTCCAGGCTGCGCTACAAACCCGGACCCAATGTTGCTTCTGTTCAAACTCCTCAAAAAGAACTGCCCGAAAGGTGTCCAACTGCAGTTGGCAAGGTGAGAGAGAGAGAGAGAGAGAGAGAGAGAGAGAGAGAGAGAGAGAGAGAGAGAGAGAGAGAGAGAGAGAGAGAGAGAGAGGGGGGGGGGCAAACCCAGCAAGGTTGAAATTTGCTTGAAATTGCACGTCATAAAAAGTGTTGTGGCCGAAGCCGCGTGGCATCCAAGGTTCTACATAATGTATGAAGGTGAAGTGTCTTGGATGATGTGGCCTCAAGTCCAACCCCAACTGTTTTGAGCATTTGCTGGAAGAATCTCCAAACGCCATTTGAAGCAAGCAAGTTTGCAGGTGGATATCATCAAGGAGCAACCAAGGGAGGGGGGCAAATGGCCCCGCGCATCTCCAGATCAAGCCTGTGCAGGACAGCGCAGTCGTGGCAACGCTGGATGCCCGCAGCAAGAGCGGCAACCAAGCCCAATGAGCGCAATGAGAGCCCGAAGCACTGTTCGTGCACAGAGGTTAGATCTAAGGCACTGTCCACTTTTTCGGTGAGAAGGCTCTTTTGGAGAACGATGTCCGGACTGCAACTGCCAAGGGCTCACGATATGGCTCGCACTTTGCTTCCTGTTGTTCGAATCTTTAGGTCATTGTGAAGTCTGTGGATGCGAAGTGTTTAGTGCTGGACCGCGAGTCTTTCAACCTCCTCCTGGGACCCTTGAAAGACATCATAGAGGCTGCCAGAGAGGGCCGCGAGCGCCCCGAGCGCGTGGTTCCAGGAGCAGCG
Organism: Effrenium voratum; assembly: GCA_963377175.1. Taxonomy (NCBI): domain Eukaryota; class Dinophyceae; order Suessiales; family Symbiodiniaceae; genus Effrenium; species Effrenium voratum. The sequence goes on along the minus strand of CAUJNA010001842.1, from coordinate 35,796 downwards.
GCAGGCTGCCCCGTGGCAGCCAATAAATCGCGAGCAGCATGGTGTGTATTTCATGTTCTTTGGGCATGCAACATCTCTCGTTCTGAGCTTGACTAGGGACTTCTGTTCACCTCTCCTTCTCTTTTCGCTGTCTCTTGTCTCTTGTCTTCCCTCTTCCTTTCAAGCCTCTCTCAGGCTTCCCTTATCCCTCTCGTCCATTCCCCTTTCCATGTCTTTCCATGTCTTTCCATGTCTTTCCATGTCTTTCCATGTCTTTCCATGTTTCATGCCTAAAGGTCTTCGGTCGGGAGTCTCCGGGCTCTTACGGATTTGACGGACCGACCGCGAGTGACTCGAGTGACTCAAGCTCGGGTCTCGACCGAGCGATGCGATTCGAACTCGACCGAGTGACGTGTTGGAAAAGCCGAGAGTTTCGAAGTTAAGCCGAGTTTCGAACGCCGAAATGAGCTGTGAGTTTCGAAGTTTCGAAGTTTCTTCGAGTTTCAACAAGTTTCCAACGAGTTTCAAACGAGTTTCAAGTTTCGCCGGCGCTCGCTTCGGCTCGAGGCTTGGCGAAGGACCGGCCGCGGATCAAGCGCAGCGACCTGAAGCGCGTGGGGCTGCTGGGCTGCGGCGGCTTCGGCGCCGTGGAGCTCTGGGAGCACCTCAAGTCAGGCGAAAAAAGGAGAGAAGAGACGAGGAAAAACAAAAGACGGACAGAAAAGAAGACGGTTTAAAAAAAAAAAGCAATGGGAAAGAAAAGCCACGAAGAGAAGAAGAGAAGAAGAGAGAGTGAACACTGACGAGTTGAAAAAACGAAACGAAACGAAGTCGAAGCGAGAAGAACCCAAAGCAAAAAAGCAAAAGCAAAGAAAGCTCAAACAAACCAACAAAGCCCGCGGAAGACAGAAAACGGAAGAACCCCAAGCAACACTGAAAAGACCTTTTTTGAAAAGGACCGAAAAGCTATTTAAAGGAAAAGAGGAAAAGAGGAAAAGTGGAAAGCGGGCGCCCCGAAAAGAAGAGAGGGAGAACACGAAGAAACAAGGACTGAAAAGCGGAGCCGGAGAAACCCGAAAGAATGAAGGGAGCGTGGAAAAGGTGGAACAAGTGGAAAGCGGATGGACAGAATTCTGAAGGAGATCACCGAAAGAGAGAAGAAAGATGAGAGGAACTGTGAGCATCGGAAAAATGCTATGACAAGACGCAAGGTAAAAGGGCAAGTCAAAAGTTTAGCCCGCTCGCCAGGCCAAACCTTCGCACTCAAGGCGATCAGTAAGGGATACATTGTGAAGACGGGCATGCAGGAGAGCGCCATGGCAAGAGCGAGAAGAGTTGCTGGCTCAAAGGCACGCGCGAATGCCAAGAGCTCTGACTGCGCCAAGGCATCATGAATGAAAAATATATTCTGGCCGCTTGGAACAAAAGCTGCGACTGACCGCGAGGATGTCTGCAAAGTGTGTTGCAACTTCAGGCCATGACAAATTCTTATTTCATCACGAAGCTCTTTGAGACGTTCAATGGTACGCAGACGCTTCCGGGCAAGTGCTACTGCTACTACTGCTTGATCTGGAGTTTCCCGAAGGTCGCACCTCGTCCCAGGTTGTACTTCCTTCTGGAACCTTGTCTCGGAGGCGAGCTCTATGCAACATACATCCGGTGCAGAGCCCAGTCAAGCTGCCGCATGTCACATAGCACTCAGAGGCCTAGTGCACGCGTCAGACAGATCGTGTTTTTTGAGGAAGGGCCTCTATGGCTCCGAAAGGCATTGCAGGTCCGGATTCTGTCGTTGCTTTTGAGCGAGATCCCTAAAACTCGCAACAAGACTGCCTAGGGCCTGGGCAAGTGGCACCGGACAGGTTGACATTTTTTAAGCACAAACGCAAGTGCGCCAAGCTTGGAGAGTGCTCCAACGCCATATTTGATAACAATTTCAGCGCTGCCCTTCGCTTGCTTGTTCGTGGACATTCGGGTTGGCACACAGCCTAGCTTAGCTTGGCTGGGCTCTTGCTTTGGAAAGCAATGGGGCCAGTGAATCCCACTGATTTCTTGCACTAAATGTAGGTTCAGATAGCTTTTCCTGCGGATCACAGGCTTGATGGCCGCCCGCAAGGCTCCCCGGCTCGCTCTCCCCGCGCTCCCCGGGCTCTCGGCTTTTGTCCACCTTGCATCTCTCCGGTGTCCACTCGCATCTCTTGGCACCTCTTCGCATCTCTTCGCATCTTGTCGCATCTCGTCGCATCTCGCCCGTTCCGCTCCCCATTCCCCCGCTCCAACTACGTCGCCCTTGAAACGCTTTCGGGAAGCGAACTGCCGAGATGGAAGGGCCACACAGCACAGCACAGCCGAGATAAACATTCACAGAATGCTGGACGGAAAGGCTAGGAGGAGAGCGTAGCACAGAGCCATTGCATGAGGCCGCTGCAGACGTTTGCATGGTGGGTGCAGAGCGAGACCAGCTCAAAATGGAGAGTACTTGCTTGAGTTCGCCAAGTCAAACGCGTGCGTTGGCATAGGTTTGGCAGCTTTGACAGGTTTTACACTTCTGGTGTCGTTTTTGCCTTCGAGCACATGCACCAGCGGCGGATTATCTATAGAGCAGCTCAGCTTGGTTGCACGACCTCACTGCTTAGGCTGCTCAAACAGTGTCTCCGTGCATCTCAGGATTTGAAGCCAGAGAATCTACTGCTTACAGAGGAAGGCCATCTCAAGCTCACGGACATGGGCTTGGCAAAGTTTGTCTGGGCCGCTGTGAAACCTCTTGATTCCCTTGATTGTCTTGATTCCTTAGGTCATTGGAAAGACGTATACAACATGTGGAACGCCTGACTACTTTGCTCCAGAACTCATCGCATCCACTGGCCATACCAATGCTGCCAGAGCCTCAGCCTGCTCAGTGAGTTTGTTTTTGGGGCTATGCGGCAACGCAGAGGTTGACTGGTGGACGCTGGGCATTCTGACTTTCGAGCTTATGCCCTGGCCTTGAAGCCTTGTTCTAGCCACGCCACACCGTCCCAGCAAAGCAAGCGCTCTGCAAATTCCGCAACTCAAGGTCAGGTCGCCCGCCGTTCGAATCCGCATACCCCATGTGGCTCGGCATTGGTCGGAGAAGGATGCCATGGTGCACGCCGTCTTTCTCCCATCGCCTTGCGAGGCAAATCTATGCCAAAGTCACCAAAGGCATTAGCAAAGTGCAATTCCCGCCGCTTGGACTGTGAGATCCAGCGAGCCAATCCGGTGTTTGCAGTGAGCCTTTGCAGGCCGGCCATGAAAGGGAATTGCAAGAACCTCATTGCACCTTGGCAGTACTAGGGTGGCGCATGAATTGACATCCAGTGGGCTGACGTCCCCTTTCCCTGACAAGGAGCAGTTGCTGAAGAACGATCCGGTAGAAAGACTACCCATGAAGCCTGGTGGGGCCTCTTGTCTGCAAGTTTAGGCTGGGGTGCGACTTCAGTTTGCAGAAGTGGCAACACACACAGCCAAGGTGCAAAACATCAAGCAGCACAAGTGGTTCTCGGACTTTGACTGGGAAGCGGCGGAGAGCATTGGCCGCAATTGGCCTCCGGAAACCCCGAACCCGATTGGCTGAGGAACTTGGGCTTGACTGCGCCGTACAAGCCAACAGTGAAGAGCAAGCGAGACTTGCAGAACTTTGTGGCCAGAAAGGAAGATGCGCCAAGACACCTGGAGCCGCTTTGAAGGATTCGGCATTGATGATGTCAGAATTCAGACACACTCTGCCCAGATCCTGGCTGAGGTATATTGATCCAGGAAACGGCTGGGACAAGGATTTCGCAACATCTTACTAGGCAGACCACGGCGTCTGCATTTCACTGCTTTGATAGTTGGTAAGGCGGGTATTCCAAAGTTTCCGACCTTCCGGCCTGAGTGTAGGAAGCTGTGCCATGCATGGTGTCCCGTGCCAAAGGCATTGGCTTTCGGCTGACACGCCCAGAGACTCCAGAGACCCCGCGCACGTTCCAATTGCTTTGGCGGGCTGCGTTTCACTCCCAGATATGCCCCGGTTTTTTTGGCTTTCTTTGAGGCTTGTGAAAAACGTAGGCATAGAGCTTGCCAAGCCGCTTTTCCAAGCTTCTGTCGGCCACCAGTCTGCAAGACTTGCAATTCATGTTTGTACTTTGACGTCAGAGATGTCAAAGCGCGTGAATAGACTCAGGCAGTCTGAGCAAAAAGTTGCTGCCGCAGTTTCAGATGCCTGCATGGGACGGCATGGGACGGCATGGCTTTTGCATGGCTTTTCAGGCTCGTATAACCTTGATAGGAGGTCACGGTGGAAGGCGCGAGCTTCACGAAGGAAGGGGTTACGCATGCGCCGCGAGGCCACGACGCGCAGCGGTTGCACCTGGGGCCGTCGCTTGAAGAACCTGCACCCAGAGGAGGGATTTGGAGATTTGGAGATTTGGAGATTTGGAGATTTGGAGACGAGCCAACTAATCAAAAATTCCGGCGACAGCCCGAAGGAGCGGGCATACGTCACCCAGACGAGCGGCGCTCGCATGAGTCGGCCACTTAAGGTAATGAAGGCGCGGAAGCACGCGTGCGCAGGCTACGGTGAGTGGATGCGAAGGCCAAGTGGCAACGCTCTCAGAGGGGGCTCGGAAAAAGGTAACTGACGTGCAAAGCACATGCCTGACAAATGTTTCACCCGTTTCAAGGAGATGTGTTTCACCGTTTCACCCGTTTCACCCGAAGCACATGGCCTCGAGCCTGTTTCCCACGCCGACCTTCCCGTTTGCGCTCGGAGATGGACAAACCGGACAAATTGAACTTGGCATTTGCAGAATTCGGATTGCGTGTCGAACTAAGTAAAAGAATCTGTGCGCCGCAGTATTTTTATGGCCTAAGCACTGGGTTCAAGTTGGTGATGGCCTGAGCAAGTCCAAGTTTTCTTATGTCGGATGAAAATGGAAAGCTAGGCCGGCATGCTGCCTATCGAGCCTCGCCTCAAGCCACTGGGCGCCAAGCTCGATTGCTTGCGATGCGTTTCTTTGTGGAGCTGTCCGAACTGGCCGGACAGGCTCGACTAGCATCCACTATGCAGAGAAGGTCTGTTTGGTTTGGGCCGGATTTGCCGCATTGGCTAGTGGAAGGCGAACACGCTTGCGCGATGCCACTCATTCAGCGGCTATGCGTCAGACTCAGCACGCGCGTTTTTTGCGAGTTTCATTGCATTTTTTTTGGTCTGCAGATCCCCTACTTTCTTCAAGACGACTGCCAAGTGCCGCCGTCGGCACCTCACGTGGCCCGCACAAAGATCTCAGAGCCGTGCCCTTGAAGGTCTTCAAGCTCTAACGAAACGCCATCTGACATTGAAGGCGTTCAACATCTGGGTGCAAGGCATTGTTTATGCTTGACAGGTGAGCCAGTGCTCCCGGTCTGGCCGGACACCGATGATGAGCAAGAAGGCCCAAGCGTTTGGCCAAGATTTGTCAAGCTTTGTGTTTTGGTTTGTGAGGTTCGGAGTCACTTCCTCTGGTTGCCGTCCCGTGCGAATATGGGGCGTGGCCCCAGTGGCCGGTAAGCTGGCCAGACGCCCAGCGACAAATGCCGATCGGCGAAAAGGCCGCGGCCTCAAAGGCCTCATGCGACGTCCGCGTGCACCGGTCAAATGCGGGCCTTTTGCATGGCGTGTCGAGGTCGTCGAGGGCTTTGGGCGAGCCTTGAAACAGGCGAATCCTCCATGTCACCAACTCCCATTGGATTCCGATACAGATCCAATGATGCGCTCACCTTGCCAGGCTGCAGACGAAGCGCCGCCACCTAGCTACCAAAGCTGCCTGGAGCCCAGCAGTCGCATGTGTTGAAGTGCTCATCGACCGGCGTGTCACTGTCTCAGGCTTTGATAGCGAAGTCCCCGAAGTGAATATCAAGCAGTGTGTTCGGGACCTGCACAGGCAGAGCGTTGGACGAATTGTATGAAGTGTACGCGGCGCATCTCCGAACAAAACCCGGATGCCGATCGCAGATGTCAGTGCCGAATGTCAGTGCCGCGTGTGCGCGGAAGGAACGCCAGCTGCCGGCCCATATGCTTTGTGCAGGGCTCTGGACGCGGAGAGGTCACTGAGGGCGGTGAGGGCTGCATTGCGAGGTCTACGCCTTTGTCTACTTGTGCCGGGCGTCAGAGTTGAACCCCGGGAAGGCGTGGCGCGTGGCCGGCAAGAGGTGGGCATTCAAGTGCCATCTTGCCAGGTAGAGCTGAACCATAGGACGGTCCACAGGCTCTTACTTGCTGCTGGGAGCTTGGCGCCGATCAAGGTCTTGGATTTGAAAGTATCAAGTGTAGTGGTCAAACTGGTAAAAGCGGCAAGGAGAAGGGCGCAACTGATTGACAATGTCGCAGGGAGAGTAACAACAATGCTTGACAACATGTGGTTAGCCATTCATGAGAGGTGACATGTGGGACTAGCGACTAGCCGATGACATTGGGCCCACGTTTGGGATGTTTTACTGTCTGTTCCGAATGCCCCATGAGGGTGACTTGGCACCCAGGCTATCACATTGGCCGCCAGGCGCCGTGTTTACTCTTGGGAGGGCTTGGAGCTTCACTTGCTCTCTGACAGCTCCCTGACAGGCGGCACCAACCTAAGCTGTTTGAAATTGAGTGGTATGGCCAAGTGATGAGCTTAGTTTGCAAGCTGCATGCAGGGCACATGTGACGTTAGAGATGTTAGGTAGGCAACATCCGTATAGACGAGCTCCATGATTTGGAGGCGCAACAGGGCTATATCGCGAAGCTACTGAGCTATTTAGTACCAGGCGAAGCTACTGGAGCTTTTGCACTGGGACGTGGAGGTCTGCACCAAGAGCTTCAAGAGGCTCACAGTGAACAGACATGGACAAGCGCTCGTGAAGTTGAACAGGATATTCCAACTTCTCAGCCAAGCTGCCTGAAGTGGAAGAGCGGATGCTTCGGATGCTTGCATGCCGCACGAAGTGCAGCCCGTGAACGTGAGCCCACTTTGGGACTTGGCGAGTTGCGGGCCAGGTTTCCTCTTGTGCATCGCTCGCCTCTGCATTTTCCGAATTTGTTTTGGAGCAGCCCATGGCAATCCGGCCAGAAACTACCCACATGGACGATAAATGTTGCTTAGACGGCTGCAATCCTGTATGACGGATAAGAGTATCTCTGATAGGGCATGCAGTCACATGTGGCTTCAGCATGGCCATCACTGACAAGCTGTGGCATGTATGTTGCGAGGGTCTCTACAAAATGAAGTAAGCAAACCAATGAGACACAATTCATGTCACGGCCTGTGCATCACAAGCTCGATTACCCGCTCGAACTTCAAGCGCTACCTGAAATTGGAGCTGCGTTCAGTGTGCGTGTGTGCCCTCTTCTATTCAGAATCTCCGGGCAATTCATGAACCTTAAAGTCTTGACATGGAAGTGTGAATGTTTGTCTTTTGGTTGAGGGTGGCGGTAGCAGACCTCCTCAACAGGGCTGGGCTGGCGAGAGGGCCCGGCTTTTTTTTATAGCGGGCTGCGAGAGGTTGAGCCTGCCAAGAATCCAGATCCATGTCTTGTTTTGCCCTTGCTTAATTCTATGTGGCTATGTTTGCCTTTGTTCAGATGGTTGGCAGGCCGCAGTCCGGATGCGGCAAAGCCCCCCGTGTCTCTCGCACGAGCTCAGCGAGTTGCACCGTGACACACCGCGGTGGCAAACTCGCTCGAGATTGCTCGACGCATTGCATTACTGTATAGAGATCTATAAGAGCACTTTGCAACACTTTGCAACACTTTGCAACACTTTGCAACTGCAAAGGCCAAAGCGCGGAGCTGATGGTCTTGGCCAGGTAGGTGACCAGACGCTGAGCCAGTGGGCCAGCAAGCTCGGGCTCCTTCAAAGGGGGTCATGCGCGAGGCGGACCTAGCTCAACACAGCAGACTCAGACGCGCTTGAAATTTCAAATGGTCGCTGCTTAAGCCGTCAGCTGATGCGGTCAGGTTCACTCGGGGCTGAGAGCCTTCCAGAAAGCCGGTTGGCCGGGGTTCGACAGGCTCAAAGCCAAAGCCAGTCTGGACGGTTGCGTTTGCGAGATGCGGAACACCTGGGAACTCTTTGGCTTCCACCTAAGTACTCCGCCCCCCCACTTGGCCACCCTACCTTTGCCTTGGAAAATCACAAAAATGAGCCACGTCGACCAGCTTTACATGCGTCAGCCCCATCATCAGCACCTTGAGCACGCGTTCATACTCCATGCTGTGCGGCGCTTCACTTGGCCGTTCACCTTCTCTGTTTCGTCCCTTCTTCCCTCTCATTTGAGTGCTCTCCATCGTTCTCATGCTCCACCCGAGCCTAGAGCAAAGCCGCCGCCCTGCAAGCCTTCAGCCTTCCTTCCTCTCAGGCTGTGCGCATCTTGACAGATGGCGGGAAGCTCAGCGGCTTCCGACGCTTCCAGTTCGCATTAATTTGTCCTTTGCTTTCCGCTTCCCTAGTGTCACAAGCGTCAAAGAAACCATGTTCTTTGGCAAGTGGGCGGCGCGCTCTTTGATCGAGATGAGATCGAGGGCGTGCGCCCACAAATCGTGTTTGGCACTTGCTCCTACAACTCGGCCCCAAAACCGCTCCTCGTGCCCAAACCTTCCTGGCATTTGGCTAGTTTTCTGTGTATCTACTGGTTTATTTGTTTACCTACCTAACCTATCTATCCATCTTCCTCCCTAACTCTTTACACACACGGCCGGGCCCAGACCCGCTACTCCTCCCACTCCTGCCCTGACGCCTACTCCTAATCCAACTACGTCTGCCAATGCCACTACCACTACTACTATCACTACTTCTGCGGCGGCTACAAGCTTGCGACGCCTACTGCTCGCAGCTGCTGCTGCTCGTGCGGCTGTGGCCATCCGTTTTCTGCCCAAGTCTGGCTATTCCTGTCGCTGCCTGGCACGCACGTGGCAACTGGCGGTAGTGTACTTTGTGTGCTAGACTTGTACTGAACAGTTGCACCTTTGTAGCTGGAATTGCCGCTGTGTACTTTTTCTGCCCGACTTGGACTTGCACTGAGAGGCACTTTGTTGGGCAAGCTGCGGAAGTTCTGCTAGATTTGCGCGCGGCCAAGTCAACAAAAAAAACGCTTTCCAAAAGCGGTATGGGTGACAGGGCGCACAAAACACCTTTCTTCTGTATGCTCTCGTCGTCGGATCACCGCAGAACAAATCATACAAACATTTTGGCCCACAACCAAAAAGCAAATCCTGAGTTTGAGCCCATGTTTGGGCACAGCAGCCTCTCAGCTCGAACTTTGTTCAGCGCCGTACCTGATATGCAGCTCTGGCAGAAGATGATTCAGTCATGGTGTAAGGGGTTGGGCGATCCTGCTTGCTGCAAGGCCCTGTCAAAGAAAGCTAGGGCGGACCAGGCGCAAAATGTTCAGGCAATGCGGTGTCGTGTGTCTTTGCATGGGGCAGGCCACTATTTGCGCCACTCATTGGCGTAATCTTTGTGTGAACGCCTTAGTTACTGCATGATGCGGTGCCGCTGCAGTGCGATGCATATTTTCTTTTGGCGGGCCCAGCTTACAAGCGTCACCTCACACTGGCACGCTGAGGTCATGTTATTGTGCCTCTCCTGAGGCTGGGTGTGCTCTGGTTGCCTGCTGGATGGCATACCCAAAAGATGGCGGTATATAGAGTCAATTATCACGATGACATTTATAGCCCAGAGGTTCATGAGGTAGGAACCCATGATACAAGCTGCAAGACTGGACAACATGTCCGCATGTTGTCATTTGGCTCAAGGAAAAGAGCGCGTTGCACGCGCTGCCACAAGGTTAAGGGAGAGGTTGCAGTCACGGCGGGGTTCGTTCCTTTTAAGGTCCTGGGTTCCCCCGTTGTTGAGAAAACTGTGTTTCCCTCATCTTTGAGTGGTTATCAGCCGTAACGCTTTTCGGGTAAACAAACCCTTCCGTGACTGCGACCTTTTGGTCGCACATGGAAGTCGGCCCCCACCGCGGCACTCGCGGTGGGAAAGGGCCGCGTGCCCGTCTGTTCAACACCCTGCAACAGATCGTCGTAGACGAGCACAAGAGACAGGACAGACGCTTCCGGTGGATCAGGTTTGCAGACGCCTCAAAGCAACAGATTGAGGCCCTCTTTTCCTGGCGTGAGACATTGGATAGTTGGCACCTGTGGGGATTCGACCGAGAAGCCTTTGAGGTAATCGAGGCCGCGGACAACGCTTATCAGCCGTCTTGCATCGGTTGAAACCACAGGTGTGGTCTTGTCACAAGGTGTGCAGTCGCAGGATAGAGCCGCAGCCTCTGGCGCGGCGGAAGCAGCAAGCAGTGCAGCGGATTGGTTACGACCTCCTACGCCTCCTTCAGCTTCATCCTGGCTACAAGACTCACGCACTCCATTGCCTCGTATCCGACCATCTGCAGAGGAAAGACAAGTGTTGCGAGGTGCCGCCAAGACAGCACTTCGTGGGGTGTACGCTAGAGCTGCGGAAACGCGGCGGGAGAGCAGCAGGGAACGGTCGCCACAAAGATCGAGGTCCCCATCGTCACCGAGACGAGGACCGACTGCTGCTACCCCTGTGGAACATCGGGCACACAGTGTTGAACCCGCGCTTGCGCGGGAGGGTAGACCATCCAGGACTTCCCTTGCTACACGGCCCATCTCAGTCAGGCTGACCCGTATTCGCTTGCGGACGAGACGTGGAGAGCAGGACCAGCGGAGCACGACGCCTATAGCTCAGAAGAGGAGCCTCCGCAGGACGCGGAATTCCTTACAACTGGCAGACTGAGCCTATTGCTTTGCATAGCCGGAGGATTGGAGCAATACAGCAACCGCCATCAAAGGCCGCACCAAAGATCATTTTTGGCAGCAAGCCTCCATTGCCCAAGGAACTTCCTCGTGCAGCTTCTTCGGTACCGGCAAAAGCAGTTATTCCAAGGAAATCACCTCCTCGAGCAAGGTCTCCTATTCGAACTCAGAGTGCGTTCGGGTACAAGGCGCCTCCGCGAGGTCTGAACAAGGCCGAACCCAGAAGCAAGTCAGGCTCAAACCCACCACAAGGGTACATCGTCAAGCCGCCACCGCCGCAGGTCGTTAAAGCAGCTGCTACAAGCGCTGCAACTTCCGAGGCTGGCACACGCTTTCGATCGCCACCAAGAAGGCCGCCGCCAGCGCCACCCCCGCCGCCTGCAAGGCCAGTGCCGCCCAAGGAGCTCACCATCGCTCTGGACTGGCACGGAGTTCTTGACGTCGGGCAGCAAGGCCCCCACCTCAACCCGGAGGTCATCCGGCATCTCGTTCAATTCGCAGCTGACTACGCACCGATCAACCTGGTCGTGCTGTCATTCGTTGGCAGGGCAGCTAGCGATTTTCGACGCCGCGAGTTCCAGGTCGCCCTGGAGCACGCGAAGGCGACAGCTGGACTCACCTTCTCCGCGATCAAAATCGTACACGAGAGGCTGGGCCGGGGTGGGAAGGCGGACGCTCTCTTGGGGTTGGGAGCCCACGTCCTCGTGGACGATCAAGCTGCAATCGTCCGCGAGGCGCAGAAGACTAGCATCGCAGCGTTCCGCAACTTTCCCCATTTTGGGCCGAGCGGATTTGCCAACGCGCTTGAGAACGTTGGGGAGTACATCGAGTCCCGGAATCGATTTTTCAGTCCGGCGGCAAGGGGCCTGCACCCCTCGCAGTATCTCGAGGAGCTCCATCGGTCTGCATCCCAACTGCCCGCCAATCGGGTCCTTCGATAGCCTTTCTTTGCAAGCCGTTAAAACCGTCGCTTTGCGCGGTACAGCATCTTTGCAACTACAGGCATTCGATTTGCAGATTTTTCTCATCAGCAGCTTGGCAACATCCTTCGATAAAGCACCAGAGTGCGGCATTGCGGATCAATCAATCTACAAGTACAATTACAAGTACAGAATTCATCAGGTGCAAAGCAGCAGGGCGTATTTTCTTGAGTGGCTCACTTGAGCGTTTCGCAACCAGCTGCCAATCCAGGGATATCTCCTTGTAGCACCTTTTGACACGCTGCTCAAAGCGCGTGGAGCTGGCTTCGTGTGAGTGCAAAATTGCATTGCTGTGTCATGGCTTCAACGGGCTTATCACCGCCCTCGGAACCCCGTTCAAGGTCAACCCCAAATAGGGATTCTGAACCGGATGACCCTGACTTAGCCATGGTTCCTGCAGCTATGTCCACAGTTCGCACATCCACACCTCAACGAGCAGCCCAAACACGACCATCATCACCCCCAAGTGGTCCGATCGTGTCAGAACCTACATCATCCGAAGCTTCCCCAAACGTACAGTTTCCTTCTCAGGGCTCACAAATGCCCGACCCGATGACTAACGTACCGGCTGCGGCCTTTATTGCTGGAGCTGCGGTGCAGCAAGCTCATCGAGCATCCGACCTCGCTGCTCAGGCAGCCAATCACGCCTTGCACCAACAGCAGGCCGCCGACCAGGCGAGACAAGAGGCCAGATGGATCAGGGAAAGGGCTGTAAGAGAAGTATCAGATGTTAGGGTTCAGGCCGCTCAGCTAGCTTCGCAAGCCCAGCAGGCTGTACAAACAGCACAACAGAGTGAGGCTCAGGCTAGGCAACTAATCGAGCAGACCCGACAGGAAGCCATTGGCCATGTCGAGAACGCACGGCAGGTTGTTAATGCCACTCAACAGGACGCTCAGCAAGAGGTTCAACGCATTGTTCAAGAGGCTCAACAGGCAATCTCGCAAAGGGAACAAACCATTGCCAGTCAAGAGCATACCATTCGTGGATTGTCCCAGGAAAATTCTGTGATGCATCAACGACTTGGTGATCTCGAACGTGTTGTTGCACACCTCACCCAACAAGCTCGTGCGACCCCTGTTCCGATTCAAGAGTCCCCGCCAAAAGCCGCATCAATAGCCGAAGCAGCTACGGAATCAAGCGCGGCTAAAGCCCCAAGTCAGGGCACAGTTCCTCCAGGAACCCATCAGCCGGTTGGAGCACCTCAGGTTTCAGATTCACAAGATGCCTCCGGTGTTGCCGCGTCGTCGCAAGGGAATGCTTTCTCAGGTATTATCCCCGACCCTTCGCGTGGTTCTGTTCAAAGTTCAGGACTTGGTCACGATGCCCCAGCTGATTCAAGGGACCCGGGTGGAATTGATACAAGTCAACTTCTCGTAGGCCATTCGGCAGTGCTAGGAGCAGCGTCCTCTGTTGGAGACGCAGCCCCCGACGCGTCGAGGACTAGCGGGTTGGGTAGAGACGGTACAAGGGATCAAGCCGATGTGAGAGTGCAAGTGACGGCTTTAGCGGAAATGGTTCAGCAGCTTTCTCATTTGGTTGCTAATCAAGTGGCTCCGCCACCTCCGCCTCCGGCCGCACCACCTCCAGTGCCTCCCACGCCCCTCGCAGGGGCGCCGCCTCCGCCAAAAGCTGGCAACGGCGCTCGTGTCCCGCCAGTACCAATCACAATGTTGGGAGGGTTGTACTCGTCATCCCCACAAGCGCCATCGGCCGCAAGCTCCGACTCATCATCAGACTCCGATGAAGATGACGACACCCCACAAGCGGCGGCAGCCATGAAGACACGGAATGCCCATACCTCACCATGAATGGTGGTGGGGAGGTGGGGGAGGCTCTGGCCAGTTCCCCAATGCAGACCCGTCTCAAGCTGCCGATCCCAGTGTAGGCATGACCGCCGTAGATCACGCCGCATACGAGGAGTCCGTTGTCCGTGTCAAGGATCTCAAGGATCTTGTACTACCATCCCCTCCGGAGAACGCTGGTCAGGCTAGAGGTTTCGTCAACCAAGTTTTGATGGCCATCGGTCGACTCCAGAAGACCCCCGGAGATGAAGTTTACCAGTGGGCCCAAGCACGCATGTCCTCCTCTGAGCAAGAACTCGTCGCGGACAAGCGTTTCCTGAAGTAGCCGCAAAGCTCCTTAAAACCTGCCGCAAAGGTAAGTTCGGGCTCTTGTTTCAAAACATGGTTGAACAAGAGAGAATCTTGTCAGGTGGGATGCCCGTAGGGAGAATCATGTTGCGCGCCATCTTCAAGCACTTCCAGTTGGAACGAGGTAGGATCGGAACCCTAGGAGGCCGTAACTTGTTAAAGTTGTCTCTTGCAGGTCCGTCCCTTGCTGACTTGGATGCCTTTCGGGAGAAGTCCGTTTACGTGCTGACCGCAATCCCCGTGGCAGAGCAACCCAGAAAAACAACCTTTGAAGCCTAAGGTAGAAAAGGCACGGGAAGCCCCTATCGGCAGCCACCGTAGGAAGCCGGAATGGTTGTGGTCCAAGGTTGATCTAGCCTTGGAGCTCCATCAGGACAAGCGGAACAGGGATGAGTTTGACAAAAGTCTTCAAATCAAGCCAGCCGTCATGTCCCAGGGGAATAATCCTAATGCCATGCCTGCAGCAAGCAGCGAAGACAAGCCCAAGAAGAATAAGAAGAGCAAGAAGGATAAATCTGCTGACCAGCAGACTCCGGCAGCCCCTGCGCCGAAGGTTAAAGCTCCAAAGCCGCCTCCTCCTAAAGCTAATGCAGCACCAGCCCCCAAGGGCAAAGGTAAGGGTGGTTCGAACGATAACCTTACTCCTAGGTCTAAGGCCATCAGCAAGACAGCCAGTATGACCGCGGCAGAGAAAGCAAAGACTCCATGCATGTTTTATGCCTATAGTTCGTGCAAGGCCAAGCAGTGCGCATTTCTCCACAGTGATACAAACAAGTACACTGGTCCCAAGCCCAAGAGTTTGTTGTCACCGCCGCCGCCAAAGGCGAGCGCAGCTGTTGCACAGCTCATTCCGGCAATGGCAAGCGTTGCTTCTGACGACAATCGCATCAGTTGGCTTTGGGATACTGCCGCAGGGAGACACTTGATCGGACGTCAAGCTTTGAATAGCAACATGATCAAGTGCGTGCGCGAGAGCAGCACACCCGTAGGTTTTGCGACTGGGGGTGGTGCCCAAGAAGGCACTACTTCATTAGGGTTCGAGGACAGCCGAGTGATACCTGCTGAAGAGCAGGTGTACGTCCTCCATGATTGCCCACCAGCGCAATCCATCGGAAAAACCGTAATGGATCAAGGACACCAAATGTTCCATACCTTGTTCCCCCAAAGGACATCAGTAGATGTAAGATTAACGTGCCCCGCAATGCGCGCATCAACGCATCTAGGGTGGTGGAATACGTTCCCCAATATGACGAGGTGGTAAAACCGAAGTTGGCAGAGTCGTCAACTCACCTCTGGCCGATTGAAGCCGCTGCTATGAGCGCGGCCGAAGACGATGTCGTTTCTTTGTGCGATGACTCGTGCCAAGCGTCAGATGAAGGCGAGCCAGATCAGGTTCCTGTGAACATGCTAGCGGCCGAGGAAGCTCCTCCTCCCGAGGACGAACTTCCGTTAATCGCCTTCGGGGATGGTGACCCGACACATGATACTGCGCTGAAGGAGCAAGCAAAATCTCCCGAGCACATGAGGTCCCATTTCCCTAAGAACCCGTTTTGCAAGGTGCGTTCTATCTCAAAGACCACTTCTGCAAGGGTAGCACACAAAAAGGATGCCAGATCAGACGACAAAGTCGACGCCCCAACCGCACCATTTCAACAGTTGGCTAACGATTCTGTGATTCTTGCCATGGGCGATGAACATCTCGGAGTAGGTTTCGCCGGAATCAAATCCCACCATGTTGTACGTGATGTTTTCTCAGGCGTCCGCCTTGCATACCCCGTGAGTAGGCGAGACACGCAAGCGCATGTTAAAAACCTCCGTCAGTTCATGGGCCTTCGGGCCACTGATTCGCCGCCAGCATGTCTAATAAAAATGGATGCAGCAGGAGAGCTCGAAGGAGCGGCCCATGAAGTCGGTCTCGTCCCAGAGACAAGCTTGCCTAACAGGTTGCCTCACAATACCGTCCTGGAGCGCGACATTCGCGAAGAGAAGGAATCATCCACTTGCAATCAGGGTTGCCCTATTCGTTGAATACGTTTACTCACCATGTCGTTCGACAGGCCTGCTCCATTCAGCCCCGGTAAAACCCAATGGGAAGCCCTCACAAAGGAAAAGTTTCAAGGGAAGAGATGCTGTTTCGGGCAATTGGTTTGGTACAGAACCAAGACTCCTGGCAAGCGCACTCTCGATCCGAACATGGCGCCAGCGCTCTTTTTGGGTTGGAGGGTCGATCCGGGGTTGCGGTACCGTAACGTGGTCAAAGTCATGGACTATGAAGCCTTCCGTAAGGACGGTTCCATTTCCGTTCACGATGTTCCTGAACCGGAATTGTTCGTTGAGGACGGACCGCCAAGCTTTCCGATCGCAGCAGCGGCAGATAGAGTATTGCACGGAGGCAAGACGGAAGGGTCAGATCCCCCACCTTTGCCCCTGCGAGAGGCGCCCTTTTGGGGCCCACCGACTCCATCCGCTGTCAAGTCAAAATCCGTATACATAACTGCTGAGAGGATCATCAAGTTCAAGGAAACGCCAGGTTGTCGTGCATGCACCGGTCATTCCAAGATTCACAGTGCCGAATGCAAGAAGAGGTTCTCCGAACTTGTTTCTGCAGATCGAGCTGAAGCAGCTGCAAAAAGCGCTGCCAAAACTGAATCTAAGGAGCCCATTCCCATTGTTCATACTGAAGGGGATGAGGAGCTAGCCAGAGCAATCCACGCATCCGAGCACGAGAAAGATCCTAAAATCGCAGTTACTGCAGAAGATGTTGCGCATGAATTTGATGCAGCCGAAGCCGGGGAGCCCGCTCCCTCAAGACCCGGTGCCTCATTTTTCGATTCCGCGCCAGCGACAGCCGCTACATCGCAAGGTGAAGATTTTTGGGTGTTCAAAGAAAATGCCAATTGTTTGGTTCGGTACCATATCATGCCAAGGCAGAATCTTTTTACCCCGAAGGAGGTCGAGGATTGCCCCGTTTCCCCAGAAAGATTTACTGCAGCTCGCACCACTCGTGCCGTGTTTCAGGGGGGCAAAGCAGACAACATTCACGATGGTTGGTTTGGTAGCCGACCTAATCGCTCACTTGGAGATCCATGGACTGGGTTCACCGTGTTCAAGTTAAAACCCATTCAGTCCGATTGCGTTATCACCACAGGCGCAGCCGTGATGTTGGACTCCGTACCGCCGACGCCTCTCACCGATCAAAGAACGGCCGTCCAGATACATTGCCAATTTTTGGCACGCCGTGCAGCGCAGAGGTTGAAGCTCCACAGCCCAAGCGGTTTGAGGTAGGAAACCATCGTGCCCGCAAGCGACAGGCACGCATTGATAAGTTGCCTGTGATGTTCGAATACGCATGTTCACCAGAGTCCAATATGGGTCCCGTGTTTGAAGGTCTTGGCATACCTCATGTTAGGCTGGCCAAAGAGTTCATCGACCTTAGCACAGATGAAGGAGAAATCCAATTGCAGTCACAGATAGAAGGGTGTGATAAACCCAATCTCTGGGCTGCAATCCCCTGCACATCAGGTTCAGCATGACAACGCCTTAATAAGGCCAAGTTAGGAAGCCAGTTCAAAAAGAAACTGAAACAAAAGGTTAGAGAGTCGAGAGAGTTGTTCTCCAGATTCAGACGTCACGCTGAGACTGTCCTCCATCAGGGGGGTAGTGTTTCGTTCGAATGGCCAAGGGATTGCGACAGCTGGGCTAGGGATGATGTTTCTGCATTCTTTAGGGAATACGCACAGGTCTTCACCCCAGCGACCTTCCACGGTTGCGCCCTAGGTCTGAAGGACAGCAATGGTTACCCCATCAAAAAGCCATGGAAAGTCATGACCAGCAATAGCACCCTCGCATCCGCGCTAAGTGCATTCAAGTGTCCGCACGAAAAAGGGTATAAACACTCGCTTGCAGCAGGTAACAAGACCGCAAAGACCGCTTTCTACCCCGAAGGCATGTGTCTCACAGTTGCCCGTGCGCTGTATCCGACAGTACAACCCGTTGTGCCTGCGATGCCTGTCCAAGTGCCATTGCCTCTCGACCACCGGGAACGTGAACAGCAGCTAAAACACATATCCCCTCTCTCTGGTTTGGAAGATATAGGTATTGCTGTCGAGTCCGATGAAAAGTGTCACGACATCCTTGAACAAGTTCTTGATGTTGAAAATCTCATCGCACATTCCCTAGGACAAGTCAAGGAGGAGAAGGATCCTGAAATCACCGCAATGGTGACCAGACTCTTGTCACGTGCCGAAGCCCTTGAAGCCGTTCGACTTGAAGCCACAGGCCTGGAGACTAAATTCAGTCCGAGAGTATGATCAAGTCGCTGCTGAGGCGCGACGATCCAGTATAAAAGTTCATTTCGGGCAGTTGATGTCGCTAGCATCCGTCAAGTTCGCCGAACTCGCGAAACACCTTCAGAAGATGAAAGGTAGGATTGTGTATCGCGGAGACTGTGCGAAAGACGAACATGGCGCAGCAGCCGTCTACCAAGAACTGGGAGCAAATCCCACGAGCGTACAAGGTCTTAATAACTGTCTCGCTTATGGATCCCTGCCAGAGAACTCCACCACAACAGCGGACGCTATAAAGGCTTATGTGCAAGCACTGCTGAAATCCAAGTACCAAACTTGGATCACACTCCCGCCTGAGCTCCGGCCAAGATGGTGGCGCGAGCGTTTCGTGAAACCTGTGGTTTTGCTCGTTAAAGCTCCTGACGCTGGCGGACTCTGGGAGGCACACCTCAAAGGTTTCATTAGTGAACTTGGAGGGCGTGAGGTCGCAGAGTTTCCTGGAAACTTCTGGTTCAAGGAGTCCGGGTTACTTCTCTCGACATACGTCGACGACTTGACGTTGGCCGGCCCCAGCCACCTTCATAAAGACTTCTGGGAAAAGTTAACAAGACTGGTTGATATAGAACCCCCAGAAGACATATATCGGGTGCTAGGCAGGAATCACCTTTTGATAGATGCTCCAAAGGACCCAACTGAACCCGATCTTAATGCCGCAATGGGCAGATGGAAAGGGGGCATGGCGTTCGACATGCGAGATTATGCTCGTCAAACGGTTGCATTATATCTTGAGGTTGCACAGCTAAAAACTGAAAAGTTGCGTGATGCCACCACTCCATTCTGTCCCGCTGGATCTCTAGACCCTGCAGATGACGCCTTGGAGGGTGAGCTCGGCTTCGCCGCTTGCCGCGTGTTGATGAAAGCCTTATGGTTGGGTCGTTTGGCACGCCCGGACCTGGTCAAGCCCATTGGCGACCTTGCTTCCTTTGTTCAGAAATGGTCTAGGAACTGCGATAAGCAGCTACATAGGCTTGTCTGCTACATAAACAGCACGGTTAACAGCACGTTAGTTGGCACAGTTCAGGATTCGACTGATGAGTTGCATCTGTCTCTCTATGTGGACGCTGATTTCGCTGGAGAACGAGACGCAAAGTCAACGTCCGGAGGCTTCTTGGTTTTGAGTGGTCCACATACGCATTTCCCCCTCGCGTGGGTGTCTAAAAGGCAGACCTCGGTCTCCCGATCGACAACCGAGGCGGAAATCGTGTCTCTTGCGTACTCCCTGTACCAGGAGGCACTTCCTGCGCTCAGCTTATGGGAGCTGATCTTGGACAGACCATTCCATCTCAAGATCCACGAGGACAATCAGGCGACCATCCTCGTAGCGTTTCTCATCCAAGCTACGCTGTGTACAACGCACGCACAAGGTGAACCTCGCTTGCATCGCAGAGCAGCTTGAAAGCGAACACATCTCAATAGAATACGTCCAAACAGACATGCAGTCAGCAGACATCTTCACGAAAGCACTTCCACCCAACAAGTGGGACCATGCCATCAGGTTGCTCGGCATTCGTGTTGACCTCCCAGAGAAGCTTGAAGACGTTCGTAGAAGCAGATCCGCTAAAGCAGCTGCCTAGTGCGCTGCAGCATGTCCACAAAATTTCCAAAAGTGTGCAAGTGACTGGGCGATGCTTGAATAACTTGCGTCAGTCGTTGTGATGTAAACTTGACTTCAAGTTGGCGTGGTAATGCGCCCAAGACACTCCCTCAGTGCCGTCAATGAGGGGGGAGTCAATTATCACGATGACATTTATGGCCCAGAGGTTCATGAGGTAGGAACCCATGATACAAGTTGCAAGACTGGACAACATGTCCGCATGTTGTCATTTGGCTCAAGGAAAAGAGCGCGTTGCACGCGCTGCCACAAGGTTAAGAGAGGTTGCAGTCACGGCGGGGTTCGTTCCTTTTAAGGTCCCGGGTTCCCCCGTTGTTGAGAAAACTGTGGTTCCCTCTCCTTTGAGTTATAGAGATTTCTCGCTGGCGCAGGTTGGGCAAAGCTTCATGGGAATCTTTGGGGAGCCGGAGGCACGCCCCATTCTGGATGCATACGCATTGCGCGGCGCCGGGTCAGCGGATCTAAGGAGCCGGGCAAGAAGGGCCCGTCCACGCTGGAAGAAGCGCAAAAGGCTGAAGAGCAGCAGGAGACACGCGACAAGAAAGTTGAGAAATGGGAAGATTGCACATTGCAATGTTCCATCTTCCTATCCAAGGTATGACTGGAAGGAGGCCAGATGCTCGGATTGCCTTGCAGCCAATACCCGTCTCCGAGGCTGCTTATGAGAGGCAGATGGAGCGCATCGCTGCGCGAAAAAGGACCGAAATCGCTTGTCGGCCGGAGTTTGGATGCCGGATGCCGGACAGGAAGGCGCAGCCCAACTACAAAGAAACAGCACAGGAGAGGAAAGTCCGACTGCGAAAGGCGGGACATCGCACGGCATGTGAGTGTGAAATGCGGCGCCTCGCAGTTGGCGATGTGGAACGCCGCCCAGCGAAAAGGCATGACTAGCGCAGAATCCTCAGCCCCAAGCCAACTCAGTGGACTGGAGTCTGTGCAAGGTCGTGGGCCGCGAAGCCGCCACTGTGGATATCAAGGACCGTGGGAACACCAGGGATTATCAGGGAGCAGGGACCACCAGGGAACACCAGGGAAGCGAGCTGACAGGTGAAGCTTGCAAAGCCTATGGGCATCGAATTCGAGAAACGTGCCTTGGCAATTCCGAGTTGCGTCGGAAAATCTTGGAGTGGCCAGGTGACGAAGATCCCAACCGGGCCTGGGTGAGCGGAATTTTCAAGGAGGGCTCGGCGTACGAAAACGGCGAGGCACGGCCGCAGGGCCGCACGCAGCTTTCAAGTGCCGTTTCGTCTCGTCTCTTCGCAGGTCGAGGCTGGGGACTTCTTGGCCCAGGTGAATGGAGTGGAGGCCCAGCGCTCGCGCACTGGCTCGCTCGGCTCTTTGCTTGACCCGCAAAGGCATGCTCGATATTGCTCGATGCTCAGGTTGATGGCAAGCCATATGAAGAAGCTATTCAGAATCTCATTGACGCCGAGGGCCCGCAGAGCTTGCATTGGCAACCGACCTCTTGAATGTTGAAGTATCACCTTCCTGGTTGCCAGGAGAAGTGGACTTGGTCTTCAAGCGGATATTTGTCCAGAGTTGAACTGAAGCCATTGCCATTTTAAGCAACGGCCCGCACAGAAGTAGAATGAAGTTAGGTCCATTGCATGCGGCTTGCGTGAACTTTATGCATTCCGTGTTTTTTCTGGATTTTCAGACCGGGGACATCCAGAGTCAAGCTTTGATGCCCCATGCCATGCCTTGGAAAATTGCGGTCGTGGCCGGCAACGGGTAGCACCTTTTCACCTGAAAATTGAGACAGAGAGAACCCCCGTGGTGTGGAGTACATTTGGCTCATAGTGAAGACTTTGGGATCCATGGGCAAGGCCAGAGCTTAACTTCCGGAGCTTTGCACTTTGTATGTTGCTTTGTTCCTCGGCAAGGCGCGTTCTTACTGCATCATCCACCCTGACTCGGTCTCTCACGCAAAGTTCGGCTACAGTCGCGCTGATGTCACGATAGAGTTTCCAGGCTGAGCTTGTCGATTGCTCAAAAAGGGCGTTTTGTGTGCCATTTGCGCTTTTGTGCTTCAAGGCGAGTTCAAGACGGGCCAGGCAGGAGCACTTGCGACGCCCGCGCTCCACTGCCCAATGCATAGTACAGCATGTGCGTACTCATGTGGGCGTGTGTGGCATGTGTGGCGCGTGGAGGATGGGCTGCGAGACTTTGCCTTTGACCGCGTCTTCGAGCCAAGCGCGGGACAGGCGCAGATCTATCAGGAGGTAGCACGGCCTGCCATCAAGGAACCTTTGCTTTCGCTTGCTTCACTCAAGACCAGTTTTGCAGCTTGCACAGTTTTCCTTTCGGTTTCCTTAGGGAACATGGATAACGCAGAGCTGAGCATCGTCTCTGGCAGGACGTCTTTGAGCGGATGGCCAACTGCTTGTTCCTGGCGGTTGGCGCGAGCGGCGGGGGCAAGACCTTCACAATGACCGGAGGCACCAAGCGCTTTGATGACAGGGGCCTCATTCCCAGGAGCATTTCAGCTGTCTTCGAGACATTGGCTGCACGAACAGATCGCGAAGATTTCCGGGTGGCAGTGTCTTTCTTTGAGTCTTAGCAGCACTTGATTAGTGCCTGATATCTCGGGCTGATGCTGAGAATGTTTGTTTACCGCTTCAGGAGATCTACCGGGAGCAAGTCATAGACCTCCTGAGCAAGGCATATGCCGAGTCGGCTACACGCCACATTGTGAGGAGTGAACGTGAGGCGTATAATCTTCTCTTTGAAGGAGACTCTCGCAGACATTTCGAGCAATTGCCGTCGAACTCAGAGACTTCCAGGGGCCATGTCTTCTTTCAGCTCTACATCACCCGGGCCAATGCCGAGGCAGTCTTAGCTTTTGTCGACGTAGCAGCCCCAAGCCCCAAGCAGAGTAGCATCGATACCAGTATAGCACAGAGCCTGGCTGCTCTTCGTGCAGTGGCACGGTCAATGTGTGCGGGCTTGCCGGCAGATCAGAACTCCACTTTGTTGACCCGCTTGTTGGAACAGTGGCTGACTCATGACGACATCGTCACGCTTCTCCCCCTGAAGTACCAGAGCTGTGGCGAAAGCTACGACTTCTTGCAGCTTGCTCGCATCTTGCACCAGGCTCTGAAGAGCAGGGCTGGGGCTTGCGAAGGGCATCCGAGAAAGAGCTCACCAGTCGCAGGTCCGATGCCCGGAACTGTCGGCGCATGCCCGGCCGATACGACCTCACGCGACCGGCCTTTGTCCCACACGTTCACTCCCACCTTTGCAATGCGAACCCCACGAAACCTGGATGCTTGCGAGTGCATCGGCCCAGACACTGAGGCGGCCCCAGCGATCAGATCTCTGGACATGAAAATTCCCACGCCTGCACGCAATCGGTGCAGAGTGCCCAAGGCAGAGGCGCCCTCTGTACCACCTGGGCCGGTCCCAGCGGGCCAAGCGGCCCGAGTTTTTGGAGTCGACGTGCGGCATCGGCACTCACTGCCTGTTGTGAGAGCGGGTGTCGCCAGGGAAGCGTCCCCGTTTCGAGGGCAAGCCCGTCCACTTGGCATGCCCCATAACCTTGTGAGCGCCCATGCAACCCGTGTGGCGCATGTGACTGTGAATCCGCACGTGAACATCACTCGACCCGGCTTAGCGAACGCTTCTTCTGCACGGGATTCATAAAGATTTTCTAGCTGGATTCTTGACGTCATTGTTGGATTCATTTGTGCGAAGTTTGCTAAAGGACGTCAACTGAATCCACAGTCTGACAGAAGAGCCTAGGCTTCAGCAACTTGCACGTATTCGCCTATGCGTGGAGGGCGGTCGGCAGCTCGGAGGTGCAGGCAGCGCTGTGTGTGTGTGTGTTGTTGTGGTGATGTTTGTTTCTTCGTCTTTGTTTCTGTTTTCGTGTATGCCTGTTTGTGTCTCCAGCTGTTGGTGGGCTGGGGAATTTGTGGCACAGGGGCCCCCACATCCTTTGCGCAACATCGCCAACATCACCTGCATCATCCGCATCCGTGGCGGATAATGCAGGTGATGCTGGAGATGTTGCCCACGGAAGTCCAGGGACATGAAGGAAAGTGAAGGGAAATGAAGAGAAGCGAAGGAATTCAAGGGAGCTGAAGGGAAGGGACATGAATGGAGAGGGAAAAAGATGAAATCTGAAAATCTGAGTGGCTTCACGTTCCCAATAGCGTACAGTCTGAACATCTTACTTTTCCCGCGCTCCGCGCCAAGATCTTTTGCAACCTTTCCCCCCTAAGACCTTTTCCCGCCTTTCCTCCCCCAGAATCTTTTCCCCCCTTCCCCCCCCCCCCCACTAAGATCTTTTCCCCCCTTCCACCCCTAAGATCTTTTCCCCGAAGATATGTTCCCCTTTCCCCCATCTGTTCCCCCCTTTCCCCCCTAAGATCTTTCCCCCCTTTCTCGGCCCCCTCCCTCCCTTTTATGCATTTTGATCATCATTTTCATCACCATGTTCATGATCATTTTCATCGTCATCGTAATCATCATCATCCGAGCCCTTCCCAGACCCCTTTGTTTTCATTTGTTCAATTCTTCAATTTCAATTATTCATTTTTTGCCAGAATTGAAAAAAGCAAAAAAAAATGAAAAATCCAAGAAAACGATTTGTGAGTTGATTTATTTGTTCAATTCTGGCCAAAAAATGGAAGGAATTGAACAAATTTAAAAATCCAAGACTACGATTGCTTCATGTTTTTCAATTCTGGCCGAATAATGAAAAAATGAAAAATATATTCAAAACACATGAACAATGAAAAAATCCAGAGGGTCCAGCCTGGCCACCTGATCATCATCATCATCATCATCAGCATCATCAGCATCATCAGCATCAAGAGGAAATGAGCAAACAAATGAAAGAAGGGAAACACGAAGAAGTGAAAAGGACATGGAAAAGACATGGAAAGGAAACCCGGCGATGTTAACTTCTTCGCGCGGGAAACTGCGAAACTAGAAATCTCCGGCCCTCTCCTTGGGCATTAGCTAGAAATGGGACGGCATGAGCAGAAAACTAAAAGGGAATACCATCAAATTATTTAAGCTGGAAATTGCGAAACGGGTACTTTCTTAACCCTGGCTGGCCTAAGGAAATTGCAAGAATTGAAAGGAAACCCGGCGCTACTAGTTTCTTCACGCGTGAAATTGCGAAACAAGACTTTTCAGCTCCGCCTGGCCTTGGGCATTTCTAGCCAGGAATGGCAAGGAACGCACGGAAATGGAAAGGAGTTGGAATAAGATCAAAAAGCCCTTCGAAGAAATGGAAAGAAGTGGAATTGGAATGACGTTGAAAGGAATGAAAAGGACATGGACAAAAGTTGAAAAGAAACAGAATATAAATTCGAACATATTCTTAGAAATACTTATTTCGAAACACTGTAAATACTTCAAACATTTGAAAAATCAATCAGATATTGACGTTGCAAGGAGCTCGGTCGCATTATACGCATTGTTGCCTGCCACCCCCCTCCCCCCTAAGATCTGTTCCCCTGTTCCTCGTGTGCTCTGCGCTTGATTCACAGCAATCCCTTCTCCCTAATACTAAACGTTCCCCTGATACTAGAACCGATTTTTAAAAATCCAAAATCCTGGAATCCTGCCCGTACTCAAATCCAGCCCTAGTAGGAGGACCCGGAAGTACGTTTCCTTTACTACGGCCGTACTACGAAAACAAGGGTCTGCCGCAAGGAGCCGCAACTTACCTCGATGCAGCGCCCCAAGAAATGTAGCTTTGACAGGTTTGCCCAAGAAACAAGAGCATTCTTTGCCACGATCAAAAAACATTCCTTACATCACACAAAGCGAGCTGACAGAATGGCCAACGGGAACGATTGGCATCTTCAGCGACTCTCAGAGGAATCACGCTCCCTCAGTATACTTAGGAGACCATAAAGGCCAAGTACTACGCAACCAGAACTTCTTCAGGATCCGAACGTTCTTCCTGACAGGTCCAAGACCATCTTAACCCTTGAACAGGGACATTACGAAGGACAAGCAGGAGCCTGGGTAGAAGATGAAAACGGAGCAGAAGGCTTTTGTTTATTAGACGATGAAGACCCGCGGCTCGCAGAGGCTTTCCATGTGCTTATCGCATGGCTTTCAACTCCTTTCAAGAAGCAACAGTCAGGCAACATGGCCGATGGTTTCACCACCGATCAGTTCTATTAAGGTAAGAAAGGCAAACCCCAACCTTGGTACCAAAAGGGAGAAGGAATACCCTATGGCAAATCCAAGGATAAGGGAAAGGATTCCGGCGACGACAAAGGCAAAGGAGTAACCAAAATCGTGGCTCCTGTCGACATTTTGGCAGAGCCTTACCAGGATGATTGGGGGCCAAAGTGCCTGGGGTCCTCAGAAAGGAACAGTAGTTTCTTTTGGTTACATGGCATATCCAGCCGAATCAACCGTAGAAGTTGAGGCATGATTCCGCACGACGCCAAATCAAGCTCAAGCTTTGGCCCGTTAACTCATGGCGCCCATCATCAAGCAGGCCGACAATCCAACCCATGTCATTCTTGACAACGGCTGCACGTTGGTGTGCAGTGCAAAGACTCATGAAGGTAGTTGAACCACATCCTCACCGGATGAAGTACGAGTGTATCCTGCTCACATTTGCCAATGGTCAACCTCCAAGGTTGATTGGACTTCCAACTGTTTTTTAATACTTCACCACCTATGGTGACCAATCTCGATATCCTTGGTTCCGATTGTGCTTTGTATTGGTCCGATGCGGATCCTCCACATGACGATTGAACACATTCCTAAATTTGACATGGTCACATGCAAGGCATTCGGTATGATGCGACCGCCCAGGCCGGTATCCAGTAGTTTGACCTAACAGCCTGTTGCAAACAACGCAACGCAAGGACGGCAAACAAGGCATTCGACAACGCCAAGATCAAAGCCTATGCACATCCATCACGGCTTGCAGCATATCCGGCCAAGGCAGCGCTAGAGGAACTAGCAGTTCCAGCGCCAGCACCGGCACCCACAACGGAAACCACTGGAATCACACCACAAAAGAACTCCATAGAGTTCATGTGTCCAAGACAAAAACTGTTCGCACCTGTCCACATCTCTGGTGCTGTCTATGGCGAAGTTGCCTCTATTTGCCAGTTATCTTCAATAGAAGATAATGTTGCTATTGTATCTGCCTGGAGTTTTTTATTTCTGATTGTAGATTTAACGGGACAAGTCGCACTCGTGTCAGGATCCACGATATTCAAGTTCTCCGACAAACCACTAACAGCAGAGCAAGTTCACATCGACAAACCAGCAGACCGGCAGATGCTCCAACTGTAACATATCCACTTGCACTCAAACGTATTCACGCACGACGTTCAAAACCAGAAGAACAAAGAAAACCCCACCTGCAACAGCATCACATGTCAGGAGAGCAGGTCAGATTCAGGACTTGCTCGTCGCGCTTGCCGAAGGAGATCCATGGCCTCTACGACAAGGTCCGGGCTGAATGCGAACCTGTCAGAAGGCAGCAATAGCACCATCACGAAGCGAGTGGCCTTAGGGCAGAAACATTCGGCGAGTTGACATTTATTAATTTGCCAAGTTCCCTTAGGAACCGGTGAGCGCATCAATGTTCTTGCAATCCTTGACGGGGCCACTACACTTCTTTCCACAGAAGTAGTAGAAGAGGACGACTGATGTCACCAAAATCCCTTTGCTACGCAACTGTTTTGATCAATGTCATCTTCAGCCAAGATGCGTCGTTGGCGATCAAGCATCATAACAAAAAGCTGAATAGTCTTGACATTAGGCCTGACTTATTAGGTCCCATGACACCTGGCCGAACCGGGCTGAGACAGCCGCCTTAATGCTCAACTCAATCAGGGCAGGAATTGCACCAGCCTGACTCAAGCCGCAACCTACAAGCAACTCGTAACTGGACGTAGCAACACCACCACATCTGACTATTCCAAAAAAAGAAGAAGGGTTGACTGCTGGACAGATTCGACTACTTGCGCAACAAGCTTATCAAGAGGCCCGACAGTTAGAAGATGTTGGACGAGACCTCGCGCAACACCTGCGCCTAAGTTCCAAGCCAATTAATTGTAAGAGTATTCTACCAGAGTGAAGCTAAGTCCAAGATCAAACGTAATCTCCACACACGGCACTATGGTTGGCGTAGGCCTTGGAACCAGACTACTCGAGGTCAACACCACCGGAAGGATGAAGCCAAACCGCCGTCTAAACCTGGGCTTGACCTGCCGTCCTCCGAGGAGTCCTTCTTAAAGATCTATTTGCGCAAGACAGCGCAGCAGGCCGACCAGCCAAGCGCATAAACAGAAAAGAGTCCGCAGAACCTGCACCGTCTTCATCAACAGTTGCACAGAAGACCATACTTGTGAGACCCAATCTGCCCATGGAACTGCTTGGGCAAAGGTAAGATCCATGTGGACGTCGGATGATATTGGACATTATCCGTGAGCGACAACCGGACGCTGTATGGCTTGGGCCCTGGTCGATCATGCAAAGTGTCAATGATCCGAAGATTGTTGCAGAAAAGAGAGTCAGGTACTTGCCTGTGACCAACTGCGTTGCTTCGATCTTAAAATTGAGAACCCTCAGGAGTCCGAAATATGGACACTAAGGTCCATAGTAGAGTTAGTTAGTGAAGCACCATCCGTGATCCTGACACTAAACTTTGGTTTCTGAAAGTAACAAGTCTCAAGCATAGTCTTCCCAAAGAAGTCATGAGACCAATATTCAGACCTTGGAAAGGAAAAGCGCCAACATGAGCCACTTAAAGGCAACACTAAGAACAAAGAGTCAGCGCAGTCACGGAAAGCTTGCCCAGACCTATCCTTCTTCATTCCTTCAGGAGACGGCGCATATCCTTCTCAGGTTCCTTAAAGAAGTTTTTCTCTTAGACAACATCTTCGAACCATTCATCACTAAGATTCGATCCGAGTTGGACAAGATTGCCGAGGAGTACAACATGACGAGCGCCAGCCTCTGCATACCTCACGCACCGTACAACAAGTGCATCATGTACAACCGTACAATCGGCAGCGACTTACCGTTGACAGCACCACCAGGTGACGCTTGCGTGTTCCTGTGGCAAGCTAACGCAAACTTTGGGTCTTACCGGCACACCGATGACTGGAACGACTACAGTGGCACGTGCTAGTGTTCTACATGCCGTTCGAGTCGGCCAACACCGATTGACCAGAAAGGTGATCGAAACGAAGATGGTGGTAACGACTCACCTGGACCACCCCCTCAGCATGACCAAGACATGCCACAAGCACCGCAGCAACAGAGACCAGACCCAGCACCGCCCCACGAACCAATGCTTCAGGCAACCACAGCAAGCACCAGTCATCCAGGGAGTACATCCAGACGCACCAGTGCTACAGCCACATCAACCATAATCTTCTTCGGCTTTACAGCCAGCTTCCTCGACTAGTCGACTCAATTGGCTGGGGGGTTGGTGTTTTACAGTTTCATACTCGGCCGACAGTTGTCGCGCCTCCACCTAAACAAAAGCAACCTTCACTTCCACTTGTACTTGAAGATGACGACGAAATGCAAGAAGCAGGTACATCAAACAAGAAACACAAAAAGAACAACTGTCCGATTGGGTGTCGCCGAGCGCGTTTTCAGGCCTGAGTTTTGTTGCGGTCTTACTGCCACAGGAAGAAGGGTCTAAGAAAGCTGTTGGAAACAGTGCTGCGCGGGTGCAGGAATGGGTGTTTTTACCATTTGGCTGCCATGGATACAGTGCTGCGCGGGTGCGCTTGAACGGGTGTTCTTACCATTTGGCTGGCATGAACGGGTGTTCTTACGATTTGGCTGATGCGGTGCTGCGCGGGTGCACTTGAACGGGTGTTCTTGCCAAGCATTCACAAGAGCCAGGACAAATCCCGATCCAGTAAGGACGAGGAAGATCCAGGAGCTCCATCCGTTGAAAAGGGCCGAAAGAAGATCTATCCGTTCGACAAGGCGGAGATGACTTTCATGTTGCGTGCGGCCTTCCAAGATGAGCTTTTAAAGATTCTGGAGCACGGGCTCACGCCCGGAACTTGCCCCGGGAAGGGTCCACATCCATATGGCTTGCGTAGACGATGGATGCAGCATTGCAGCACGTACCTGGCGGGCGAAATGCCACGGTTAATCTTGCACTCGCACTATAACAAAGAAATGGACAGTATTGACCGACCAACAGTCCCTCCGCAGAATTTCAGTGCAGCATTCAAAATACGGGAGGATGAATCATTCAGAACAGCTTTTGGGTCATGGGCAAACATCTCAAGTCAGATCATGCAGAGTTGCACGAGACCAAGATCAAAGAGTTCGCTCAGCATGTCCATGTTTGCGTCAACGCAAGCCAATCCAAGAAGGGCCAGCCCACGGAGACCAAGAAGAGAAGGCGTTCTTCCACGGATCCTGAAGAAGACTATCAAGAGCCCATGGAATCCAACCGGCAGAGATCCGTCATGTGCGCAAACGAAGGCACTCAGCAGTTGGAGATGTGCAACCGTGCGCCGGCTGACGTTGTACAAAGTTCTTTTGGTCCCCTCCCCTGAACTGCCTAGAGTGAAGCTTTCGTCTGCATCCGCTTCGCCACTCGATCTTCCCACTGGAACTACTCACAACCTCGCTCAAATCTCCGCCTCCTCCTTTGAAAGCCAATTTTTTTGCGGGCGGGTGGTGGGTGGGCGGGCGGGTCGGTGGGTGGGTGGGTGGGTGGGTGGATGGGCGGGTGGGCGCGGGAGCGTGTGCATGCTTGTGTGCGGGTAGGCGTGGGTTTGTAGGTGTGTGGTGTGCGTGTGTTTGTGTACGTGTGTGTTTTGCACAGGTCTGTTTTTAGCAAGTGTGTGTGAATTTGGGTGTGATGTTGTTGCTTTTGATGTTTGCGCGTTCGCGGTGCGTTTTGCGCTCTGGCGTGCTTGTGGCTTTGTCGTTGTGTGTTTGAGGCCGTCCGTCTCGTATTCGCCACTGCCTATGCAAAGGGTGGTCGCCCGCCCTTACCACTCTGAATCGTAGCTGCAGGTGTTGGTCAATAAGTTTGACTTGCGTGACTCCAGCGCCAAGGAAGGCCGCAGCCGCAGCATCTCACCAATGCCTGGCTCTGGCGTTACTTCAGCGCCTTTCCCGCCGCGCTGGCAGAGCCGAGTAAGGCCTCGAGGTTTCAAGCCCCAAGCGTGTGCCAAGGTGGGTCCCCATTCCCGCTGGAGTGAAATCCTGGGCTCCAGGCCATGGGTGAGGTCGCGCTGTAGGCAGCTAGCAAAATGTTGCACAGTCCTGCCTTCCTTGCCTTGCAGGAAGCAGCCTTCGCCGAGGGGATGCGTAGCACGAATGTGCTCTAATTTCAATGCACGGCCAAGCGGCCAATTAGTTGGAGATGCAACTGTCGGCTGTCGTGGGCTGCTTCTGGGATTGATCTTGTTGGACCCCGAAAGAAAGCCGACGGAGCAGCATTCATTCCTGTTTCACGCGTGGCATTGTGTCGCCCAGTCTCGCTCAGCAGCATGGAATATTGCAATAATTAGGTCAGTCTTCTCCGAGGTGTCGAGCTTGGCATGTTGAACAGACTGAAAAGGAGCTGCAGCATTGCCGACTTCCTGGAGTTTTGTTCTGTGGGGTGTTCTAGCCCGGGGCCCAATTATTGCCTCAGATCAAGAAACTGCACAGGTGAAGGCAAAAAGGGTTCCATCATTTGGGGGGGGGGGGGCACATGTGAGTTCTCAAGACGCAGGCGCCGGATGGCCATGCGCCCAGGCCGCCGTACGTAAGAAACGAATTAAGCCAACAAACCAGCATGCAAGCAAATTAAACCAACGTAAGCAGGCAAGCAGGCAGGCAAGCAAGCAGGCAGGCGGGCAGGGCAGGCAGGCAAGCAAGCAAGCAACCAATCGCAATTATCACATGTCGACCCAGCATCACACAACACATTTGTGCACGCATCGGTCAATGGCAAACAAAACACACTTCCACAGCAAACCACGCACACACACACACACTTAAACTCCAGATGGAGAGTGCTAATCTTTCGAGTACAACTGATGAGTCTCGAGTACAACTGATGAGTCTCGAGTGGGTGGGGTTCGGCTCGCAATGCACTCGGTTTCACTCTAGTGTCGAAAACGTTACCCGTTCCAACATGAAGCACACACAGCGAGCGAAAGGAGAGGGCCAAATAGACTTTCAGAATCACGCAAATGTTGCAGGTACGCACGGGTGATCAATCCGTGCATCCACCATCAAGCATAGCTTCGTTGGCCAGCGTTTGCTTGATGGCCGCTGGCCCCCTGCTGCAACAGAAAACGGTTGTGGTGGCAGGGTTTTCTGCCACTCCGCACACACACGCCCCTCTACGAGGCGCTGCAGTCCAGCCAAAAGTAAACTGATCTGCGATGACATAGCGAGTAGCATGTGCCGACAATCGCGTAGCAGATCCCCATGATCCATCACAATCCCGGAAAGATGAGACAACCAGGGCCAAATCAACCAGTGATGACTAAAAGCGGCGACGGCAAGCATTCAGAAGGCAAACAACCAATCATGCAAGCAACACCGCACAAGGAAATATCAAAGTCAACCATGAGCCACGGACAACTCAATGCGTTTTTCCGGAAGAGGAGCGTCATGATGTACATCATGAAAAACAAAGCGCACACCACGTCAGGTCAGCAGCAACGCCATTGTACTGGCATGCCACCATGGTTCACCAGAAGATGCCCATGTAGCTGGGCACTGCGATCGAAGATCTTAGTTTCCACCTGCCATCCTTGGCATGAATGCAGTCATAGTAGTGGGAGGCTGCTATGTCCGCGTACACGCCGCCGCGGGGTATAGTGCAATGCTGTTGTCGGAGACGAGCAGAGCCACCAATGCACACCGGGCGGTCCGTCCGGATTCCACCGAACTGCGCTGCAGATTGGATTGCCGCTTCCTGAGACTGGAGGCTGCCTCTGCAGTAGAATCCCATCGGAGGCAACCAGACTTCGTTCCAGTTGGAGCATTCACGATTGGGGGAAGGGTGTTCTTGCCACTTCGAAGGTCGGATCAGTTCCTCATCAGGCAGGATTTGCATGGCAGCCTGTATGTTGGTGTTGTGGGACCAGAAAAATGTGGACTGCGATTGAGTGCGCTGCTTGTCCGGCAACAATCGGCGTGGCTCAAATGAGAAGATGATCCCAAAGAGGTTCTTCTGCGAGTTCTTTTTGTCCGCGGAGAAGTGGTGAAACGTCCGCGTGGTTCTGCTGATATATGGCCACTTCTCCTCGCAAATGCCGAGCTGGACGATGAGTTGCTGCGGTAGTGACCGCCGAGAGATCTGGAAGTAGTCCGAGATGTCTTTGACCACTTGCTCCGTCCAGCGTCCCGGAACCCCATGCGGCGGCTGAGCAAACGGAGACTCCGAAATGGACATGACCCGCTGTTCATCTTCTATGATGCTGCGGCGGTGCGGCATGAGGCTCCTGTAGACAGACTCCCATGATTTCTTCAACAGCTCCGGTTCAGGGAATACCAAGGCGGCAATCGAAGGCAAGGTGTAGTAGAGGACGTCATTCACTTCGATGGCGATCTCCTCGATCCGACACCCAGTGCGTAGCTTGAAGCGATGAACCCCCAAATCAGGCACCTGCCGACGAACTGAGAGAGGCACCAGCGCGATGCGGTTCTCAGAAGGACTGGCATGAGCAGGGGGAAACGGACGTGGCCTCCTTTGATCACTATGGGCGCGTCTGCCATCACTCCTCCATTCACCCCAATCTTCTTCCTCATCCGAATGCCCTTGCGGGCCCGGTGTGAGCTGGATCCGCGGAATTCGTGACCGGGGGGAACGCGATCTGGGCTGCTCAGTGAGTGCTGGTACATCACGTGACGAGCCGTGGGATTGCACACTTTGCTGGTGTGCTATGCCGTGAGTCCGAATGAACATTTGGATCTCATTGCCGTTGATGAAGTTGGGCAGGTGCTCGAGCGTCACGCGGCTCGTAGTTTGTATTGATCCATCAGAACGCAGAGTGCTAGTGACCATATATTCCGCCATAGTTCTGAGCCAGCTACATGCAAACAAAGCGCAATGCAACAACAGCAGTCTCAAGCATGCACAAGAAGAGACAAAAGGACAAGCTCACATGCAGATTTTGTCCCAAGTCGACGGCGAACGTCCCGCAGAAGGTGAGATTCAAAACCTTTGGCCTCATAAAGGCGTTTGAGAGCGTCGAGCTCATGTTGTTGTTGAACCGCCGGTTGCGCACCGCGTATGATGAGCCACGAGCGAGAAGACCAAGAAGAATAAGTGAACATCCGATCATTGGCACTCCGAATTCCTTTGATTTGGGAGGGATGATCAGGTAGCTGTGGAGTGATAGTTCTGGAGGAAGAATCACATCGGTAACCCAGTACTTTGTCATCATGTTGAACCTCAAGCATCACTGGTGGGCGATAAAATTCCAGGGAAAGAAAGTTCATGAGCACGGGTGAGTGTGGGGCTGAGTCTCGAAGGAGAATGAAACGATTGTCGACGTAGCGCTGATGCCAAATCACACCAATGTCGGGCATGCAAAACCGCAGAGAAATCATGGTTTGGTGCCAGAAGAAATCCTCAACCGTAGCAACCAAATTGCACAACGGTGGCGCGGCTGGTGATCCCATAGCGACTCCTCGTTCTTGGCGGAACAAGTATCCGTTGATCTCGAAGTGACTGTTGTCAATGACAAAGTCCAGAAGGTGCCGGAGATCTTGTTCACGAAAAATTCGAGGGATCTTGGTTTGTCGGCGCCACTTTCCTTTGAACATACGGCGTCGATGATCTGACTTGACTTCGTACACGGACCATTGCGAGGAACCGCGAAGGCCAACAACTTGATCATATCGATGGAGAAGCACTTGAAGCGCCTGATGGAATCGTTCCGTAGGAATGGACGTGAAGAAGCCTGACAAGTCTTGCGACGCCAGGTGGATGTACTCATCAGGATCTGCTTTTGACAGTGCTTCCCACAGCTGCTGGATAAGTTCTTGTACTGAGAGTTGACCTGCAATGTCGGGGAAGGCTGCCGTGGTGAGTTCAAATATAAGTGCACCGAAGACCGTGAGGAAGGGAGCTGCCCATGTGCGAAAGAATGAGATGATGGGTCGAGCTTTCTGCCAGTCCTTGGTCGGCTTTGGGAGGATACGCGCTGTGGGCAACGGTGCTTGAAGTCGAAGGCCCCATGCATATCGTTGACGTAGGAGAGAAGGTACTGTGTTTACCACTTCAGAGCGGAAGGATGCTGCAGATTCGCGGCAAAGTGAGAAGACATCCCCCGCGCAGAATGTCTTCCGCATCAATATGGCAAACAGGGACGGGCACATCACATGTGCGCGGGAGGGGAAATGATCCGCCGGGATGACTACCCACGAAGACAAAGAAGCCACAGTGCGTTGCAACGATGTCGATGACCAATAAGCCCGATCTTGAAGGTTGGTCCGATGAGTATCCATTAACTGAGACACAACTGGCTGTAGATCTGAAAGCAGACCGGAACCATGTACATGCCAGCGGCGAGCAAGTTTGCGAAGTTGTGTGGTGAAACGTTGATGCAATAAGTCGACATCACCGAAAAACTGATCCTTCATTGAGGCGGTCATGATTTCAATGTTAATGTCCGCATTGATGCGAGAAAACTCATCCACCATTACTGCGTGACCATGTGCACGGTGTAGATGGCTATCATCGATGTCCAAACAGCGACACGGAAAGGATGTGTCAGGCGCCCATTTGCGCTGCCATGTGCGATAGTTGTATATCTTGTCGCCCAATGTGGCGCTGCGAGTTTCCACAACCCGGATCTTTGGAATGAAAAGAGAAGGGAACAGATCCCGATGAGAAGCAATCCAGCTTTGTAACCATGTGCCCAGTAGAGCTTTCCAATTCTGGACATGCAGCGGCGGCAAGAGTAGCTGTGTTAAAGTGGTGGGTGGTTGTAGCCGTCGTTTGCGCAG
>CAUJNA010001841.1:0-54260 GCA_963377175.1 Effrenium voratum | reverse complement strand
CAGGAGCGATCGGCCGGCCAGGCAGTGCGCCACAGGGTCGGCCACGTCCGTCCAGCCGGCGGCCCTTGCTGGCGGCTCCGCCTGCATGCAGGGCGGCGCGTGCTTGCCTCGCAGCGGCTTCGTCGTCTCCTCGTGGCGGAATTTGGGCTTAACGTCTGGGTACGTGTTGTGGACGAGCCGCTCCAAGTTGTCTCGGAACTTCCGCGGCATGCCCTGCAGCACCACGCAGTCCGTTTTCACCTGCTTGATGTACTTTGGCGGAAGGCCCAGTTCTCGTCGGATGCGTGCCACCCTCGTCGCCTCGAAGCCGAGCACGCAGTCGTGGATGGGGCGCAGCGTTCCGTTGTTGTGGATTGAGCGGGTGGTGATGAAGTCCCACACGTACCGGCCTTCGCCGACGTAGAATACCTGCCTGGTGTCGGCCCCTGTCGCGTCCAGCTCGTTGCTGCTGCTGCGCAGCATGTACGCCTTGTTGCTGTCGTGCGCCATGAGCCCGATCATCGAGTTCACTGCAAGCTTTGCCATATGTTCTTCGCCCTCGGGCCAGGCCTGCTCCATGACGTCCAGCGCCGGCGCCAGGCACTCCGCGGTGACGTGGCTGGCCGCGTTCATCGTGTGGTGCACGTCGGACCACTGCGCCACGCCGCAGCGCAGCATGTAGTCCAGCGAGACCTTCGGGTACCAGCCCGGCCCCACGTAGGGCAGCAGCGTCACGGGGGCATCGCGCCCCCGAGTTTGCAGGTCCACAAACGAGAGGTCTGCGAGGTGCCCGGGCCGCGCCGGCTCGATGTTGTCGGCCGGGCAGAAGATGGGCAGTGGGAACGGTGCGTTGGCCAGCCCGTTCCTGCGGCAGCGCACCACTTCCACGCCTTCGAGCGGTCCGCTGCCCAGGGCCCGCGCCTGGAACACTAACGGAGGCTGCTTGGGAGAGCGTACGTACGCGTCGTAGACCGAGCGCGTGAACCGCGACTCCAGCGACGTGGGCTGCATGCTTTCGGTCTGGGTCTTCATCTGGTGGCACTCAAAGCAGAGCGCCTGGAAGCGCTGCTGCTGCCCGGCGACGGCCTGCCGCACCGGCACGATGTGGTCGAACTCCGCGCACCCGGCGCCGATCTGCTGCCCGCAGGCGGCGCACTTGCCTCCCTGCTCGGCCAGCAGCAGCTTCTTCTGCCGCTGGCTCGGGGTGATCCTCGGCGCCTTGACCAGCGTGGAGAAAGCCTCGAAGCTCAGCGAGGCCAGCCTCTGCCCGGTAGTGCAGCCCCAGCCCCTTGGCCCATGCCTGCAGCAGCTCCCAGTCCTCGGGCAGCTCACGGATCACGCACTGCCCGCCCTTGGCGCGCAGCTTCAGGCACGAGAACTGCGCGAGCGAGCGGAGCGTGACCTGCGGGTTGTGCTCCGCGAGCAGCAGCTGCCGCCTCGTCTCCCGTAGGTCCGTCGTGTGGAAGTGGCCTGGCTTGATCTCGCCCTGCCACGGGCTCCACTCCTCCAGCGGCGGCACAGTCTGCTGCGGGTCTCGCCGGTACATGACCAGCGCACAGCCCATCTGCTCCAGCACCGGCCGGGCGTTCCGGTAGAAGAAGGCGTGCCCGTCGTAGTAGGTGAACACCACGGTCTTGGTCTCCCGCTGCGCGGGCTCGAAGCGGTCCAGGGGCTCGCCTGTGTTGGAGATGAGGACCATGGGCGCGTTGCGCCACGCGCAGAAGCTCGTATCTCCACCGGCGAGATGCCGTGCGCGCGCCAGTCGTGCTCTGCAAGGGCGTCGAAGTCTCCGCAGACCTCCTCGAAGGGCACGCCCAAGAGTTGAGCCAGCTGCCGCGGCACGCAGGCGTTGTCCCCGGAATCCTCGAATGCGCATTCCAGGATACTGTTGAAGCACGGCAGTTGGTACGACACGCGGCGCAGGCCTCGCAGCCTCTGCCGCAGGATGGTTTCTACGTGTACGCGGCTGGTCCGGTATTGCGTCGTCTCCGAGGACACCACCCACTCCCCCTCCGGGTCGTAGAAGTACGTCTCGTCGCTGAGTTCCATGATGGGCGCCCTGCCGGCGGCGCGGTCCTCGTCCTCCGCGGTTATCAGCCGCAGCGTCTCCTGCATGACGTTTTGCAGTATTTGCTGCTCCGACAGCCTGTCGGGCTGCCGGCTGGCCTCCCCACCCAGGACATTTGCGGGGAGCCAGTCCCTGCGCTCGTAAGCCCAGCCCGCGTTTTTGCCGGCCCGCCGCATCCCCCTGATGACCACTGGGATGTGTGCTACGTGCTGCGAGTACTTGTTCTTGAAGAACCGCCTCCCTAGGTTCGTCAGCTGGTAGGTGCCGTCCTCCCGCAGCCGCCGCACTAGGCCCCGCTGCCCGATCTGCAGTAGCACGTAGTCGGCCGCACCCTCCCTGACCAGCGGCTGCCTTGGGTCGAAGGTCCTCGACTCTGGCTGCCGCCCGAGCATGCCGAAGTAGGCCTCCCCTGCCCTAGTAACGCTCCCGTCCGCGCGCTGGAGCAACGCGTAGGCGCCTCGGCCCCGCCTCAAGCCCAAGACACGGCTTCCGTCATCCGTGTCCCGGGCCCTCGATCCGGCCTCGACCGCCTGCCTGATGTTCTCTCGTTGTGTTGCCCAGGATGCCATTGTTGTCGATTGCTTTTTCGTAGATCGCCAAAAAAAAAGTGGTCCGGGCAACCGCCCGGCTCCTCCCCGTCCCAGGGCCCCTGGGGTCCCCTCGGGCGTTGCAAAAAAAAAGACGGCGTCACCATGTTTGACCATGGCACACGTTTTTGGCATGAAGCGCGATTGGAAAGAGAAGCCGAACAGGATGCTGAACGAGCACCGAACAGGGCCTTGCAGGGTCTTGACGCATGCATGATTGCTTTCCGGGGTGGGGGGGTGAGCTCTTGACGCACGCATGATTGCTTTTCGGGGTGGGGGGGCTTGATGGGTTTCCGGGTTGGGGGGGTTTGATTGCCACTGAGCAAGTGGCGGAAGCGCTGAACAAGCGCAAGGCTGCCGAACAGGCAGCGGGAGGGTGCCGAGCAGGCACCGGGGAGTGCCGGGGGGTGCCGAGCACCAGGAGCTGTCACAAGCTCGGGGGGGATGGAGCTGTCACAAGCTCGGGGGACAAGTTTGGGGGGGATGGAGCTGTCACAAGCTCGGGGGGATGGAGCTGTCACAAGCTCGGGGGGGTGAGCTGCTTGGCAGGAAGGTTGGCTGACGTCGAGAGGATGGGCTCGTTTTTTTTGGCCGGCATGTGCATTGAACTTGATGGGAGACGATTCTTGGAGGGGCGTCAAACCTTGCAGGAATACGGCCTAGGTTTAGAAGGCGTGTGGACTGAACTTGACGGGATACAATTTTTTGAGGCATCTCCACGGGTGCAAGGGTCTTGAAGAGACATCAAACCTTGTAGGAACACGGCCTGGGTTTAGTAGGCGTGTGGACTGAACTTGACGGGATACAATTTTTTGAGGCATCTCCACGGGTGCAAGGGTCTTGAAGAGACATCAAACCTTGTAGGAACACGGCCTGGGTTTTGAAGATTTGCCTGAACTTGGCATGTTTTTTGAGCGTGGCGTTGTAGCGTGGGTGCAAAGGCCGTGCGGACCTCCCGGGCCCGCATGGCTGCCGCCCTAAGTGCCCGGCTGGCTTTTCTTGGGCCCCAGGACTTGCCCTTGTGGTTCCGGGCTGTTCCCTTTCGAGAAATGGCCGCAGGCTGCGTGAGCGGAGGCCAACGCGTTCATCGGACCAATATTTTTTTATCCCTAGAGGAAAAGAGACCGGCGTCATGACCATCGCGACCACATTCGCCATTGGTGAGGTTCAGACCAGCCCCAAGGGAGCCAAGTCGGCACCCTTGAGGAGCGAGGGGAAGCACATCGTCTGGCAGTCCCAGTGGACCAGCATTGTCTGGGAGCCCAGCAACTTCGATAAGGACCAAGGGCCTCGGCAGAACGTCTGCTTTGCGCCGGAAAGAGATTCAGAGGCGTGGGCTGCTTGGGAGGACTTTGAGAAGCGATGCGTTGACGAGCTGACGAAACGATGGGGGTCCGACGTGCAGGACAGATGGCAGAGCTGCCTCTAAGAGTCCCGACAGGGCGCCACGTTCCTGAAGTGCAAGCTGGACTCGCGGAACGTCCGCTTTTGGGACGCTGACGGCAACAAGATCCAGAGACCGGAGACTTTGGCCGGCTGCGAGTGCAAGGCCAACGTCGAATCCCGGCAGGTCTGGATCATGGGCAAGCAGTGCGGCTTGGTCCTTGACGTCCGCGACCTGCAGGTGAAGCTGGGCACGGGCGGCGGCTCCTGCCCGTTCTGAACAGGCGTTCTTGCGGAAAAAAAGGCGTTTTTGCGTTTTCTGAAATTTTCGTTTTTGCACGGTTTTCACGCATGGATTTTCTTGCCGTGACACGTCTCTTTTTGCACGTGACGTTGGTTGTGGACTTGAGGGAAAGGGACGTGCTGCAGCCCCTTTTTTTTTGAAGGGCGCTTCTGGGGGGGGGTCTGGGGGGCAGCGAGGCTGTTCGCCGGGAGCCTGGCTGCGCTGTGACCCTCCGCCCTAAATGGCAAGCCGTTTTTGTCCCCTTAACCCGCACATCCTTGTTTTCATCGAGACCTTGATGTCTGAGGTTGAACCCCGTGACTTTGAGAGACCGTGACCTTGAGCCGGCCGCAACCTCGGAGAGTTGAAGGGGAGCCAGGGCACTTAGGGCAATTGGGTCCTTGTCCGTGCGGTTGGGGTGCCTTCTTTCTTTTGTTTTTGAAGAAGAAGAATCAACTGAACAATACAAGCAAAAAAAACGTACCAAATACGGAACCCATCAAAGATGCCACCAAAAAACGGAGCCCGTAAAAAAAAGAAAAAAGAAAAACTACCCCCTCTCCCCGGCCCCGGTCCTTCCAAGTGGGTGCTCTACCCCCTCTCCCCGGCCCCGGTCCCGCCCAAGGTGCCCTAGGTGCCCAAGGTGCCCTAGGTGCCCTGGGTGCCCTGCCCCCTCTCCCCGGCCCCGGCCCCCCCAAGTACTGGTGCCCTGCCCCCTCTCCTTTTTCAATGGTCTGCCCAACGGGCCCGGGTGGATTCGTTTTTCAATGGTTTGCCCAACGGGTCTGGAGGGGGTTTCGGATTTTGTTGCAATGGTCTGCCCAACGGGCCCGGGAGGATTCGTTTTTCAATGGTTCGACCAACGGGTCTGGAGGGGTTTCGGATTTTTTTCAATGGTCTGCCCAACGGGTCTGGAGGGTTTCGTTTTTCAATGGTCTGCCCAACAGGCCCGGGCGGATTCGTTTTTCAATGGTTCGCCCAACGGGTCTGGAGGGGTTTTGGATTTGTTTTTTTAATGGTCTGCCCAACGGGTCTGGAGGGGTGTCGGAATTCTTTTTCAATGGTCTGCCCAACGGGCCCGGGGGGATTCGTTTTTCAATGGTTCGCCCAACGGGTCGCACCTAGGGCGCTTCGGGTGGGATCTGCCCCGGCGCCGGGGACCCTGCCAGGGGGCACTTCTGGCGGGACCCAGCCCCGGCTCAGGTCGGTCACATCCTGGCCAAGAGGAGCCTGGCAATTCAGGTCCTGGTTGAGAGGATCCGGCAGGGCCTAGGGCGTCTCAGGCTCCTGGTCTCGGAGATGCAGGGCCCCTGATGTGGGATTGGTGCGGGGCTTGTCGGCTTGTTGGACGCATTGTTGGCTTGTTGGACGCATTGTATCGGCGGCTTTGTTGGCTCAGGCGGCTACATCCTGCTCCTGGAGAAGCCTTTTTGCAGGGCCCTAACGCGGTGGTGGGAGGCTTGTCGGCTTGTTGGATTGCCGTGCATGCTGAGGCGGCTACATCGCAACATCCTGCTCTGGCGGACCAGGCCAGCCCATGTCTGTCGTGTTGTGACACTTGATCGTTGCGTGAGCCTGTGAGCGTGAGCCTTTGTTATCGTGAGCCTTCGTTGTGCCACGACCAAATGTTGCAGCTCATCCAAAACGGTATGGGCTTCGATTTAATGACCGTGCCCAAATGCGAATCCAAACGGTCGATGATCCCCGTTGGGTTTCGTTTCTACCACCAAATGATGCCTCACGAGCCTGTGCATTGACGATTGGGATCGCAGCATTTTTGCTTCCAAGATTTTGTTTTAGCTTCTTGTCATCCCTACATCATCGGTCGGGTGGACCCTCCGCATCCTGCGGCAGCGGTGGAGGAGGTGCTCGACAGTGGTGCCTCCAGCGACTTCACCTTTGAGGCTGGCAGTGGAGGCGGCACTGATGCTGGTGAGGTTGGCAGTGGAGGCGGCACTGAGGCTGTGGAGGCGGCGACGAGGCCGAGGGTGACGAAATGGAGGCGGCGACAAGGCCGAGGGTGACGAGGCCGAGGGTGACGAGGCTGGCAATGGAGGCGGCGACGAGGCCGAGGGTGACGAGGCCGAGGGTGACGAGGCTGGCAATGGAGGCGGCAACGAGGCTGGTGAGGCTGGCAATGGAGGCGGCAACAAGGCCATCCCCGTGGTCCTAGGCGACCAGCCGGTGGGGCGAGAAGAGGAGGCCGCAGGCTGTCGGCGACACCGCGTTGCTACCAGTTTTTCCTTTTTTTGGACATTTGCTTGCCCTGTGGACCCTGCGGACCAAACTTCCTCTGCGCTTGCCTGCCCTGAGGACAATGGAGATGCTGCCCATAGCCCAGATCTGCTGCGACCGAAGTCCGCGGCGGAGCAATTTCAGGCGTCGTGTTCCACACCCTTCTCCCTCCCCCTTTTTGACATTGTTCCCTTTTTCGGTCTCCCTCCCTTTTTCTTCACCCTGGAGTTGCAACAGGCAACCATCGGCGGGGACGAGGCTGCCAACCGGCTGAGCGAGTTTTTGCTGCAGCAGGCCCCCACCGACCTCAATCGGATTCAAGTGCTGGAGGCTTGGCGGTTCCTGGCGGTTTCTAGACCTGTCCACCCCGTCGGAATTTCATCTTCTATTGGCAGTTGAGGAAGCGCCGGCAGATGTGGTCATGCAGGACCCCCCGGCCCGCTCCCAAGCGCCCCAGGAGGAACTATCTGGAAGCAACCCGAGCGCTCACTGGCTCGTCTGTGGGTGTCCGCGAGGTGCAGGATGAGAAGAGCCTTTGCATCTCCAAGGTGCTGTACGAGCCCATCAACCGCGAGGACATCGAAGAGCTGGCGGAGACCAGGGCGGCGGCCCAGCTGGGGCTCGCACAGACTTGGCAATCCGGGACAAAGACGCACTGGGGTTGGTGGCTTCAACCTACAAGGAGAGCGCTGCTGCCCAAGCTCTGTTTGACCGTCCCGGGCGGCTGTATACCGGGCACCACAACAATCTGTACAAGGGATTGGTGCAGGAGCTCAAGAAGTTGGAGATGCAGGACCAGGACAACAGCGATGCCATCGACAAGCTTTTGAAGAGGATAGGCATGTTCCCGATCCTGCCGACCGTGTTCGACGGGCTCGACAAACTGGGCATTGACTCATACAGAGCCCGTGCTGGGCAAGACGGAGGCCAGAACGGTCTGGCGCAACACCTTCGTTGCCCACAAGTACTGCGGCAGGTACATCGTGAAGCTCCGACCCAGCGGTTCCTTTGTCGGCCCCGCGGAGTCGGAGCCGTAGATCTTTTCCTTTTCGCATGCCTTTTAATTTTGTAGCCCGGAGAGGACAGTGCAATCACTCCAGGCAGCTGCGTGAGCCCACGAGTTTGTCCTTGGTCCGATGGAAGTTCATTTTCATGTTGGTCGAGGGGTTCACGCATGCTCAGTACAAGTCACAGAATGCGGACCTTTGTCGGCCCCGTGGAGTCGGAGCCGTAGATATTTTTGCATGCCTTTTGATTTTGTAGCCCGGAGAGGACAGTTCAAATCACTCCAGGCAGCTACGTGAGCCCACGAGTTTGTCATTGGTCCGATGGAAGTTCTTTTTCATGTTGGTCAAGGGGTTCACGCATGCTCAATACGGGTCA
This sequence comes from Effrenium voratum, assembly GCA_963377175.1. Taxonomy (NCBI): domain Eukaryota; class Dinophyceae; order Suessiales; family Symbiodiniaceae; genus Effrenium; species Effrenium voratum. Next base: position 46,342 of record CAUJNA010001841.1, on the reverse strand, counting down.
CAGAGTGCGGAGTGTACAGGGCGGGGGTCACCACCACCGCTCTACAGGCATTTCCTGTTGTGCGCGCCGTGAAAAAAAAACATAAGAGCACTTGGAGCACCTTGGACAGTCAGTGCATTTTTTCGGAAAACCCGGAGCGCTGCCAGGTCTACACAAAGCTTCGGTCGGAGACTCGACTGCTCCCGGTTGTTCTCAGGGCACACAGGGCACCTAGGGCACCTGTGACGATCCAAGGCATTCCGATCCAGAAGGAGCCCTGACCTAGAGGCGGAAAACAGCAGTTTTTGTGTGTCGAGCATCTTGAGCGTCCTTCCGGGGGTGGGGGGGCGTGTTTTTTTTGGTGATGTGGCTCCCCAACCGCGTTGTGTGTTTGGGTGCCCACCTAAACGCGTTCTGCGTGACTCAAGATGTAACACAAAGTTGCCAGAGCTGGAGCTGGGCCAGAAGCCCCCAATTTTTGTGGCGGGCAGCAGTCAAGCTGGCGGTGTGGTGGCGGTGGATTCAGGGCTATCCGCTATCCAGCATAAAGGGCTGCCTAGTGCGGCCGCCCCAGCCATTTTCGGCATGGTGAATCCGTTAAAGATTGTCACGCAGGGCCTGCATTAATTATTCCCTCTCCAAATAGAACGAAGCCCCCAAAATCGTGGTATGTTCCATTTGGGGGCTGATGATGCTGCCCCAGCATGGTGCCTAACAGAGCACTTGAATTTCCTAGTAAGAAATTGCAATAGTTGCCAGCTGGAGCTGCGGTCTTTGGCTCAAATGTACTGCAAAGTTGCCAGCTGGAGCTGCTGTCTTTGGCTCAAATGTACTGCAAAGTTGCCAGCTGGAGCTGCGGTCTTTGGCTCAAATGTACTGCAAAGTTGCCAGTAGCGTTATCAGCCGTACTTGGGTTCTGCAAAGTTGCCAGCTGGAGCTGCGGTCTTTGGCTCAAATGTACTGCAAAGTTGCCAGTAGCGTTATCAGCCGTACTTGGGTACTGCAAAGTTGCCGGTTGTCCTCGGCCGGGGCGGCCCCAGGAAGACGTCCAGCTGCCTCACGGCTGCCGGTCTGCCACGCCTAGTCAGCCTGCCCGCAGCGTTGCCGCTGCCCTGGGGAGCCGGCAGGGCCAGCTTCAGGAGAGACTCACGGCCCTCGGTGCCCCTGACGGTCATGGAGTCCACGGCCGCGAGCTGCTGCACGTTGCCGTACTGCGGGTTGAAGCTCCTCGCCGCGTTTGTCGGCGCTCGGAAGGCGCCCGCGTCCTCTATAGCCTTGATGCGGCGTTCCGTGATGTCCTTGTTGTGCTGGAACCGGTCGGCGTTGTCTTGGAGCACACGGAACTCCGTGGCCGGCTGCTTCTCGACGTCCTCCGGCGCAGCGTGCACCGTCTCGGGGGGCCGAGCGTTGTACGCGTCCGCCACCTGCTCGAGGTGCTGGCTCCACCCACCGCCCTTCCTGGCGACTCGAGTGGCCAGGTCCTTCTTCAGGGTCTGGATGCCCCGGTCCACCACGGCAATGGCGTTGCGGTCCTCGGGCCGCTTTGTCCGGTGCACGGCTTCGGGCAGCTCCCGGTCCAGCGTGGCAAACTCGTTGCCCAGGTCTGTCGTGACCACAAAGTTCTTGTCGTCCCCCGTCAGCTCCTTTGCGGCGCGCTTGGTGGCCCGGCCCACCGTCTCGGCGTTCTTGTTCTGCAGAGGTTCTACTGCAGCCTCCCGGGTGAATACGTCCATCACCACCAGGCCGTACCTGGTCTTCCCCCGGGTGTTCTGGCTGAAGTCAATGAGGTCGGCCTGCAGCCGGTCGTTCGGCCCCTCGGCAGCAGACTTGCCCAGCGCGCGCGGCCGGGGCGCCTGCACCTGCCGGCCCACGTCGGCCTTCAGCGCCTCGAAGGCCATGGCCTGCGTCACGTCGAGGTCGCGCTGCCTCGCGAGTCGGTACAGCTTCCGCGGGTCCCGCACGTTGAAGTCGTCGCCCAGGTCCCTCAGCGCCTCCATTTTTTACTTGTTCTTCGGCCCCCGCTGGGCCTGCCAGGCTTCAAGTGCGTCCAGCCGGGCCTGGAAGCCCTTGCACACCCCCCAGAGCACGCTGGTCAGGTGCGAGTAGTCAAGCGTGACCATCTCCGTGCCGTCGCTCCACCGCGTGGTCCCCGTCAAATTCTTCCACTTTGTTCCTGCGAAGTCGTCCGAGGCGAAGCCCAGCCTCAGGTCGCCGTTCATGTCCTCATGTCCGGGCGTTTGTACTGCTTGGCCTCCACGGAGTCGAAGAGCTGCTTGAGCTCTGCCACGTCGGCCTCGGCAATCTCCGTCTTCACCCGGCTGTCCGACAAGTCCGTGAAGCTCGTGTTGCAGACCACGTTGCCCGTGTTGCCCGCGATCACGAGACAGCCGGGGTTCCTCTGGTTCGTGGTCAGGGACAGCTGCGTGGAGAGGCTCTTCGTCTGCACCAGCGCCTCGTCGTTGATCATGATGAGCTCGCACTGGTGCGCCCCGCCGTCCCGCCCCAGGAAGACCCTGGCGCTCTGGTTGCCCAGCAGCCGCAGCTCCGGGCCGCTGTCGGGGGCCGCGCTGTTGTTGGACACTTGCAGCTTGCTCCCGCCCGCCCAGTTCTTCGTCAAGAAGAGATCGTCCGAGAAGTCGGAGGTGTTGGTCACGGTGAGCGTGTTGGACGCGAAGAGCTGCGGCGCGGAGACCGGGCCCGAGCTCGTCACGTCGCCGCACACCACGCTGCCCGTCGACACTCCGCCGCTCGTGGCCGTGAAGGTGCAGCCCAGGCTCTCGCAGTCCAGCGGGCCCGTGGAGGCCGCCCCGCTGACTGTCAGCGTGGCGCCCGTGAGCGCACCGGTGGCAGCGAAGCTCGCCGCGGTGGCTGCGCCCGAGGCCGTCAGCGGGCCAGTGGACACGTCGCCCACCGTGGTGAAGTTCCCGGCGTTGGCCGTGTTGTTGATGGTGAGTGTGCTGCCCGTGATTCCTGTGGCGGAGCTCAGCAGGCCCACGCTGGCCGCGCCGGAGATGCTCAGCGAGCTGCCTGACACGGCCCCTGTGGACGTCAGCGTGGCCCCGGCGACGGTGCCTGTGGCTGTGAGCGCAGCGCAGGAGACTGCTCCCGAGGCGTCCACGCCCGTCGTGAAAACGACCGTGCAGTTCACGTCGTTGCACAGCAGCTGGTCGCAGCCCACGTTGCCCTGCGCGGTGAGCCCGTCCAGCGTGGCCGAGCCCGTGAGGGCCAGCGAGTCCGCCAGCAGGTCCGTCACGGAGACCGACTCTCCCTCGAAGGCCGAGGCCCTGATCTGCATGCTGTACAGGTCCATCGTGCCCGCCGACTGCTGCACCAGCCCGGGGATAGACCCGCCGAAGGCTCCGAAGTGCAGCTTCGCGATTCCGCCCGGCGGCACCGAGAAGTCCAGGCGCGCCGTGCTCCAGACGCCCTGCAAGGCCGTCCCGAGGACGGTGCCGGTGACGCCCACGTAGTCGTTGTCGGCCGCGCTGACGTACATCACCAAGTTGGAGGCCGTGCCCAGCCTGTACCGGCAGCCGAAGGAGTAGCGTCGCCCCGGCGTCAGCGTGTAGGTGCGCACGATGTTCCAGGCGAAGGCGCTCAGGGTCATGGCGTAGCCCTCCAGCTGGAAGCCTCCCACCGTGAAGCTGGCCGAGGCCACGGAGGAGCGCACCAGGAAGTTGCCTAGCGTGGTGAGCGTGGGCTCCAGCAGAACCTCGCCCAGGGTGGCCAGCGTGACGTCGTCGGCCCCTCCGTCGAGGAACTCGTGCTTCAGCAGCAGGGCCGAGGCCGCCGTGTCCTCCTCCTCCGCCGTGTTGCCGGTCTCCAGGGTTGCGTCCAGGATCTGGAGGCCGTAAACGTCCACGTTCCTGCCGTCTGGTTGGGCAGGCCCGGCGCCTGGAAGTGCGCCCCGAAGTGCAGCTTCGCCACTCCGTTTGGCGGCACGGTGAAGTACATCTTGGCCGTGCTCCAGGCGCCCTCGTCTCCCGCGAAGCTGCCGTACAATGGGTCGTAGACGTTGTCGGCCTCGGACATGTACACCCCGAAGTTAGAGGCCGTGCCGAGCCGGTAGCGGCAGGCGAAGAGGAGCTCTCGGCCGGGCGTCAAGTTGTAGGTGCGCACAATGTTCCACGGGTTCGCTGCCAGGGTCAGAGTGTAGCCGTCCACGCTCACTCCCGCGGTGTGCGTGGCCAGGACCACGCTGCAGCCGCTGCTGGGGCGAACCGTCCAGTTTGAGAGTGAGACGTCTGTGGGGGCCAGGATCTGCTCTCCTATGGCGGCCACCACCCTCCGTCGTCCGGAAAGCGCACGGCTATTTGCAGGGCCGAGGCCGCCTCCGTGACTCCGAGCTTGTTGGCAAGGAGACCGTCCACTTGTGCGATGGTGTAGTAGCTGAGCAGGGCGGCGGCGATGCTTGAGGCCGTTGCCATGTCCTGGTCAGCGGCTGAGCGGTACGCCACCAGCGCCGAGGTGATTTGGTTGGTTGTGAACACGTCCTGGTCCGGGCCCGTCCGGTAGGCCAGCAGCGCGCCCGTGATGGCGGCTTGCGTCTGCGTGTCCTGCGCGCTCGCCGTGCGGTAGTCTCCCCACAGCGCGTCTACCTGCGCCGCGGTGTAGTAGGCCAGCAGCGCGGCCGTGATGGCGCTGGTCGTCTCCGTGTCCTGCGCCGTTCCGGTTCGGTAGTCGGCCAACAGAGTGTCCACTTGTGACGGACTGATTACGTCGCCAGCAGCGCAGCACGCGAGTGGCCGCGTCCGCCGCTGCGACGGAGTAAGCAGTCTGCCGTCTGCATCAGACGTGTCGTCGCCTTGCCATCGCAGAAACACAACTACTCACCAGCATAGAGAGGGAGCCACGAAATGCAGTTGCGAACGACGTTGCTTCCGCGAAGGAGCTCCCAAGTTGTGAAGCCCGCCCAGGCCGGCGCGTCAACAACTCCGCCTCCGGGAAGCTGCAGGGCGGCGAGCTCCGCGAGGATTGCGTCGAGGGCGCTCTGTAGCGTGGTCTCGCTGGCGGAGAGCGCGGCGTTCGTGGTGTATGAGGCCAGCAGCGCCGCGTCGGCCTTGGAGGCCTGGAGCGCCGAGATGCCTAGCAAGCTGCGCTGCGACGAAGGCCTCGGTGGCGAGGCCCAGCACTGCATTTGCTATCTTGGTGTCCACCTCCAGTGGAGTGTCCAACCCGTCCACCGTGGAGAGCAGGGAGGCCAGCGCGCTGGTGTCCGCCTTGCCGGTGAGGGCGGCGTCCAGGGCTGCCGTGGTGACTGCGTTTAGGAGGGCCGCTGCTATCTTAGAGTCCACCTCTGAGGAAGTGTCGACGGCCGAGAGCAGGGCGTAAGCTGTCAGCGCGCTGGCGTCCGCCTTGGAGGCCTGCAGCCCCGCGATGGAGGCGTCTCTGCTTGCGAAGGAAAGTACGTTTGCGTGGGAAGGTTGCTAGGATCGTGCGACCAAATGTACGGGATGGTCGCGCGGACAGGCGGGGCGGTAGGAGGGTGGTGCCGGGGCGTTAGCGGCACTGCGACGGGTTAAAGGCGGAGAGAGGAGCTCGGAGGCCAGCGCCGCGGCGGTGACGGCCCCCAGGAGAGCGTTGGCCACCTGGGTGTCCACCTCCAGCGGCGTGATCCTCGCCGCTATGTCCAGGGAGTGCTGGTCCACCACCGTCTGGAGGCCGTAGTTGGCGGCCACCGTGGCCAGCGTGGCGTTGTTGGCCGAGGCGATGGAGCCGTTCATGGCCGCCGTGGTGCTGTAGTTGGACAGCTTCAGGTCCACGCCGTCCGGGGTGCTCTTTGTGGCAACCACGCCCTCCAGCACGTCGAAGGCCGACTGGTCTGCCTTGTTGGAGAGGCCCGTGGTCAGCGAGCTCTGCAGCGCTGCGATGCTGCTTCCGTGCGCGGCCACCTGTCCGTCCGTGGTGGCCAGGGCCGCCGCCGTGGCAAGAGGCGCAATTGCCGGCACCAGCGCGCTGCTGTCCAGCTTTGAGGCCAGCTCTGCGGTGACCCGGTCGTCCAGGGACTGGATGGCCGCTGCGTTGTTGCCGGAGGCTGCCGTGTTCACCGCCAGGTCCGATACTTGCGCGTAGGGCGTCAGAGCCAGGGCCAGCTGCCCTGCGGTGACGTGCGTGCCGTCAGTTACCTCTCCGTTGTCCAGGACCTCCGGGATGTTGCCGGTGACAGGTCCTTCAAACATGTTTACATATGTTTTCGCCGACGCCTTAGTCCAGTGGCTAAGGCGTCGGTCAAGGAACTGAGCGCTTCTTACTCCACGCGGCTCGATACCTGCCCGGACGGCGAGTTGGGTACGGGGCTCAACACGTCAACCACTGCGCCACTCAAGAAGACTGGAGGGATCCTCGGGGAGCGCCTGCGCCCATACAAGGCCAGAAACAGCCTGCTCACGCTCCGTGTTCACCCCCAGGTCCTGCTCGATGTACTTCTTGACGGGGATCCAGCCATCATCGATGGTGACGCTTGGGCTGAAAACGTAGATCCGCTCAAACACGCCCTTGTACTGCTCCAGGATGAGACTGATGAGCGCCACAGTTTTGCCCGACTTGCTGGGCCCAAGGAAGATGCCCGTGCATGGCACCAGGGGCACCACGGGGTCCGAGGCTTGCTTGCTGGTGTACTCAGGCGTGGGGAAAAGCGTGATCTTCCCCATTCGTCCTTTTGCGTTACGCAAGTTCCGGAAGCCGGCAGCTGAAGTACCGTGGAGGCCCCTGCTGCAGCGGCGACGTTTTTGCATTTAGACCCAAAACTTGGCCCGGGCAAAGAGAGGTTGTCATTGAACGTTCTCCCTTCACTAGAAATTGCCACGCGCGTGTTGGAACACGCGCCACCGCCCCCCCCTCCAGACTTTCATTGCATGGAACAAGGCAACTTTTACACTCGCCTGAGACTTTTACACTCGCCTGACATTGAAATTGGGGCTCAAGACTAGACTTGTCAACCACCCTCGCCTGCCACAGCGCCTCAAGACTCGCCAACGCACGGGCGCCAACTGTGCTCGGCGCGTGGTTCTGACTTTAATCGTTATCTAGTCGTCATCTAGTCGTTATTCTAATTATTCTAGTCGTTATTCTAGTCGTAAATCCACGAAACCACGTAAAACACAATTATTCATGAACTGGCTCTGGCTTGAAAGGAAAATGCCTTTCTTATCTCTCAATATTTTTTTGGACTACCGACTAGGAAACGCTTGAGGCTTCCGAATTCACGACTAGAATAACGACTACAAAACGATTAGAATAACGACTAGAATAACGACTAGAATAACGACTAGAATAACGACTACAAAACGATTAGAATACCGACTAGAATAACGACTAGAATTGCGACGATGCCCGACTGCAGGCAAACTGCGGCCCAGCTCCACATTCTCGCGCTGCGGACGCCCCACGAGCGGCCCTGAATCTCGCGCAAAGGCGTGAAAATCGCAGCCACACAGGCGGATACGTGGCCTATCTGCGGCTGCCCTAACCCAGCACAGCAATCCTGTTGCCGGAGGATTGACGGAGACGCAACCCAAGGCTCACATGCAGCAAATGAGGCCAAGAAAACCACCCTTCTGCTCTGAGTTGCGCTTAGAAAGCATTTATCATGCTTTTCGAGCCACAAAGCTCCGCAACAGAAACGCACTTACAAGCCAGAAACAGCACTTTAAGCCCGGGCAACTTAAACTTCCGAGACGCACAGAATGCGACTAGGACCCGTTTTGCCTGCATATTGAAGCAGGCGGAAAACCCTTGCAGAAGTGCAAGCAGAAGGGCTGTGGCCGCACCGCGCAAAACCAACAAATTTTTGCAGAATCCACATTTGCTGAATAATAACCTCTGAAGATGCGCTGTGAGCGGTTTTAGATTTCACAAATAACAGAGAGAGCAGCGGGGACCGAAGAAGCCATAAGAAACATGGCCGACGCCCGCAGGCGAACCATCAAGGCCGTCTACGAGGATCCCCGCACCGGTTTCGGCAGCATAGCGCAGACGCTGCAGCGCGGAGCCGCTGAAGGACCGTCTCGCGAGCACCACCGCGGCGGGCATGAAGAAGGTCTTCCAAGCCCTGGGGGTGCCGGCCAACGTGTACTCCAACGACGGCGCCGAGTTCAAGAGGGAGTTCAAGGAGCTGATGGATTTCTGGGACATCGAGAAGCAGGTGACCAGGGGCCACGCCTACTTCGCGGAGCGGGCCAAGCACAAGGTGACCCGCCCGGAAATCAAGGTCGGGGATATGGTTCGGATCAGGGTCAAGCCGATCGAAAGCAGGGGCTCCTACAGGGTCAACGAGATAGCCTGGAGCGAAAAGGTATACAGGGTTGTCTCCGCCGAGAGCAGGGACTCTCTCTATACACAAGGTTTCCCAACTGCCACAATATTGCAGCTACAGACCCAGCAGAGCTCGTCCGCCCAGGAAACGACCTTGTCCTGCGAAGAATTTCAAGTCCAGAATTGCTCCTGCAGCCACGGCGCTGCAACGTAACGCACCCTCGATTTGCTTGCAATTTGCCTTGTAGCCTCACTTCTGCGCGCCAACTTTTTTTTGCAGGCGGTGGGTAGAAGTGAGGTCCGTAACTGCAATATTGTTGGAGTAGGCAACCTCTGCCGGGCTTCCCTTTCTGTGCCTCTCTGGGCCGGACCTTGGATTTTTTTTATATAAAAATCTAAATGCGTCCATCCCTGGCAGTCTTCCGCGTCTCTGGGCCGGACCTTGGATTTTTTTTTATATAAAAATCTAAATGCTTCCATCCCTGGCAGGCAGTCTTCCGCGTGCTTTCCGTGCTCCTCCGGGGCCGGGCCGGCTTCCGGTTAAGTCTCGCTTGCCGCTGCAATCTCGTCACAGAGCGCCGCTGGAATGCTGTACAGCAGCTCACGGGACTGCCTGCGAACGTTCTCGTAGCGCTGGCCGATTTTCCGGGGACCCCTTTGTGCGGCGCGTGCGTGCCTGCCGTACTCCCAGGCCTCGCAGCGGTTGCCGGGCCCGCAGAGTCCGCAGCTGGGAGCGCCTCAGCCAATGATTGTTCGTCCAGATCCACCAACTCCCCGATAAAACTTCAGCTGCAATGCCTTATAAGGACGCATGGAAGATCAAGCTGTTTCCTACGACAGAGTATAGCAGTAAGCAGCCCTCTGACCCTGTGGTGCCCCTGGTGCCATGCACGGGCATCTTCCTCGGGCCATCAAAATCGGGCAAAACCGTGGCTCTGATCAGCCTGATTCTGGAGCAGTATCGCGGCGTCTTTGAGAGAATTTACGTCTTCAGCCCGAGTGTGAACATAGACGACGGCTGGATACCCGTCAAGAAGTACATTGAGGAGGACCGGGGGGTGAACACAGAGCGGGAGCAGACGTATTGGGACGAGTGGGACGAGGCGGCGCTGCGGCGCATCATCCAGCAGCAGCGCAAGATCACGGAGGCGTCCAATAAGTTGGAAATGAAGAAACTGTACCAGGTGCTTGTAGTCATCGACGACTTTGCTGACACGCCGCAGTTGCACAAGCCTCACGGCGCCCTGGATACGCTGTTCAACAGGGGCCGGCACATGCAGATCAGCACCTGGGTGAGTTCCCAGAAGCTGAGGCTCATCAGCGCCGCCGTGCGGGTCAACATGCAATTCCTCTGCTGCTGGAGGCTGCGCAACCAGCACGAGCTGGATGCCGTCATCGAGGAGATGAGCGCACTGCTGCCGAAGGAGCAGCTGTACCGGCTGTACGAGCAGGCGACCCGAGAACCTTACAGTTTCCTCTTTGTGTACTACCTGAAGCCGAAGAACGAAATGTTCTACAAGCGCATCGAAGAGCGTTTCGCGCTTGAGAAAGACTCCGATGGGGGCAGCGCTCAGCTTCCTGGGCCAGAAGCTGTTCGCCAGCTCCACGCTGATCAACGCGAAGTGTGAGAACATCTCCTGCGCCTCAGGCGCTCAGTGCTGCACTTCCGTCGCAGCTGTCCAGTCGCCCGTCGTTCGCCGGACGGGTGGCTTCCTAAAGAAAAGGATGACGACGATCTACGAGGACAGCCGCAAGAGGGTGGCCGGCTCGGACAGCGACTTTGAGGTAGACCTGGGAGAGTCCCTGCACTTGCAGAGCGACGCCCGGCTTGCCGTCTACAAGATCCGCCTGGCCGACAGTTTCCTCTCGACGGACCGGGGCCGCTACCTCTACTGGGTTGACGCCGCGCTGGGCACGCTGAACTGGGCGTCGTTGCCCGAGGGCGCGTACACTGGCGCACGGTTGGCCGCCTGGATCAGCTCCAACTTTGCCACCGCCACCTATAGCGAGACCACGAACAGCCTGAGCGTAGCCTACGACGGCAACAGGCTCATTCTGAACGACCTGGAGCTGCGCCAGCAATTCCCTGATCAGCGTGGACCACATGCTGGGCCCGAGCTTTGTCTCCGGCGGGCAGCAGGTCTTTGAGTTCGTCCGCATGATGGCGCACAACGGGCGCACAACGAGGTCTACCTGCGCTGCGCCCAGCTGGCCAACGCCAGCAGAGTGCTGGGCAACCTGGGCGACGACATCCTCTCCAAGATCACGCTGAAGAGCGGAGTGGGTACCATTGTGGAGACGGGCTCAGACGACGGGCACTTCATGGCCCTTAGGGGCCCGGTTACCCTGAGGCACATGCGCTTCCGGCTGACCGACCTGGACCGCAACGTCGTCCGGCTTCGCGGGTCGTCTTTGTCGTTCGTGTTATATCTTGACCACGTATAATTAACTGGAGCCGACCGAACAAGAGGTGCAAGAGGCGGAGGCGCAAGAGGCGCACGCTGCGCCACACGCTGCGCCACACGCTGCGCCACACGCTGCGCCACACGCTGCGCCGGACGCTGCGCAGGACGCTGCGCCGGCGGAACGGCGGGGCAGGCCCCCTGGGAGCAAGAACAAACCGAAGCAGGACGTGCCTACTGAGCCGGCTGCTCCAAAGCGCAAGCCAAAGCCGCCTCCACTTGAGACGGCGCCGGCGGAGGCACCAGCAGAGGCACCGGCTGAGGCACCGGAGGCGCCTCAGCTCCTGCGCATGCTGGAGAGGCAGTCCGCCTATGACCGGTTGACAACAGGCGCAAGTGTACTAGTGTAAAAGCATGATGTCAATCGAGCCTCGCAACGAGCCGCGGATGCTCCGGTGGTTCCACAAGACGTACCCCAGCTATAACTTGCAGCCGCTGCTGCTGAAGCGCTACCGAGAACTGGAGGAGGCGCGGGCCTTCAACAACTGGCTGGGCGAGCGCAGGCAGGCGCAGGAGGGGCAGCGGCACCTGGACGACGTGATCCGGCTGACGGAGGCCGTGCACCGCCAGGTACCCCAGCTGCGCTACGCGCGGGCCGAGCGCCGGGGCGTGGAACAGGCGGCGGACGAAGTTGCGCAACAGTAAATGAAGACGCTTCGGGCGCACGGCTTCAATCAGCGCCCGCGCATTGAGCAGGTGGTGGGCTACCTAGAGCGGAATGAGCCGCTGCCCCTGGATCAACCGGACCGCAAGGCCACCTCGTTTGTCACAAGCCACTTCTACCTGGACGATTTGGTGCAGTCCAGCGAGGACCCCAACCCCCGGCCCTTGCAGCACACGCCTCTGCAAGCAATTCCCGAGGAAGGCTTCCGCACTCCCGCAGAGGCCACGGACGAGGACGTGCGCCTTGCGCGGAGGTACCAAGGGTACGACGGAACCCGCTTTGTTGAGGATGACCTGGCGGGAGACCCCGAGGCCGGCGCCTTGGCCAGCAACGGCAGGGGCCGCCCTCCATCACGGACCGCCTGCGCAGCACTGCAGACGGCGCGCAGGCGGCAGCGGACCTCATAGGCGCAGGGGCGGCGGGGCTCGCAGCCGCGCAGGCTTTCCGCTCTCAGCTGCCCCAGGACGCCGCTGAGTACGTCCGCCTAAATGTGTTGCCCCGTCCGGGCCCGGCGCAGCCGCCTCCGCTGATCATAGGCCGGCCCAGTGACGTGGAGCGCCTCCTGGACGAGGCGGGGCAGCGCGCGCAGGAGGTGGAGCGCGGCGCGGCGCAGGCCGTTGAGAGACGGCGGCCGTGGGGACGGCTGCGGGGGGGGCACGGCGGAGAGGTGGGGGGGGGGCGGGAGAGGGCGCGTTGTAGGAGGAGGGCGTAGGTTGCCTGTTGCAGCCGAGGCGGCGGGAGCCTTTGGGTACCTTGGGGGCCTGGCAGAAGCCCTGGCGCCCGCCGCGGGCGAGGTTGCTGGAACGCTGGCTGGCGCGGCGGGAGTTGGCGCGGCGGCAACGGCGGGGCTGGCCGTGGGCATCGCAGGCGGCGCAGCCTACGGCCTCGCGCGCGGCACGGGATGGGTGCTGGAGAACACGCTCGTCCGGCCCCAGCAGGGCAGCGAGGACGCGGCCGTGCAGGACGTCCGGTCCGCCAACAACATGAATGACGCCACTCAGCCTCAGCACTTCACGCTGCGCTCAGGCAGCAGCACGTCCGGCAGCCCGCAAGCAGCCGCGCCTCCTCTCAGTCTGGCTTCCGTGTTCAGGCGCAGTCCAACAACACGCCGCGCCCCTTCTCCTGGGGCCTGAACCCCGTGGCCCTGCCCCAGTCCCAGAGCTCGCGGGCAAGCTCCAGTTCCGGGCAGTCACGCCGGAGCCTGCCTCCGCCCAGCTTTGACCAGCTGGCACGAAACATCGAGGCTGCCTAAAAAAAAATCCAGTCGATTTTGCTCCTTCGCCGTACGAGTGAAAATGCGTGTCGTGGTACATGTAAAGAAGCATGGAGGTAGTCACCGCCGGAGCCCAGGATGAGCTGATGCAGAGCCTGGACTACAAGCTGAAGACGAGCAACACCAGCTACGTGACGGCGCGGCACGACGTGCAGTACTTCCCGAGCTCGCTGAGCTCGTTCTCCCCCACAACCTCTCAAACTGTCGGGTCTGCCGCATCCCGCTGACCAGCGGCACGTCCTTCATCGACCCCGAGTCCATCAAGATCGCCTTCCGCGTCAGGAACACGGACGGCACCAACCCGCTGGCCCCGGCCACGCCCAACCCCGCCTGCTTCGTCCAGCGCGTCCAGGTCTTCGCCAAAGGCCAGCGCTGCGACGACATCAACTACTACGGCCGCACCGTGGCCGTGCACGACCTGCTGAAGGGCAGAGAGTACAACCGCAACAAGGCCATGGAGGTTTTCGACGAAGTGAACGACCCGCGCATCGCCCGCGCGGTGCACCAGGGCGGCTACGCGGACGTGCTGCTGCGCCCCACCATGGTGGGCATCCTGCGCTGCGGCAAGATGCTGCCGCCGCAGCCGAACCTGGTGATAGAAATTGAGTTCGCGGACGCCACGACTGCGCTGTGGTCCGAGAACGCCGGGGCGCACCCGTCCGGAGCCACACTGAGCACCGACTTTGAGATCCAGAACGTCCGAGCTCTGGCCTCCCAGGTCGTCCTGGACTCTGCGCTGGTAGAGTCCTTCAACCGGGTGCTCCTCTCAGGAAGGTCGCTTCCACGGTGCACACGCAGCAGTCCAGCGTCCCGAACGGAGTCGCGGAGCACAACGTCACCGTGGCGCGTGCCTTCACGAAACTCACGGGCGCGTTTGTGACTTTTTGGGACAACGACGTGGGCTCTAAGATCCACTTGCTGGCCAACCCGGGGCAGGACGTGGCCCCCATCGGCGCGGCCAGGCAGGAGGACAGCCTCCTGGAGTCGCAGATGCAGCTGGGCAGCCTGCAGTACCCACACAATCCTATGAAGGGAGCCTCGGAGCACTTCACGACACGGTGCGCAACATCGACATCGGCCGTGTGGGCTACCTGCGCCACAGCTTCATTGCCGGCTTTCCGACAGAGCGCGTGCCACTGAGTGGTGTCAGCACCCGCTCGGGTGACCTTGCCCGGTTCACCTTCAAGGGACTGGACGGCACGATGAGGGACCTGTTCATCCACCTGGTGGCCTACCAGCTGGTGACGCTCTCCGGAACGGGCGTGTCCGTCCTGGACTAAAAACTGCGTGGCACCCAACTCGCCGTCCGGGCAGGAATCAAGTGCGTTCGTCGGGCCAACTTTTTTTTAGTTCGAATGAAAAAGCCCGATCTTCCGCTTCGAACCATGAAGCTTGCCCTGGGACCCGCGCAGTCGAACGCCAAGGGCGGGCGGTATGTTTCGCTCGAGGACAGTGAAGAAATTTTCTACCGCCGCAACTGCGCCGTGGAGATTCTCTGGAGCCCGGTAATTTCCAGGATGATGGCGCAAAGCGTTTGGGCATCTGCTTCACAGCGGACCCAGATCTCCGCGACTGGGTGCTCTCCGTGGAAGACACCGTCGTGGATAACATGATCGTGCAACAGAGCCCCTTCCCCGGCGCGTCCCGCACGGAGCTGGAAGCGCAGCTCCAGAGCGCCGTCAAGGTGAGCCCCAAGGGCCAGCACGTCAAGGCGAAGATCAACTTGGAGCGCTGTTGGCGTGCTCTTCGAGGTCCGGCACCTCACCCTGGACGCTGTCGAAGCGCCCTGCTGCCCGTTCATCTCCTCTATTAGTTCATGAATCCAGAGGTGAAGACGGCTTAACGTAAGCGCCCACCTGTCAGCTCGTGGAATCGCATGCCAGGTCTTCTTCAATTCAGAAATTAATAAAATAATTTGGGAGCTGCAACGGGCCTGATCACGCCACCTCAAGCAGGTCGGAGCTGGTCGCCCGCGACGCGCCCACGTACAGGTGGCGCAGAGACAGGTGGACGGAGCCCAGGTCCAGCCTGACGCGGCCTTGCAGAGTCAAACCCTGGCAGCTGGCGTAGGTGGCGGCGTGGCTGAGCCTTGTGGCGCGCAGCAGCTCCTGCTGCTTCAGCCGCAGCCCGTTGTCCAGCCTGACGTGCTCGGGCTCCACCTCTGTAACGGCCACACAGACGCCCTTGGGAATCTTCCCACCGCCCCCGATCAGCCGGAGCCCCGGCCACACCAGCATGTTCTGCGCTCGGTTCTGCGGGCTCTGCAATTGGCTCTCGGGCAGAGCAATTTCCACACCCGTTTCCAGTACTAAGAGCTTGTCGCCCGGTGGCTGCAGGGCCCGGTTGGCTGCCGCGTTCACGGCCACCCGCCGCGCGTGGCTGATGACCAGGGTCGTCTCGGGCCACCCTGGCTTGGCGGGGAAGAGTTCGCGGGCCCGCGCCATGGCCTCCTCCAGCGCGGGCGCGTCGGGCTCGCCCACCCGCAGCCACTTCACAAAATCGAAGATGCCGGGGTCGGAGCGCATGTTTTCGGTGAGCTCGAGCCGGTGGCCGCCTGCGAGGTCCAGCACCAGCTGGCTATGCTCCAGCGGGGCGCTGATGGGCTGCCCGGCCCAGGAGTCCAGCACCGCGGGCAGCTGCTGGAAGTCGCCAAGCAGCAGGAACTTCACGTCGGGGTTCAGCCCCACGCACGCCAGGTCCGCCCAGAGCGCCATGTCCAGCTGGGTGATCTCCTCAACCACGAGCCAGTCAAGTTTTTGCACGCTCCCGTTGCGGACGTACCTGCGCACCCAGTGGTCGGCAGTCTGCGCGCCGAGCCCCAGGTTCTGCGCAGAGCAATGCGTCTTCGACACCAGGTGCACCGCCTCGCCCTGCTCACGGAGCCGCGCCACGATCTTGCGCGCAAGGTACGTCTTCCCGGTGCCCGGCAGGCCGGTGAGCAACAGGGAGTTGCCGGCCGCGCAGTGCTCCAGGGGGTCCTCCACTTCGCGCCACCGCCGCAGCGCTGGCCTCTCCGCCTCCATGCGCGGCGGTGCGCTGCGCCCCAGCAATGGCTTACACTCCTCCACCCGAAAGACGGGTGTGCCGTCCTGGTGCCGCAGCCTGGTCAGCGCCTCCAGGCTCTCTTGCCGGCTCTTCGGCAGCCCCTGGAGCAGTAGGCAGTCCGTCTTGACCTGCTTCACGTACTGTGGGGGCGCCGCCAGCAGCCGCCGGGCCTTGGCCACCATGCAGTGCTCGAAGCCCAGCACGGCGTCGTGGATGGGGCGATACGTTCCGTTGGTTAGCAGGCGCCGTGTTTACACGAAGTCCCAGACGCTGCCCTCCCCGTAGCAGAAGCTTTGCGTGAAGTCGGCGCCGGGGCCGTCCAGCTGGCAGCTGCTGCTGCGCACGGAGTAGATCACGTCCGCGCGGCGCGCCCATAGCCCGATCATCGCGTTCCCCGAGAGCTTGGCCATGTGCTCCTCGCCCTCGGGCCACGCAGCGTCCATGCGCTCCAGGGCCCGCCGGAGCGTGGCCGCGCCCACGTGTCCGCGCGCATAGATGCCCAGCGGGATGTGATCCCAACGGCACACGCCCGGCTCCAGCATCGCGGCAATGGAAACTTTGGGGTACCAGCCAGGGCCCACAAACGGCAGCAGCTGCAGCGCGGCCTGGCGCGCGTCGCGGCACCCCTCCACGTAGCCCAAGTCCGGCAGCCGCCCCGGCTCCACGGGCTCCACGCCGTCCGCGGGGCAAAGGATGGGCAGCGGGAAGGGTGCGTTGGCACAGCGCACGACGTCGACACCCACGTAGGGCTTCTCGCGGTGGCTCCCCTGGGCCTCGAAGACCAGCGGCGGCAGCTTCGGACTGCGCACGTAGGCCTCCATAACCCCCGGGCAGACGCGGCTCTCCAGACTCGTGGGCTGCGCGGATTCCCGGAGCGTCTTCTCGCTGTGGCAGTCAACGCAGAGCGCCTGCAGCCGCAGCACGCTGTCTGCGAAGAGCTGCCGCACCGGCACAACGTGGTCCAGCTCGCAGGCGCTCTGCGTCACCGTGCAACCACACAGCGCGCACAAGCCCTGCTGCACGGCCAGAACCTCCTGCCGCTGCGCCGCTGTGGGAACCTCCCGCTTGGCCTTCAATAATTTGAGAAAGACCTCGTGCGCCAGGCCCGCCAGCCGCTGGCCCCGGTACTCCTGGTCCAACCCCTCGCACCAGCGCCGCAGCAGCTCGTGCTCCTCAGGCAGCTCACGGATTCGCATGCCGCACCTCAGCCTCAGCCCGCTGTACTGGGAGGGACTGCTGAGGGTCACTTTGGGGCTCTCCCCGGCCGCCATCAAGTCTCGCCGCGCCTCCCGTAGGTCCTCGCACCAGAACAGCCCCGGCTCCAAAGGCAGCGCGGGGTCCAAACGCTTCCACTCGACTATCGGCGGCAGCTCCTGCCGCGCCTCGCCGCGGTACAGCGTGCGCCACGCATCCCGCTCCAGCACGCGCTTCACGCACCGGTACATGTAGCAGTGCCCGTTGAAGCACAGGAAGCACACGGAGCGGTGTCTCTTCAGTGCAGGGTCGTAGCTGTCCACCACGTCGCCCTGCGAGCTCAGGAACCGCATAGGGGCGTCGCGCCAGACGCAGAACTGCCGGACCTCCTCGGCCGAGACGCCCAGGCTCCGCCAGTCGTGGCAGAGCATGGTGTCGAAGTCCGCACCGACCTCCTCGAGGCTAAGCTGCAGCAGCTCCGCAAGCTGCCGGGCCACGCAGAGCGGCTTGTCCACGAAGGCACTGGC
Organism: Effrenium voratum; assembly: GCA_963377175.1. Lineage (NCBI taxonomy): Eukaryota > Dinophyceae > Suessiales > Symbiodiniaceae > Effrenium > Effrenium voratum. The sequence continues at coordinate 28,945 of CAUJNA010001841.1, read as the reverse complement.
CAGCACGTCCTCCTCGCAGGGCAGCTGGAAGCTCACGCTTCGCAGCCCCTGCATGCGCTGCCGCAGCAGCGTCTCCACCTCCGTCCTCGAGTTCCGGTAGTGCGTGCTCTGCGTGCTGACCACCCAGCGCCCCTCGGGGTCCAGGTAGTACGTCTCGTCCGAGAGCTGGAGGATGGGCCCCGCGGGGTCCCCGAGGGAGGCCTCCACCCCCCGCCGCACGCGCTGCGCCACCTGCTCCTCGGTGAGTCCCGCGGGGTGCCGAGTCATGGCGCCCCCGAGCTCGTTGAGCGGTAGCCAGTCTTTCCGCTCGTAGGCCGCGCCCGCGTTCCGCCCGCTGCGCCGCCGGCCGCGGATGACCACCGGTACGTGGACCAGGTACTCATAGTACTTGTCTCGGAAGAAGGCCTTCCCCCGCTTGGTGAGCCGGTGCTCGCCGTCGCCCTCCAAAGACCGCACGAGCTTCTTCTGCCCGTTGCGCAGGAGAATGTAGTCGTTGGGCCCCTCGCGGATGAGGGGCTGGTTGTAGTCACAGTCCTTGGTGGGGGGGCGCAGCCCCAGGTGCGAGTATAGTGCTGCCCCGCTCGGGTCAGCTGCCCGTCCGTGCGCGCGAGCAGCGCGTAGGCGCCCGCCCCTCTGTGTAGGTTCAACACGACGGAGCCATCCGCCGTCGTGCGACCCCTGGCGCCCATATCCGCCGCCTCGCTGATGCGTAGTCGTTGTCTCATCCAACTTGCCATTCTTTTTTACGGGGCCAGATTTTTTTGTCGGTCGGCCGGGCCGCAACTTTCCGAGGCATCTGTGCAGGATTTTGCATGATTTGCATGGCCGCCAGATGTGCGTGGATTGATGAGGGAGAGGGAGCTGGAGGGTTGCTGGTGATGCGGGTGTTGTTGGCGATGCTGCCCCAACTTAGGGGTGTGGAAACAGAGGTCCGTTTTCACGCCCCCCGACAACTCAATCCCTGCCCTCCGAGCAGGGCTAGCTTGCCAGCCAGTGACCCCTTCTCGATTTTGGCATGACATGTTTTTCTTGCATGCGTTTTGCGTGGGTTTTTGCACGGATGTCACGTTGATTTTTGCATGATTTTGCTTGCTAGGGGACCTTTCCGTGTGGAGCGGATTCGTGTGGCAAATCTTCAGGTTCTTTGCGCCATTTGTCACTGAATTTGGGCCTTGTCTTGAAGGATGCAGTTGCAAACAGCTTCAGTGGCGCTCAGTAGCATGCAGAACAGGAGCACTGGGTTCCCTATATTATTGCCAAATCGGTGGGCAAAGATGTTCCGACCGAGGCCTGATTGCAGGTCAACTCCTGCCACACGACCATTGAATCAAGGCGCAATCTATTCATTGAAAATCTGGGTTCTTGACAAGGACACCAATTGAAAATACCTCTTCGGGGGTGCTTGCATGACGCAAACCCGTTTGGTGTTTTTTTGCAAGCAGACTGTGCCGTAATCGGACTTGATCTGCGGGCAGGGCTAGAGCGCAACAGCACCAGCAACAGCACCAGCACCAGCAACAGCACCAGCACCAGCAACAGCACTGGCTCGGGTAGCGGGACAAGGCTTCGGGTAGCGGGGCAAGGTTTCGGGCAAGGCTTCGGGTAGCGGGCAAGCTTCGGGTCGCGGGGCAAGGGTTCTGGCAAGGCTTCGGGTAGCGGGGCAAGGCTTCGGGTAGCGGGGCAAGGTTTCGGGCAAGGCTTCGGGTAGCGGGGCAAGGTCTTGGTTAGCGGCAAGGCTTCGGGTAGCGGGGCAAACAGGTCACGACTCGGGCATCAGCATCAACAGCAGCAACAGCAGCAACATCAGCATCAGCGCCCCGGCCATGAGTGGAGTCACGGAGGAGACGGAGGACATTCGAAGTTTTTCGTGCCGGTTTTTTTCTGGGTGTGTTGCTGTCAGGAGGAATGCTGGGGCCAATGGGTGCCGCAGGCTCGAATTGCGCTCGGTGTTTTTTCTCCTTTTTTCCCTTGTTTTTCCACGTCAGGAGGAGTGGGGTCAGACGCACCAGGCCCGACTCGCCCTCGTTTTTTTCTTGTTTTTTTTCCCCGCCAGGAGGAGTGGCGTCAGCCGCATGGAGCGCACCAGGCCTGACTCGCTCTCGATTTTTTCCCTTTTTTTTTTCCACGGCAGGAGGGGTGGCATCCGCATGAGCTGCACCAGGCCCGACTCGCCCTCGTCTTTTCCTTGTTTTTTTTTTTCCACGCCAGGAGGAGTGGCATCCGCCGCAGGGGTGGCTTCCGCATGGAGCGCACCAGGCCCGACTCGCCCTCGTCTTTTCCTTGTTTTTTTTTTCCACGCCAGGAGGAGTGGCATCCGCCGCAGGGGTGGCTTCCGCATGGAGCGCACCAGGCCCGACTCGCCCTCGATTTTGTTCCCCCTTTTTTCCACGGCAGGAGTGGCATCCGCATGGGCCGCACCAGGCCCGACTCGCCTTCGTGTTTTTTCCCCTTTTTTTCCACGTCAGGTGGAGTGGGATGGCGCCGGCAGCTCCGGGTGGAGGGTGCCTCGCAGGCCTGATTTTTTTTTTCACGCGTTTGCGTCATCTCGCCACTTGAAGGCCGCCGTCGAAGGTGAAGAGGGAGAAAGCGTTCAACGATGAGAAGGCTCGTATCGTGAGAGGGGGCTGTGGGCTATCGCCAGGACGCGATGCGCCGCGAGCTGGCGGTCAAGGCGGGTACGATTTCAACGGTAAACGGATGAAGATCACATTTGCAGGACGCGACCATCCGCGAGCTCCGCGGCCAGCTCGCGGAGCACGCGGACACGGCGGCGAAGCTCGTGGAGAAGGCTCGTTTTTTTTCCGCCGGGTTGTGGCTGACAGGAGATGGAGTGCCTCCGCCTCTTCACGAAGCTCGAGGCGGAGCAGAAGTGGATCGAGGGCTACAAGGAGCGCGGCGTCCCCCTTTTTTTTCCTCAGCAGTGAGCTGTCAGGTCGACATCAAAGCCCTCTACGAGGAGAACCAACGGCTGCGGCTGGAGGTGGGAATCGGCTCATCCGTTGTCTCTTGAATCCCCTTTTTGGGAGGCCGCCACCGCCGCAGCCGCCGCTCCGCCGGCGAAAAAGCCACGCAAGGCGCCTTTTTTTTCTCCGCTTTGGGCCATGTTTGAACGTTCTTGTCAGGCGGCATGAGCTGGACATCGTGGCGGGAGGACCGTGTTTTTGCGTTTTTTCGCGTGCTTTTTCAAGCGTTTGTTCAACCTGCAGGAGTGAGCGTGGCCGACTCGAGCTCATCCTGATGGAGGAAAAAGCGCTCGGGCCCGCGGCTTTTTTTTTTTAGTGCCGAGCGGGCACTTAGGAGTGCCGAGCGGGCACTTAGGAGTGCCGAGCGAGCACTTTAGGTAAACGTGCCGAGCGGGCACTCTAGATTAGGAGTAGGTAGTGCCGAGCGGGCACTTAGGAGTGCCGAGCGGGCACAGTGCCGAGCGGGCACTTAGGTAAACGTGCCGAGCGGGCACTTAGGAGTGCCGAGCGGGCACGGTGCCGAGCGGGCACGTAGGATAGTACGGGTTCGCCCAACGGCCCATAGTACTGGTTCGCCCAACGGCCCATAGTACGGGTTCGCCCAACGGCCTTCTTAGTACGGGTTCGGCCAACGGCCCATAGTACTGGTCCGCCCAACCTCGTTTGATACTGGCTCGCCCAACGGCCCCCTTAGTACGGGTTCGCCCAACGGCCCCCTTAGTACGGGTTCGCCCAACGGCCCCCTTAGTACGGGTTCGCCCAACCTCGTTTGATACTGGCTCGCCCAACGGCCCCCTTAGTACTGGTTCGCCCAACGGCCCCCTTAGTACGGGTTCGCCCAACGGCCCATAGTACTGGTCCGCCCAACCTCGTTTGATACTGGCTCGCCCAACTGGCCTAGCTCTGTGCCCCCCCCTGAGGCGGTTTTTTATTTATATAAAAATCTAAATGCTTCCATCCCTGGCAGGTTGTCTCCCGTGCTTTCTGTGCCCCTCTGAGGCGGTTTTATTTATAGAAAAATCTAAATGCTTCCATCCCTGGCAGGTTGTCTCCCGTGCTTTCTGTGCCCCTCTGAGGCGGTTTTTTATTTATATAAAAATCTAAATGCTTCCATCCCTGGCAGGTTGTCTCCCGTGCTTTCTGTGCCCCTCTGATTCCATCCCTGGCAGGTTGTCCCCGTGCTTTCTGTGCCCCCTGAGGCGTTTTTTATTTATATAAAAATCTAAATGCTTCGATCCCTGGCATCCCGTGCTTTCTGTGCCCCCTTGAGGCGGCTTTTTATTTATATAAAAATCTAAATGCTTCGATCCCTGGCAGGTTGTCCCCGTGCTTTCTGTGCCCCCTGAGGCGGTTTTTTATTTATATAAAAATCTAAATGCTTCGATCCCTGGCAGGTTGTCCCCGTGCTTTCCGTGCCCCCTTGAGGCGGTTTTCCACAGGCATTTAGATTTTTATATAAATAAAAAAGCGCCTCAGGGGGGCACGGAAAGCATGGGAGACAGCCTGCCAGGGATGGAAGCATTTAGATTTTTATATAAATAAAAAAAGCCATCCTCATCCTTGAGGTGGGTGATATAGGGATGCCAACATGCGAAGCGCACGGAGCTGAGTTCCAGGTCGTTGGGCGAAGCAGTATTAATCCTACGTGCCCACTCGGCACTGCCCAAAAAACCTCCCCCCAGCGCCAGACCCAGGCCATTTGACAAGCCGCGAGGAAGTATTATTTTCTTTTCTTTTTTTTAAATAAAATTTTATATTTTATATAAAACTAACTAAACGCATGCATTCCTTGTCAGACTGCCTGCAGAGGGATTGAAGCATTTAGATTTTATATGAACAAAACCGCCTCAAGGGGCACAGAGCTAGGCCATTTGACAAGCCGCGAGGAAGTATTCTTTTCTTTTTTTTTTTTAAAAAATAAATTTTAATATTTTATATAAAACTAACTAAACGCATGCATTCCTTGTCAGACTGCCTGCAGAGGGATTGAAGCATTAAGATTTTATATGAACAAAACCGCCTCAAGGGGCACAGAGCTAGGCCATTTGACAAGCCGCGAGGAAGTATTCTTTTCTTTTTCTTTTAAAAAAATAAAGTTTTCATTTTATATAAAAACTAAACGCATGCATTCCTTGTCAGACTGCCTGCAGAGGGATTCAAGCATTTAGCTTTTTAGAAAAAAAAAACGCCTCAAGGGGCACAGAGCTAGGCCATTTGACAAGTCGTGAGGAAGTATTCTTTTCTTTTTTTTAAAAAAAAATAAAGTTTTTATTTTATATAAAAAGCTAAACGCGCGCATTCCTTGTCAGACTGCCTGCAGAGGGATTGAAGCATTTAGCTTTTTAGAAAAATAAAACCGCCTCAAGGGGCACAGAGCTAGGCCATTTGACAAGCCGCGAGGAAGTGTTTCGATTAAAAAAAAAAGTTTTTATTTTATATAAAACCTAAACGCTCGCATTCCTTGTCAGACTGCCTGCAGCGGGATTGAAGCATTTTTTTTTTTAGAAAAATAAAACCGCCTCAAGGGGCACAGAAAGCACGGGATGCCAGGATCGAAGCATTTAGATTTTTATACAAAAAATAAAGCGCCTCAGGGGGGCACGGAAAGCATGGGAGACAGCCTGCCAGGGATGGAAGCATTTAGATTTTTATATAAATAAAAAACCGCCTCAGGGCGGCACGGAAAGCACGGGAGACAACCTGCCAGGGATGGAAGCATTTAGATTTTTATATAAATAAAAAACCGCTTCAGGGAGGCACAGAAAGCACGGGAGACAACCTGCCAGGGATGGAAGCATTTAGATTTTTATATAAATAAAAAACCGCCTCAGGGAGGCACAGAAAGCACGGGAGACAACCTGCCAGGGATGGAAGCATTTAGATTTTTATATAAATAAAAAACCGCCTCAGGGAGGCACAGAAAGCACGGGAGACAACCTGCCAGGGATGGAAGCATTTAGATTTTTATATAAATAAAAAACCGCCTCAGGGGGGCACAGAAAGCACGGGATGCCAGGGATCGAAGCACGAGGGATCGAAGCATTTAGATTTTTATATAAATAAAAAACCGCCTCAAAGGGCACAGAACTAGGCCATTTGACAAGCATCTCCAGGACCGGGTGGAGTTGCCGCTCAGACGCCTTCGACTTCGGCTGCTGTTTCCGAATGGCCTGGTTGCCAGTCATTGCCAAGCATTCGGGTACTTGCTGGGACGTGCCATCTTTATCTTTTGAAGCATTTTCTCAGAAGGAACTTAGCTTTCGACACCTACCATGACCATGGATGCCGCGCGGTCCCTGGCGGTGCAGCTCGTGCTGAGCCCAACGCATCGAGTTGGCGAGAGGTGCGGCTTCAGGATCTTCCCCGGCTCTGCGTCGTCCTGCTTCAAGATGATGATGCGCTTGGTGCACCCGGACAAGTGCACGGACCCCCGCGCTGGAGAGGCCTTCGGTGAGATGCAGAGCATCAAGAGCTTGGCGGTCGTCAGTGATCCAGACGCTACTCGCCAGCGGCCCATGACTGAGCTGGAGGGGCTTCAGCACCGCGCGCTGTGCAAGATCCGAGATCCGGTGGAGACCGCCGCAGAGGTCATCAATTTCTGTGACGGCCTTCTCCGTCGGCGCAAGCGCCTTGAGAGAACTGTGTGCCAGGAAGCCTTGGCGAGGCTCCAGTGGCTCAACCTCAATGATGCCAACCTCGAGGAAGCTGAGTCGGTGCGGGAGCTCCAACGCATCTTTGAAAGGAGGCTCTCAAAGGCTCTTGCGGAGGTTCAGGAGCAGACGGAGGAGCCGGCCGAAAAGCCGGCTGAGGCCCAGGAGGAGACGGAGGCCCAGGAGGAGACGGAGGCCCATGAGCCGGCCGAGGAGCCGGTCGAGGAGCCGGTCGAGGAGGCGGCCGAGGCCCAGATGGAGACGGAGGAGCAGACGGAGACGGAGGCCCAGGAGGAGACGGAGGCCCATGGGCCGGTCGAGGAGCCGGTCGAGGAGGCGGCCGAGGCCCAGATGGAGACGGAGGAGCAGACGGAGACGGAGGCCCATGGGCCGGCCGAGGAGCCGGCTGAGGCCCAGGAGGAGACGGAGGCCCATGGGCCGGTCGAGGAGCCGGTCGAGGAGGCGGCCGAGGCGGAGCAGACGGAGACGGAGGCCCATGGGCCGGCCGAGGAGCCGGCTGAGGCCCAGGAGGAGACGGAGGCCCATGGGCCGGTCGAGGAGCCGGCCGAGGAGCCGGCGGAGCAGATGGAGACGGAGACGGAGGAGCCGGCGGAGCAGATGGAGACGGAGGTCAAGGAGGTGGAGGTGGAGGAGGTAGAGGAGGAGGTAGAGCTTCCGACACCCGCCCAACTGGGGCACTACACGCAGTTCAAGGAGCAGTTTACCGAGCCTCCCGAGGATAACCTAAAACACCATCGCCTTGTTTGGGAGCGGACGGACGTGTTCACCATCAGCAACGCTCTGCAGCTCGACGCCGTGTGGCGATGCCCCGACCACAGTCTCTTTGATGTGCTGATGAGCCTGTTCAAGCGCTCTGTGAATGTGGACCAGGACGGCATTGGGTGGATTCCCGTGCTCCTGCGCCCATGCCGCACCGCGCCTGGGCTGAAGGGGCGGATCTTCTCCGGCATCGGTCGGGTGCCCGCACAGGAGGCGCCTGCCAAAAAGCGCAAAGGCAGTGAGGGCGCCGTGGATTCCGCTCGGGCAGAGTTCATGAAGCAGCTGCCGCCGGAGATTCGCAAGGAGATCGAGATGGGGGTCCCAGACACGCTTGTGGGGCGCTCTGCGTTTGCCTTCAAGAAGTTGGTCCGCTACATCGCGCGGCATCGCCTTGGAACCGTCGAGCTGGACATCAAGAACTCGTTCTTCCAGCTCTTGAACCGACAGAAGCCGCTGCCGCCCAACATGGCGGAGTACCTGGACCACCGTGAGGAGAAGCTCGCGCAGATCGGCCGCGTGCTCTTCCACAAGCTGCCCGAGGCCCGCCGGCGCAGCGTGGCGAAGGAGCTGATGATTGCCCTGGGCTTTTGGGGTGGTTTCGCAAACTGGACGAGCAAGGTGCTGCAGGACATACCCTTGGCTTCGGATGAGGGGGAGCGCGGCGAGGTGGCTGCTTGGCTCTACGGCTTCGAGACGGCGGCGCGCCTCTACCACGTGGCCGTTTTTGAGCTGCCGCCACAGAAGGCCAAGGACTGGCACATGGAGCAGGGCCGCTCCACTGCCTCGGGGGCCTTTGCCCTGTACGCCCACCACGAGAGGTTGCAGATGGAGAAGGTGGCGGCGGCAGCGGGCAGGGCCTTCAACGACCACCAGCACGACGGCATCGGGGCCCTCCGCTCCGCGAGCGAGGCCGTGAAGCGAGCCGTGGATGTCGAGGTGGTCGTGCACGAGCTGGAGGACCCGTGCACACGCGGCGGCGAAGTACCCCAACTTGGATTGGAGACTCAAGTCGAAGATGGAGTTCTCCGGGTACCACCAACTGCTCCAGCGCTGCAGGCAGCGCGTCATACTTGGAGGGCGAGGGCAAACACCGTGGACTTTGCGAAGCTGGCGGCGGCGCAGCTGGTCCCGGTCGTACACGTTCCTTTTTTTTTTTTCACCCTGCCGCCTTGAGCCTAGTGGCATCGGTCGGCTAACTTGAGACTTATCCGTGTACCAGGGTGGAATCGAACCCCGGCGACTGTCTGACGTTGGCCCGGAGACCAACGTCTTTACCATCTCACCACGGCGTCGTCTCCCGGTCGTACACGTTCCGGTGGAGGGGGGTGAGAAGAGGACCACCTACGAGGGAGGCTTCTGGCTGGTGCGAAACCGGGACGACTTGGGCCAGACCGTGGAAGACCTGATGTGCAAGATGTGTTGCCCGGTCTTCGAGACAGTCGATGAGAACTACGTGCCGCCGCCGCCCCTCAACGATAATGCCTTCTTCACCGGTCTGTCCTCGTCCGTTCTGGGGCGTCTGGCAGGCCCGCAGATGGCGGACCTCGACGGCGACGAGACACGGCACAATATCCTCTTTTGCGACGGCATGCTCTACGATTTCAAGGAGCGTGTCCTCCGATCACCGATCCCCGCCGACCGCATGGGCTTCCACGCGGCGGCGACCTCAGAGATGTGGCAGCCGAGCAAGGCGACCAAGCTCCTCGAGCACATCCTGGCTTTCTTGAAGGAGCATGTGGAGACGGGGGTGTGTCTGCTCGAGGCCAGCGAGAATGGCAAACAGGTCATCGAGTGCTTCGAGGAATTGGAGCAGGACGGGTGCGAGATCCTCCGCTACATGAAGGTGTACGGGGACTGGGACTCCGTCCTGTACGAGCAGCGTCTCATGACCAGGGCCATCTCCGCGACGCCGCGGTTCTGCGAGATGTACTACATCTGGGGAAGCCAGGATTCCGGGAAGGACACCAAGGTGAAGATGTTGCACGCCTTCTACGGTCACAAAGAGAACAACTACGGGGTGCAGCTTCCGGGAAACTATGTGGTGCAGCAGACTCGCTACCTGACCGCGAAGGACGGACCCGCGCCTTACCATGCCAGGACTCTAGGCAAGCGGCTGGCCTGGGCCAGTGAAGTCCCCGAGCACTACTCGTTGGCGGATGACTTCATCAAGCCCTTTTGTGACATGGAAGGTGCGCCAGTCTGCAGCAGGAAGCTCAACAAGGGTCCCCGGACTTCATGCCTACGGCTTTGCTGGTGGCAACAAGCAATTCCCCTCCCCGTGTGACTCGACCGGATGGGATGCTGCGGCGGCTTCGAGTCTGCCAGACAACGGTCAAGTTCACCTTGAAGCCGTCCATGGCCACCGAGGAGCGAGCCGTGGATGGCCTCAAGACCCGGATAAACCGAGGAGAGTTCAACAAGTACATCGTCTTCCTTGCGGCAAATCTCGTGGACTCGTTGGAGATGGAGTACAACCCAGGCACCGAGATCAAGCCGCAGCCACCGGAGATGAAGATGAGCGCCATGGACCTGGTCCCATGTGCAGACAAGGACGAGGAGGCCAAACCCGAGGCCTTCAGACAGAGATGTGTGAGCTGGTGCCCTTGAAGGAAGCAAGCCACACGGAGCTGACGATGGCGCTGAAGACCTACCTCAGCCTGGACACCTTGGGCGCGGCAAAGAGCGTGATCTCGAAGTTGGGGATCAAAGGACAATCCTATGGCCCGCGGTACATCTCCACCCTCAAGCAAAATGAGCGCATGGTGGGTGTGAAGCTCCGATCGGCATCGACAAGTAGCTCTTAGGCTTTTGGGTGACGCACAGTGTCAGCCATTTGCAGAGACCCGGCAAGTCACGTGAACAGATGGCGTGCTTGCGCAAGGAAATCACTGTCCAACCCTTGCTGTCTTGAGCGCACCTCAGATGTCCAACCCTTGTTAGATGCCTCAATGCCTGAGGCTTCTGCGGTCTCGACGTCTTGCTCGGGCAGGTCGATAGGTCGAGGACACGGACGCATGGGGATTTAGATTTTTATAATGACGTCGTCTGAGAGACTTGGGGTGCTCGTGCAGACTTGTCTTTTTGTCAACCTTCAAACCTTGCCTCCATTCCAACCAAATGTTTTGAAGGTGGCTTGCGTGCACGGGCAAACTCAGGAAAATCATGCTAGGGTTCCCCAAAAACACGACTCAAACTACTACAAGTTTCCAGCGCCTTATGCAAAGTTCCCAGCTTGGTGCAAAGTAGCCGTAATCAGTCGAGGGTCCTGGGCCTTGGAGGCGCCAGGAAGTCGTCCAGCTGCCTGACAGCTGCCGGCCTGCCCCGCCTCGTCAGTCGGCCCGCCGCGTTGCCGCTGCCCTGCGACGCCGGCAGCGCCAGCTTCAGCAGGGTCTCCCGGCCCTCGGTGCGCAGCTGCTGCACGTCGCCGTACTGAGGGTTGAAGCTCCTCGCCGCGTTCGTCGGTGCTCGGAAAGCGCCCGCGTCCTCCACTGCCTTGATGCGGCGGTTCGTCAAGTCCTTGTTGCGCTGGAACCTGTCGGCGTTGTCTTGGAGGACCCTGAACTCTGTGGCCGGCTGCTTCTCCACGTCTTCCGGGGCGCCATGCACCGTCTCGTGGGGCCGCGCGTTGTAGGCCGAAGCGGTCTGCTGAAAGTTCGCTCCACTGGCCGCCCTTGCGGGCCACGCGCGTGGCCAGGTCCTTCTTCAGCGTCTGGATGCCCCGGTCCACCACGGCAATGGCGTTGCGGTCCTCGGGCCGCTTCGTCCGGTGCACGGCTTCCGCGGGCAGCTCCCGGTCCAGCGTGGCGAACTCGTTGCCCAGGTCCGTCGTGACCACGAAGTTCCCGACGTCCCCCGTCAGCTCCTTTGCGGCGCGCTTGGTGGCGCGGCCCACCGTCTCGGCGTTCTTGTTCTGCAGAGGTTCCACGGCGGCCTCCCGGGTGAAGACGTCCATCACCACCAGGCCGTACTTCGTCTTCCCCCGCGTGTTCTGGCTGAAGTCGATGAGGTCGGCCTGCAGCCGGTCGTTCGGCCCCTCGGCGGCCGACTTGCCCAGCGCACGCGGCCGTGGCGCCTGCACCTTCCGGCCCACGTCGGCCTTCAGCGCCTCGAAGGCCATGGCCTGCGTCACGTCAAGGTCGCGCTGCCTCGCAAGTCGGTACAGCTTCCGCGGGTCCCGCACGTTGAAGTCGTCGGCCAGGTCCCTCAGCGCCTCCATGTTTACTTGTTCTTCGGCCCCCGCGCCTGCCAGGCTTCAAGTGCGTCCAGCCGGGCCTGGAAGCTCTTGCGCACCCCCCACAGCACGCTGGTGAGGTGCGAGTAGTCGAGCGTGACCATCTCCGTGCCGTCGCTCCACCGCGTGGTCCCCGTCAAATTCTTCCACTTCGTTCCTGCGAAGTCGTCCGAGGCGAAGCCCAGCCTCAGGTCCCCGTTCATGTCCGGGCGCTTGTACTGCTTGGCCTCCACGGAGTCGAACAGCTGCAGAGCTCAGCCACGTCGGCCTCGGCAATCTCCGTCTTCACCCGGCTGTCGGACAAGTCCGTGAAGCTCGTGTTGCAGACCACGTTGCCCGTGTTGCCCGCGATCACCAGGCAGCCGGGGTTCCTCTGGTTCGTGGTCAAGGACAGCTGCGTGGAGAGGCTCTTCGTCTGCACCAGCGCCTCGTCGTTGATCATGATCAGCTCGCACTGGTGCGCCCCGCCGTCTCGCTCCAGGAAGACCCGCGCGCTCTGGTTGCCCAGCAGCCGCAGCTCCGGGCCGCTGTCGGGGGCCGCGCTGTTGTTGGACACTTGCAGCTTGCTCCAGCCTGCCCAGTTCTTCGTCAAGAAGAGATCGTCCGAGAAGTCGGAGGTGTTGGTCACGGTGAGCGTGTTGGACGCGAAGAGCTGCGGCGCGGAGACCGTGCCCGAGCGCGTCACGTCGCCGCACACCACGCTGCCCGTCGACACTCCGCCGCTCGTGGCCGTGAAGGTGCAGTCCAGGCTCTCGCAGCGCAGCAGCCCCGCGGAGGCCGCACCGGTGATGGTCAGCGTGGCGCCCGTGACCGCCCCGGTGGCTGCGAAGCTCGCTGCGGGTGCTGCGCCTGAGGCCGTCAGCGTGCCCGTGGACACGTCGCCTACCGTGGTGAAGTTCCCAGCGTTGGCCGTGTTGTTGATGGTGAGAGTGCTGCCGGTGATTCCGGTGGCCGAGCTCAGCAGGCCCACGCGGGCCGCCCCGCTGATGCTCAGCGAGCTGCCCGACACGGCGCCGGTGGACGTCAGCGTGGCTCCGGCGACGGTGCCGGTGGCTGTGAGCGCTGCGCAGGAGACTGCGCCCGAGGCGTCCACGCCCGTTGTGAACACGTCCGTGCAGTTCACGTCGTTGCACAGCAGCTGGTCGCAGCCCACGTTGCCCTGCGCAGTGAGTCCGTCCAGAGTGGCCGAGCCCGTGAGGGCCAGCGAGTTGGCGAGCAGGTCCGTCACGGAGACCGAGTCTCCCTCGAAGGCGCTGGCCCTGATCTGCATGCTGTACAGGTCCAGCGTGCCCGCCGACTGCTGCACCAGGCCGGGGATAGACCCGCCGAAGGCTCCGAAGTGCAGCTTCGCGATTCCGCCCGGCGGCACCGAGAAGTCCAGGCGCGCCGTGCCCCAGACTCCCTGCGAGGGCGTGCCGAGGAAGGTGCCGGTGACGCCCACGTAGTCGTTGTCGGCCGCGCTGACGTACATCACCAAGTTGGAGGCCGTGCCCAGCCGGTACCGGCAACCGAAGGAGTAGCGTCTCCCCGGCGCCAGGGTGTAGGTGCGCACAATGTTCCAGGCGAAGGCGCTGAGGGTCATGGCGTAGCCCTCCAGCTGGAAGCCTCCCACCGTGAAGCTCGCCGAGGCCACGGAGCTCTGACTGTTGGAGCGCACCAAAAAATTCCCTAATGTGGTGAGCGTGGGTTCCAGCAGCACCTCGCCCAGGGTGGCCAGCGTGACGTCGTCGGCCCCTCCGTCGAGGAACTCGTGCTTCAGCAGCAGCGCCGAGGCCGCCGTGTCCTCCTCCGCCTCCACCGCGTTGCCGGTCTCCAGGGTTGCGTCCAGGATCTGGAGGCCGTAGACGTCCACCGTTCCAGCCGTCTGGTTGGCAGGCCCGGCGCCTGGAAGTGCGCCCCGAAGTGCAGCTGCTTCGCCACCCCGTTCGGAGGCGCTGTGAAGTACATCTTGGCAGTGCTCCAGGCGCCCTGGTCGCCCACGAAGCTGCCGTACAAGGGGTCGTAGACGTTGTCTGCCTCGGACATGTACACCACGAAGTTGGAGGCCGTGCCGAGCCGGTACCGGCAGGCGAAGAGGAGCTCTCGGCCGGGCGTCAGGTTGTAGGTGCGCACAATGGTCCACGGGTTCGCTGCCAGGGTCAGGGTGTAGCCGTCCACGCTCGCTGCGCCCGCGGTGTGCGTGGCCAGGACCACGCTGCAGCCGCTGCTGGGGCGAACCGGCCAGTTTGACAGTGAGACGTCCGTGGGGGCCAGGATCTGCTCTCCTATGGCGGCCACCACCTCGTCGGCCCCTCCGTCGTCCGGAAAGCGCACTGATATTTGCAGCGCCGAGGCCGCCTCCGTGACTCCGAGTTTGTTGGCCAACAAACCGTCCACCTGCGTGATGGTGTAGTAGCTGAGCAGGGCGGCGGCGATGCTTGAGGCCGTTGCCGTGTCCTGGTCGGCGGCCGAGCGGTACGCCACCAGCGCGGAGGTGATTTGGTTGGTTGTGAACACGTCCTGGTCCGGGCCCGTCCGGTAAGCCAGCAGCGCGCCCGTGATGGCGGCCTGCGTCTGCGTGTCCTGCGCGCTCGCCGTGCGGTAGTCTCCCAACAGCGCGTCCACTTGCGCTGCGGTGTAGTAGGCCAGCAGCGCGGCTGTGATGGCGCTGGTCGTCTCCGCGTCCTGCGCTGCCCCTGTGCGGTAGTCCCCCAACAGAGTGTCCACTTGTAAGGAGGGGTAGTAGGCCAGCAAGGCTGCTGTTATGGCAGCGTCAGTGCCCGCCGTGGAGTAGCAGTCTGCCGTGATGCTCAGCGTGTCGTCGCCGTTGGCCAGCGCAGCAGAGAGAGGAGCCACGAAATGCAGGTTGCGAACGGCGTTGCTTCCGCGAACGAGCTCCCAAGTTGTGAAGCCCGCCCAGGCCGGCGCGTTAACAACTCCGCCGCTGCCGGAAAGCTGCAGGGCGGCGAGCTCCGCGAGGATTGCGTCGAGGGCGCTCTGGAGCGTGGTCTCGCTGGTCGAGAGCGCGGCGTTCGTGGCGTATGAGGCCAGCAGCGTCGCGTCGGCCTTGGCCCCCTGGAGCGCCGTGATGCTGGCGTCCCGGCTAGCAAGCTGCGCTGCGACGAAGGCCTCGGTGGCGAGACCCAGCAGGGCATTTGCTTTCTTGGTGTCTACCTCCAGCGGCGTGTCCAACCCGTCCACCGTGGAGAGCAGGGAGGCCAGCGCGCTTGCGTCCGCCTTGCCGAGGAGGGCGGCGTCCAGGGCTGCCGTGGTGACTGCGTCCAAGAGGGCTGCCGCTATCTTAGAGTCCACCACCGAGGAAGTGTCCACGGCCGACTGCAGGGCGTAAGCAGTCAGGGCGCTGGCGTCTGCCTTGGAGGCCTGCAGCCCCGAGATGGAGGCGTCTCGGCTCGCGAGCTCAGAGGCCAGCGCCGCGGCGGTGACGGCCCCAGGAGAGCGTTGGCCACCTTGGTGTCCACCTCCAGCAGCGTGATCCTCGCCGCTATGTCTAGGGAGTGCTGGTCCACCACCGTCTTGAGGCCGTAGTTGGCGGCCACCGTGGCCAGCGTGGCGTTGTTGGCCGAGGCGATGGAGCCGTTCATGGCCGCCGTGGTGCTGTAGTTAGACAGCTTCAGGTCCACGCCGTCCGGGGTGCTCTTAGTGGCCACCACGCCCTCCAGCACGTCGAAGGCCGATTGGTCTGCCTTGTTGGAGAGACCCGTGGTCAGCGAGCTCTGCAGCGCGGCGATGCTGCTTCCGTGCGCGGCCACCTGTCCGTCCGTGGTGGCCAGGGCTGCTGCCGTGGCCCGGGGCGCAATTGCCGGCGCCAGCGCGCTGCTGTCCAGCTTTGACGCCAGCTCTGCGGTGACCCGGTCGTCCAGCGACTGGATGGCGGCTTTTGTCTGCGTGTTGCCGGAATGCTGCAGTGTTCACGGCTTAGTTTCTGCTCACTTGTGCGCTCCGTAGGGCGTCATGAGCAGGGCCAGCTTGCCTGCGGTGACGTGCGGTGCCGTATGTTACCTCTCGTTGTACAGGACCTCCGGGATTATTGCGGTGGACAGGTTTCCTTCAAACATGTTGCGACTATGTTTTCACCGGACGCCTTGTTTGGTGTGGAGGCCCGCTGCGTGCGGGATGGGGGAGGTGGCAGGAACGCTTTCCCGCCTTGCTCCCTCCCCACCCGCCCCCCCCCCCCCCCCCGCGCCATTACTCCTCCACTCCCTCTCCCCCCTCGCCCCTACCCGCCCCCTCTCCCCCTTACAAAGAAATATGCCCGCGCTGCTGGAGCTCTTCAAGGGCACCGGATCATTTGGAAGGGCCTTCGAGGCCAGGGGCTGGGAGGTGGTCAGCTTGGACATCCTGCCCAAATTCACACCCACCATCTGCTGCGACATTCTGCGCTGGGACTACCGCGCCGCCGTCCCGCCCGGGCGCTTCGACTTTGTGTGGGCGTCACCCGTTTGCACCGAATACTCCCAGGCGCTCACCACAAGGCCCCGCAGGCTCCACGAGGGGGATGCGCTGGTGCTTCGGGCCATCGAGATCATCGCCTACCTCGCGCCGCGACTCTGGGCCATCGAGAACCGGCAGACAGGACTGCTCAAGACAAGGCCCTTTATGCAGCGCCTCGGATTCGTCGACGCCACACACTGCTTGTACGGTACACCCTTATTAAGAAGCAGACACGCTTCTGGACGAACATGCGCTGGGCGCCCAGCTGCGGACTCTGCGGGCCCGGCAACCGCTGCGAGGCCTGGGAGAACGGCAGGCACGCACGCGCCGCACAAAGGGGTC
This sequence comes from Effrenium voratum, assembly GCA_963377175.1. NCBI lineage: Eukaryota > Dinophyceae > Suessiales > Symbiodiniaceae > Effrenium > Effrenium voratum. The sequence continues at coordinate 12,548 of CAUJNA010001841.1, read as the reverse complement.
CCCGGAAAATCGGCCAGCGCTACGAGACCGTTCGCAGGCAGTCCCGTGAGCTGCTGTACAGCATTCCAGCGGCGCTCTGTGACGAGATTGCAGCGGCAAGCGAGACTTAACCGGAAGCCGGCCCGGCCCCGGAGGAGCACGGAAAGCACGCGGAAGACTGCCTGCCAGGGATGGAAGCATTTAGATTTTTATATAAAAAAAATCCAAGGTCCGGCCCAGAGACGCGGAAGACTGCCAGGGATGGAAGCATTTAGATTTTTATATAAGAAAAATCCAAGGTCCGGCCCAGAGAGGCACAGAAAGGGAAGCCCGGCAGAGGTTGCCTACTCCAACAATATTGCAGTTACGGACCTCCTTCTACACACCGCCTGCAAAAAAAAGTTGGCGCGCAGAAGTGAGGCTACAAGGCAAATTGCAAGCAAATCGAGGGTGCGTTACGTTGCAGCGCCGTGGCAGGAGCATTCTGGACTTGAAATTCTTCGCAGGACAAGGTCGTTTCCTGGGCGGACGAGCTCTGCTGGGTCTGTAGCTGCAATATTGTGGCAGTTGGGAAACCTTGTCTATAGAGAGAGCTGACTGGCCCTCCTCGCCTCAAAACAAAAACAGACCGGGGAGAATGCGCCAACCAAAAAAAAACTGGGCCCGTAAAAAAAGAATGGCAAGTTGGACAAGACAACGACAGCAGATTACGGAGGCCGCGGACGGCGGCGCCCGGGCTTGCACGGGGGCGGATGGTGCCGTCGTGCTGAACTGCGGCGCGGCCCGGGGGCCTACGCGCTGCTCTCGCGCGCGGACGGGCAGCTGACTCGGGCGGGCCACTACTACTCCCACCTGAGCCTGCGGCCTTCCAGCAAGGACTTCAACTACAACCAGCCCCTTATCCGCGAGGGGCCCAACGACTACATCCTCTGCGCAACGGGCAGAATAAGCTTGTGCGCTCCCTGCAGGGCGGAGAGCACCGGCTGACCAAGCTGGGCAAGGGCTTCTTCCGCGACAAGTACTACGAGTACCTGGTCCACGTGCCGGTGATCATCCGGGGCAGGCGGCGCAGCGGGCGAACTACGAGCGCAGGGACTGGCTGCCGGTGAATGAGCTGGGCGGCGCCACGAGGCACCCGGCCCACCTCACGGAGGAGCAGGCAGCGGGTCAGGCAACAGGTGGAGGCCTCGCTGGCGGCCCCATCCTGCAGCCGGACGAGACCTACTTCCTCGACCCCGAGGGGCACTGGGTGGTCAGCACCCAGAGCACGCACTACAGGAACTCCAGGACCAAGGTGGAGACGCTCCTGCGCCAGCGCATGAGGGGCCTGAGGAGCGTGAGCTTCCAGCTGCCCTGCGAGGAGGACGTGCTGCCGAGCGCCTTCGAGGACAAGCCGCTCTGCGTGCCCGGCAGCTGGCCGAGCTGCTGCAGCTGAGCGTGGAGGAGGTTGCTGCGCCACGACTGGAGGCGCCTCGGCATCTCCGCCGAGGAGGTGCGAGAGTTCTGCGTGTGGCGCAACGCCCCCATGCGCGTGCTGAGCTTGCAGGGCGACCTTGTGGACAGCTACGATTCGGTGCTGAAGGAGTACCGCACCGTTTGCTTCTGGCCTTCGACGGGCACTGCTACATGTACAGGGCCGTGAAGAGGGTGCTGGAGAGGCAGGCGCGCGTGCTCTACCGGGGCGAGGCAAGGCAGACCCTGCCGCCCATCCAAGAGTGGAGGCGCTTCGACGCCGCGGACGTGCAGCCGGGGCTGTTCTGGTGCGAGGACCTGCGGGAGGCGCGGCGCCAGCTCATGGCCGCCGGCGAGCCCAAGGGGCCATCAGCAGCCCGGCGCAGTACTGCGGGCTAAGGCTGAGGCGGGGCACCAGGATCGAGAGCTGCTGGAGGAGCACGAGGTGCTGCGGAGGTGGTGCGAGGCGCTCAACCAGAAGTACAGGGGCCAGCGCCTGGCCGGCTTGGCGCACGAGATTTTTCTGAAGCTGCTCAAGGCGAAGCGGGAGGTGCCCGGCGCGGCGGAGAGGCAGCAGACCTTGGCCGCGCAGGGCGGCAAGTGCGCGCTGTGCGGCTGCGGGCTGACGGCCGGCACCTGCGAGCTGGACCACGTGGTGCCGGTGAGGCAGGCCTTTGCGGGCAGCGTGCAAACTTTGCAGGCGCGGTGCGGCGACTGCCACAGCGAGAAGACGCTGAGGGAGAGCGCGCAGCCCACGAGTTTGGAGAGCCGCGTGGCCCCCGGCGTCATGGAGTACGTCCGGAGCCCCAAGCTGCCTCCTCTGGTTTTTGAGGCGCAGACGTGCGCAAAGGACAGCACGTACGTCGGCGTGGACGTGGTGCGCTGCAGGCGCAACGGGCTGGCCAACGCCCCTTTCCCCCTGCCCATCCTGTGCCCGGCGGACGGCGTTGAGCCCGTGGACGGCGTGCTGCCGGACCTGGGCTTTGTGGAGGGCTGCTGCGACGCGAGGCAGTCCTGCCTGAACCTGTTGCCGTACGTGGGGCCCGGCTGGTACCCGAAGGTTTCGCTGGCCGCGACGCTGGACCTGGGCGTCTGCCGCTGGGACCACATTGTGTTGGGCATCTCCGCGCGGAGCCACGTGGACGCGGCGACGCTGCGGCGCGCGCTGGAGCGCATGGACGCCGCGTGGCCCGAAGGCAAGGAGCACATGGCCAAGCTCAGCGTGAACGCGATGATAGGCCTGTGGGCGCGCAGCACGGAGGTGGTCTACAGCGTGCGCAGCAGCAGCAGCGAGCTGGACGGCGCGGGCGCGGACTTCTCTCAGGCCTTCGCCTACGAGGGGGGCATGGTGGGGGACTTCGTCTACGCCCGGAGGCTGCTGAGCAACGGCACCTACCGCCCCATCCACGACGCGGTCCTGGGCTTCGAGCACTGCATGGTGGCCAAGGCCCGGCGCATCCTGGACGCGCCGCCGCGCTGGCGCAGGTGAAGACGGACTGCCTGCTGACGCAGCGGCTTCCGAAGCCTTCGCGGAGCGGCTGCGGGCGCTGGAGGCGCTGCGCCACCCGGACGGCACGCCCGTCTACCGCGTGGAAGAGACGAAGCCTTTGCTCAGCGGCAGGGCGCCGCGCATGGAGGCGGAGCGCCCCAAACAGCGGAGGTGGAACGGAGTGGACGACCCCGTGAACCACTGCCTGGCGGGCAACTCCCTGCTGCTCACGGGCCTGCCGGGCACCGGAAAGACGCACCTGGCCCGCACCATTGTGGCGAGGCTGCGGGAGCAGGGCGAGGCGGTGCACCTGGTGTCCAAGACGCACTGCTCCGCGCAGAACCTGGGCCTGGGGGCGCAGCCGGCCGACCACTGGGTGCGCAGGCACGTGCGCGGGGGCAGCGCGCAAAAGCTGGACTGGCTGGTGGTGGAGGAGATCACGCAGCTGGACATGGCGCTCTGGGCGGACCTGGCCTGCGTGGGGCTGAACGCCGACGTGAAGTTCCTGCTGCTGGGAGACTTCCGGCAGTTGCCGGCCGTGCGGGACTCCTGGGCCGGGCGGCCCATCAGCGCGCCGTTGGAGCACAGCCAGCTCATCCGCGACCTGGCCGGCGGGCACAGGCACGAGCTCACGGAGAACATGCGCTCCGACCCCGGCATCTTCGTCTTCGTGAAGTGGCTGCGGGTCGGCGAGGAGGCGTGCCCCACGCTGGAGCAGGCCAAGGCGAGGCTGTGGGAGCTCTACCCCTCCAAGCCCGGGTGGCCGGACACCACGCTGGTCATCAGCCACAGCAAGCGCATGGCCGTGAACGCAGCGGCGAACCGGGCCCTGGCGCCGGAGGGCTCAAAGCTCCTAGAGCTGGAGACGCAGGTCATCCACATAGATTTGGGTTGTTGTCAAGCAACCAATGGGTGTAGCCAAACTGCAACACCCCAAAACAGCCCGCAGAGTATGAGGGTTTGGCCGGGGCTGCGCCTCATCGGGGCCGGAAAAATTCCCAAGGGCGTCTTTGTGGCCGTGGCGGAAGTGGAGCCGGACGGAGTGAGGCTGGACAACGGCATGCGGCTGAAGAACCAGGAGCTGCTGCGGGCCACCCGGCCGAGCCACGCAGTGACCTACGCCAGCTGCCAGGGGCTCACCCTCCACAACCGCGTCCGCCTGGACCTGGAGTCCTGCCACCTCACGCTGCGCCACCTGTACGTGGGCGCCTCGCGGGCCACGAGCTCCGAGCTGCTGGAGGCGGCCTAGAACGGGCAGCACGGCGCCTCCTGGGGCTCCAGCATGAGGTGGCGCACCTCGAAGAGCACGCCCCACTGCCTGCCCATCAGCCACACGTGCCGGGCCTCCACAAGCGCGCGGCCCCTGCGGCGCGCGAACTCCGCGGGGCGCGGCACGCGGTTGCCGGCGGAGTCCCAGAAGAGGCATCGCTCCAAGTCCATCTTGCACTTCACGTGCTTGCCCTTGGCGCTCACCTTGACGGCGCGCTGCAGCTGGCTCTCAAGCTCGGCGCGGGTGACCCCCGGAAAGGGCTTCTGGAAGATGATCATGTCGTCGACGACGGCCTGCTCCACCCCATCCGTCCTCGCCCCCAGGTCGGTGTTGCTCGCAAAGCACACGCCCACCCTCTTGGCCCCGTCGTCCTGGAAGTTGCCGGGCTCCCACAGCACCTCCACGTCCGCCTTGCACACCAGCGCGCCCTGATGGGAGTTTTGTATGGACATGAACTTCCCCCCCTTGGCATTGGTCTGAACGTCCAGCCCGAGTGCAAGCTTCATTGCTCGGCTTTTTTTATCCGTAGGAAAAAAGTCCGGTCCGATGAACACGCGAGTTTTCCTGGTCGTCGCAGTGGCGGTGATCTTGCTCTTTAAAAATGCCGAGGCTCCTGGAGCTTTTCTGCGGCACCAAGTCGGTGGGCAGGGCCTTCGAGGCGGCGGCTGGGAGGTCGTCTCCCTGGACATCGTGTCGAAATTTGAGCCCACCATCCTCTGCGACATCCGGAGCTGGGACTACACGACGTTTCCGCCGGGGCACTTCGACATGGTCTGGGCCAGCCCGGTCTGCACGGAATACAGCCGCGCGCTGACGACGCGCCCGCGGCGGCTCCTGGAGGGAGACGCGCTGGTGCTCAGCGCCCTTGAGAACATTGCGCACTTTGACCCGCTCATGTGGATTGTGGAGAACCCGGCCACCGGGCTGCTGAAGACCCGCCCGTTCATGGAGCGTCTGCCCTGGGTGGACGTGACCTACTGCATGTACGGGACTCTGTACAGGAAGCAGACCCGACTGTGGACCAACATGCGTTGGAGACCGAGCCGAGGGCTGTGCAGGAGCGGCAGCCGCTGCGAGGCGTGGCAGGACGGCAGGCACCTCCGGGCCGCGCAGCGGGGGCCGCGGCTGATGGCGGGGCAGTACGAGAGGGTCAGCCAATCACGCGAGCTGCTCTACAGCGTCCCTGCTGCGCTGTGCGAGGAGATTGCGCGCGCGGCCACGGAGGAGCTTGCGGAGCGGCTCAGCATTCCGGATTAGACCGTTCAGGCTTCGTCTAATCCGACGGGCCTGGAACAGTCCTTTTTTCCATGTTTTTGCATGTTTTTTGGGCGGTGCCACTAAACGCCAAAAATGGCGAAGAGGGGCACCCCCGCCTTCGTTTTTTGGGCGCATTCAAAAGCGGTGCCACGTTTCACCAAAAATGGTGAAGAGGGGCACCCCCGCCTTTTTTTCTCGTTTTTTGGGCGCACTCAAAAGCGGTGTCACGATTCACCAAAAATGGTGAAACGTGACACCCCCGCCTTTTTTCTCGTTTTTTGGGCGCACTCAAAAGCGGTGTCACTAAACGCCAAAAATGGCGCAGCGTGACACCGGGCCTTAGTCAAGCACCGAGACGCCCGTGCCGGAGAGCGTCACCAGCTGGTAGGCCACCAAATGAATGAACAGGACCGTCATCGTGCCGTCCAGGCCCTTGAAGGTGAACCGGGCAAGGTCGCCCGAGCGGGTGCTGACACCACTCAGCGGCATCTTGGGCACGCGCTCGGTGGGAAGCCGGCAATGAAGCTGTGGCGCAGGTAGCCCACGCGGCCGATGTCGATGTTGCGCACCGTGTCGTCGTAGGTGCCCGCGAGGACGGAGAGGAAGTGGAAGTGCTCCGAGGCTCCCTTCATGGGGTTGTGAGGGTACTGCAGGCTGCCCAGCTGCATCTGCGACTCCAGGAGGGCTGTCCTCCTGCCTCGCCGCGCCGATGGGGGCCACGTCCTGCCCCGGGTTGGCCAGCAAGTGGATCTTGGAGCCCGCGTCGTTGTCCCAAAAAGTCACGAACGCGCCCATGAGTTTCGTGAAGGCGCGCGCCACGGTGACGTTGTGCTCCGCCACGCCGTTCGGGACGCTTGACTGCTGCGTGTGCACCGTGGGGTAGCTGAACACCAGGGACCTTCCTGAGAGGAGCACGCGGTTGAAGGACTCCACCAGCGCAGAGTCCAGGACGACCTGGGAGGCCAGAACTCGGACGTTCTGGATCTCGAAGTCGGTGCTCAGCGTGGCCACCGCCGGGTGCGCCCCGGCGTTCTCGGACCACAGCGCAGTGGTGGCGTCCGCAAACTCAATTTCTATCACCAGGTTCAGCTGCGGCGGCAGCATCTTCCCGCAGCGCAGGATGCCCACAATGGTGGGGCGCAGCAGCACGTCCGCGTAGCCGCCCTGGTGCACCGCGCGGGCGATGCGCGGGTCGTTCACTTCGTCGAAACCCTCCATGGCCTTGTTGCGGTTGTACTCTCTGCCCTTCAGCAGGTCGGGCACGGCCACGGTGCGGCCGTAGTAGTTGATGTCGTCGCAGCGCTGGCCGTTGGCGAAGACCTGGACGCGCTGGTCGAAGCAGGCGGGGTTGGGCGTGGCCGGGGCCAGCGGGTTGGTGCCGTCCGTGTTCCTGACGCGGAAGGCGATCTTGATGGACTCGGGGTCGATGAAGGACGTGCCGCTGGTGAGCGGGATGCGGCAGACGCTAGAGGTTGTGGGGGAGAAGGAGCTCAGCGAGCTGGGGAAGTACTGCACGTCATGCCGCGCCGTCACGTAGCTGGTGTTGCTCGTTTTCAGCTTGTAGTCCAGGCTCTGCATCAGCTCATCCTGGGCTCCGGCGGTGACTACCTCCATGCTTGTTTATATACACGCATTTTGACTCGTACGGCGAAGGAAAACGCTATTCTTCCAGGGCGTATATTGATATACGGCCTGGAAGAATAGCATTTTGTGGCGCAAAAACCGTGCAAAAAGCTATTACTTCAGGGCGTATATTGATATACGGCCTGGAGTAATAGCATTTTGCAAGCGCAAAGCCGTGCGAAATAAACTCTCCCCCAGGAGGAGGGTTTTTTTTTAAGCAGCCTCAATGTCTCGCGCCAGCTGGTCAAAGCTGGGCGGAGGCAGGCTCCGGCGTCCGGAACTGGAGCTTGCCCGTGAGCTCGGCTGGGACTGGGGCAGGGCCACGGGGTTCAGGCCCCAGGAGAAGGGGCGCGGCGTGTTGGACTGCGCCTGAACTCGGAAGCCGGACTGCGAGGAGGCGCGGCTGCTTGCGGGGCTGCCTGAAGTGCTGCTGCCGGTGCGCAGCGAGAAGTGCTGGGGCTGAGTGGCGTCGTTCATGTTGTTGGCGGACCGCACGTCCTGCACGGCGGCGTCCTCGCTTGCCCTGCTGGGGCCGGAAGAGCGTGTTCTCGAGGACCCAGCCCGTGCCGCGGGCCAGGCCGTAGGCTGCGCCGCCCGCAATGCCCACGGCCAGCCCCGCCGTTGCCGCCGCGCCAACTCCCGCCACGCCAGCCAACGTTCCAGCAACCTCGCCCGCGGTGGGCGCCAGGGCTGCTGCTCCTTCAGCCAGGCCCCCCAGGTACCCGAAGGCTCCGCCCACGCCCTCGGCGGCAACGGCCACCTCGCCCTCCTCCGCTGCCACGGCCGCCGTCTCCTCTATTGCCTCCGCGCCGCGCTCCACCTCCTGCGCGCGCTGCCCCGCCTCGTCCAGGAGGCGCTCCGCGTCACTGGGCCGGCCGATGATCTGCGGTGGCGGCTGCGGCTGCGGCCCTGGGCGGGGCAGCACGTTCAGGCGCACGTACTCCGCTGCGTCCTGGGGCAGCTGAGAGCGGAAGGCCTGCACCGCCGCGAGCCCCGCGGCCCCTGCGCCTACGAGGTCCGCTGCCGCCTGTGCGCCGTCTGCAGCGCTGCGCAAACGGCCCGTGATGGAGGGCGGCCCCTGACCGTTGCTGGCCAGCGCGTCGGCCTCCGGGTCTCCTGCAAGGTCGTCCTCGCCGAAGCGGTTTCCTCCTTGGTACCTCCGCGCAAGGCGCACGTCCTCGTCCGTGGCCTCTGCGGGAGTGCGGAAGCCTTCCTCGGGAATTGCCTGCAGGGGCGTGTGCTGCAGGGGCCGGTGGTTGGGGTCCTCGCTGGACTGCACAAAATCGTCCAGGTAGAAGTGGCTTGTGATGAACGAGGTGGCCTTGCGGTCCGGCTGGTCCAGCAGCGGCTCGTTCCGCTCCAGGTAGCCCACCACCTGCTCAAAGCGCAGGCGCTGGTTGAAGCCGTGCGCCCGAAGCGTCTTCATCTCTTTACCGTTGCGCAACTTCGTCCGCCGCCCGTTCCACTCCCCGGCGCTCGGCCCGCGCGTAGCACAGCTGGGGTACCTGGCGGTGCACGGCCTCCGTCAGCCGGCTCACGTCGTCCAGGTGCCGCTGCCCCTCCTGCGCCTGCCTGCGCTCGCCCAGCCAGTTGTTGCAGGCCCGCGCCTCCTCCAGTTCTCGGTAGCGCTTCAGCAGCAGCGGCTGCAAGTTGTAGCTGGGGTACGTTTTGTGGAACCACCGGAGCATCCGCGGTTCGTTGCGAGGTTCAATCGACATCATCTTGCTTTTATACCAGTACGCTTGCGCCTGTGGTCAGCCGGTCATAAGCGGACTGCCTCTCCAGCATGCGCAGGGCGCGCTGCTGCTCTCTCGTGAGCTGAGGCGCCTCCGGTGGAGCCTCAGCCGGTGCCTCAGCCGGTGCCTCAACCGGAGCCTCCGCCGGCGTCTCAACCGGAGCCTCCGCCGGCGTCTCAACCGGCTTTGGCTTGCGCTTTGGAGCAGCCGGCTCAGTAGGCACGTCCTGCTTAGGGTTGTTTTTGCTCCCAGGGGGCCTGCCCCGCCGTTTCGGTTCCGGTGCCGGCGCAGCGTGCGGCGTAGCGTGTGGCGCAGCGTGCGGCGCAGCGTCCTGCACCTCTTGTGTCTCCACCTCTTGTTCGGTTGGCTCCATTTATTATACGTGGTCAAGATACAACACGAAGGACAAAGACGACCCGCGAAGCCGGACGACGTTGCCGTCCAGGTCTGTCAGGCGGAAGCGCATGTGCCTCAGGGTAACCGGGCCCCTGAGTGCCATGAAGTGCCCGTCGTCTGAGCCCGTCTCCACAATGGTGCCACTCCGCTCTTCAGCGTGATCTTGGAGAGGATGTCGTCGCCCAGGTTGCCCAGCACTCTGCTGGCGTTGGCCAGCTGGGCGCAGCGCAGGTAGACCTCGTTGTGCGCCATCATTTTGAGAAATTCGAAGACCTGCTGCCCGCCTGAGACGAAGCTCGGGCCGAGCATGTGGTCGATGCTGAAGGGCTTTGTCGGAGAGGCGGCCGGCGCGGAGGGGTAGTCCGCGGCATCTGGGAATTGCTGGCGCAGCTCCAGGTCGTTCAGGATCAGCCGGTTGCCGTCGTAGGCAACGCTCAGGCTGTTTGTGGTCTCGCCGTAGGTGGCGGTGGCAAAGTTGGAGCTGATACAGGCGGCCAGCCGTGCGCCAGTGTACGCGCCCTCGGGCAACAACGCCCAGTTCAGCGTGCCCAGCGCGGCGTCAACCCAGTAGAGGTAGCGGCCCCGGTCCGTCGAGAGGAAGCTGTCGGCCAGGCGGATCTTGTAGACGGCATGCCGGGCGTCGCTCTGCAAGTGCAGGGACTCTCCCAGGTCTACCTCAAAGTCGCTGTCCGAGCCGGCCACTCTCTTGCGGCTGTCCACGTAGATAGTGGTCATCCTTTTCCATAGGAGGCCGCCCGTTCTGCGGACGACGGGCGGGTGGACGGCTGCGACGGAGGTGCAGCAGGAGATATTCTCGCACCGTGCGCTGATCAGTGTGGAGCTAGCGAACAGCTTCTGGCCCAGGAAGCTGAGCGCCGCTCCCATCGGCTTCTCTTTCCAATGCGAAACGCTCTTCAAAGCGCTTGAAGACCATTTCATTCCTCGGCTTCAGGTAGTAGACGAAAAGGAAGCTGTAAGGTTCCCGCGTCGCCTGCTAGTACAACTGGTAGAGCTGCTCCTTTGGCAGCAGGGCGCTGAGCTCCTCCACCACGGCGTCCAGCTCGTGCTGGTTGCGCAGCCTCCAGCAGCAGAGGATTTGCTGGTTGACCCGCACGGCTGCGCTGATGAGCCGCAACTTCTGCGAGCTCACCCAGGTGCTTATCTGCATGTGCCGACCCCTGATGAAGAGAGTGTCCAGGGCGCCGTTGGGTCTGTGGAGCTGAGGCACGTCCGCTAGGTCGTCACAGATTATCAGGACCTGATACAGTTTCTTCATCTCCAACTTCTTGGACGCCTCGGTGTTCTTGCGCTGCTGCTGGATGATGCGGCGCAGCGCCGCCTCGTCCCACTCGTCCCAGTAGGCTTGCTCCCGTTCAGTATTCACTCCCAGGTCCTGCTCGATGTACTTCTTGACGGGAATCCAGCCGTCGTCGATGTCGATGGACGGACTGAAATTATAGATTCTCTCAAACACGCCGCGATACTGCTCCAGAATCAGGCTGATCAGAGTCACGGTTTTGCCCGATTTGGAAGGTCCGAGGACAATGCCCGTGCACGGGACCAGGGGCACCACGGGGTCCGAGGGCTGCTTGCTGCTGTATTCTGGCGTGGGGAAAAGCTTGATCTTTCCCATGCTTTGTTTTACTTGCCAAATTCAAAGCCGGGAAGCCGGGCGGCGAGTCCGGGAGTGCGTCTGTGTGTACCGACGCGCTGACGGAGTTTTCCGGGCAATCCGGGCGGCGAGTCTGGGATAAAACCAAAGGGCTGGTATGCAGCTGAAGTACTTTGGAAGCAAAGCGTGGTTAGCTCCTCACCTGGACCGGCTGCTGGGGGACGTCGCCGTGCTTCACTCTCCCTTCTTCGGTTCTGGAAAGCTGGAGTACTCCCTCGCCGCCCGGCGCCCGGGCCTGGAGGTGCGCGGCGTCGACGCCTTCGAGCCCGTCGCAAACCTGCACCGCTGCTACTTGAGGCGAGACCCGGTCTTCCTGCGCTCCTTGCTGCGCCTGGTGGGGCGCGGGGTGGACAGGCGCTTCTACTCCGGGCGCCTCCTGCCGGGCGCGCTGAGAGGCCGTGCCGGGCGCCGGGCCGCCTGCGCGTACGTCCTGCTGCGCAACAGCTTCTCGAAAAAGTGGGGCTCCTTCGCACAGCAGCGGTTACTGGCACTGAGCAGCGTGCGGCGCCTCCAGCAGCCACCGTGCAACGTGACCGTGCGGCACCAGGACGCGCTGGCCTATCTACGCGCTCTGCCCTGCCTGGCGCACCAGTGCATCTACGCTGACCCTCCTTACATTTTCCCCGGCCGCAGCATGAACTACTACGGTACGAGAGGGGGCCACGACCTGGTCTTTCCCACGGAGCTGCGAGACGCACTCTTCGCGAGCGGCCTGCCCTTCGTCGTCAGCGTCAACGACGTGCCCGAGGCCCGGGAGCTCTACAGCGGGGCCGACTCCATCACAAGCCTGCGCTCGGGGAAGAACAGTTCCAAGCCCGAGCTGCTCGTGATGCACCGGGGCATTCCTGTTGTCAGCGCAGGTTTGGGGGAAGCAATCCTGTTGCCACAGCAGGATTGAAGGGGCAATCCTGTGCCCACGCCAGGATTGGGTGGAGCAATCCTGTTGCCACGCCAGGATTGACGGCAGGGCGTGTGAGTGGTGAAAAAACACTCTGTCAGCGATACTGCGAGGACAGCATCGCTGACGGACCTTCGGCGCTGGCCCGGCAATGGGGTTTTCGGGCAAAATCGGAAGCTAAAGCGAAGTCGGAAAACCGACCTCGGTGTAGAGCGAAGTCGGAATCCCGACCTCGGCAGATTCTCACTGTTTGAGAAACTGCTGAAAAGTCTTCTAAGACCTGCGGATTACCACCAGGGAATTTGAATTGAAGGATAATACCCTTCAATTCAAATTCCCTGGTGCAGGCAGGCTGGAGGCTTCTATGCTGGGCAGGCTCGGCAGGCTGGAGGCTTCTATGCCGGGCAGGCGCGGCCGGCGCGCTAGTGGAGCCGTTGGGCGAGCCACTAAGAGGTTGGGCGAGCCACTACGTGTGCCTGCTCAAAAGTGCCCGCTTGGCTACACGCCACTTCAACAGTCCCTCCACTGTGGCCTGCATGCCACTTGCACAGCCTGCGGCGCGTACGGAGCAACCCGCCGAACATCCACTCTCCCCGGGTTCCTTGCTATATGTGCTATATGTGCTATATGGGTCTTACAAGGCAAGCCACTGAACATCCACTCTCCCCGGGTTCCTTGCTATATGTGCTATATGTGCTATATGGCCCTATATAGCACATATAGCACAGATTTCGCGCGTACAGAGTATATAGCACATATAGTACATATAGCAAGGA